>CM016722.1:2040891-2571555 GCA_005771605.1 Scutellaria baicalensis | reverse complement strand
TCGATCATGATGAACTCTCTCCAAAGCAGTTGTTTTCTTTTGTGATCTGTGAATTAACGGAACTTCTATCGGGGGACTAACGATCAACTCTCGACTCTCGTTGCACACTTCTTCATCATGAACCTCAACAACTTCAGTATCGTTGTTATGAAGAGCCTCGATTACCTAGGAAGACAAGAAAGTTGAATTTTATATTAGATCATAAACCAAAAAAAAAAAAAGCGAAAGAAGTATTTGAATTCACTTCAGCAGAATTATCCTTTTGTTGAAAATTGTCTGCAACTCCCTTAGTAGAATCCGGAGGGTTGTGAGTGTTCTTGGGCCTCTTCCAATGACCGCCATTACTGCCACTTCCTTCAGAACGTGCAGGGCTATTCTTCCTCTTACTTGTCTCAACGATACCAAGAGTTCGAGATTTATGAGGCTCAGAAGTAGGAAGGGCATGGGTGCGCTTGCTAGTGTCTTTTTTTGGGAAGCTTTCTCCATTGACCTCATTTCCTCCTCCTGAGAAAGTTTCAAATGGATTCACATGAATGAGGCTTTCCAAATTTTCTTCAAGATAACGTCCGTAAATGTGAAACCACCACTTCTTATACTCATCAGATGAAAACCTCTTAGCTACAGATGGAATGCAAGGAAACCAAGCTCTTGCGTTTGACCGAGATAAAGTGCATATGCGCCAAAAACGTAATCCCTCATCTAAAGTAGCTTTGCGATAATCCTTTTTAAGAATCCCTGGCGGCGTTTGAAAGAACCCAAATTGACGGCTGAAACGATGTGGGCTATAGGGTTCAACAATGAAATGGTCCTTCTGTCGGAAAGAAAGATAACCCGAGCGAATGGCAGCAAAGTAAAGAAATATCGAGTCACCATTATCTTTGTTGTCGACAAATAAAAAGCCCTTAGATGTAAAAGGTTTCGTAAAGCATGTCCAACAAGCCAGATCCCCTTTGTGAATTCTCTTGCGAGCTTCTCGAGGGTCGTAATGTCTTGCACATCTCTCACCAGAATAAACTACCATCTCGGGAGCCTGTCTTCCTCGAAACAACCGGTAATGCGTCTTGAAATAATGAGCAAGCCAACCATATACGAAGTGAATCGGGAAAGTGAAATATGAGAAAGGAGCTTCCAAAGATTTTGCAATCGTGTTCAAGCCCTGATAGATGCTTGTTAAAACCGGGACAACAAGATCCACTCTCCGGCCACTAGCAATAATACTTGCCATCTTGAAAGTAGTCGGACGAATAAGATCGGTTCTATCACGAGGAAGAACGAATACACTTAGCCAACATGCTAAGTATGCTGCCAAATAAGTTTCCTCCATTTCGCCTTCTTCAACACCGAGCTTTGAAAAACAAGCACTCTCAGCAGAATTCCAAACTCTATGACCTGTAAACGATCCCGTAGGGTTGTGAAGCTTTTGAGTTTGTCTAGGCGCAGATTTTCTTTCTTTACGAGGAGGAGGCTGCGAATACTTCAAAGTCTTCTTGGCCCAAAAGTTAATCCATGTCGTGATCGAAACACCAGAAGATGGACGGTCACTAGTCCTCTTACGAAGAAGGTGAAGCGCGTGCAACATATGACTACAAGTATGATATAGTGACCCGTTCCCGGTATCATCAATATCGGTGAGTTCCATTGCACCTGCTATCACCTCATCATAAAAGGACCCAACCATAGGAAAACCCGCCAAACAGTGTAGATCCCATAAGGAGATAGAGAGTTCGCCGAAGGATGTCAATAATGAGTTCGTCAAAGGGCACCAGGCTTCACAAAACGCTTTGATCACTTCAACGTTGCAGTCGTACGTGAAAAGCGAGGCATACACAGCATCACGAACCTTCGCTGCTTCTAAGATCTTCCCGCATCGGCTAAGAACATCTTCGGTCCACTCCCAATAGCCTTCAATATAGTGAAACTCGCTTGGAAACTCGATGTTGTCCTCCCACGTGGCTTGTCTATTGATAATAATACGCCCAAGTGTAGGAAAGTAATCCAATTTGTTTGACTCGCTGAGAGGTTGATGGTGCGCCGATTGCAAAACCCAAGTCGCCCTTGAGGCAATTTCCACAGACCAATCTCGTTGATAAAGAGAATTGGTTAATTTTGGCATTTTCCTTGCATACTTGCCATCAAGAGGTTCATGCACTTCTAAACGTGTCCCTTTCTCCACAGATTGATTTTCATCATCAAGAATCACCAAGAATTGTTGTCGAGAAACGGTAATATCTTTAAAGTGGACCATTATGATAACTGTTTGCACGCAAGAAGACAATTAGCAAATACATAATATATATATATATATATATATATATATATATGAAAATCAATATGAATTGCAAATTGAGAAGGTGTGGAAATCAAGTTTGACATAACACTTCTTTTGTCAAATCCACTATCCCGTGAACCCAGCAAATAACATAAAGCCACAATTATCATATGCAAAGGCTACAATATGTGTATGTCCTTCGGAGATATACTTCGAAATCTTTAAAAAAAAAATCTCCAAAAATGGATAGTATGTATGTCTAAATATCTACACCTGAAGTCCGCTGCCATATATCTGTATGATTCAAAGATCAGTAAGGAAAAAGGAGTTTGTTCAAAAAAAAAAAGGGGGGGGGGGGGGATGGGTCTCAAAAGCAACAGCCTTTACTGCCAAAGCTTTTGATAAGTTCTTGTCAAGGTAATTCGAACTAAATTCATCAGAAACATCTCCTACGACAAGAAAGAAAAGGAGAATACAAACATGCTATTGTTTCCCCACCCAATTATCTGATTCACCAGGGGATTGCTACTACTCTAACCACTGGAAACAGCAACACAAGGCGTAGCCTTCGGAGATAGAGAAAATGAGAGAAAAGGAAAATAGTTTTTTTTTTACTTCGATTGAGATATGGGAAGATGATAGAAGCAAAACCACATATTTATACTAGTTATGTTGAGTAGAACCCAAGAAATAGATCTCGAGAAGGGGAGAAAGTCTAATCGAAACAGATTCCGGAAAGAAAGTTTATCGAAACAGAGTTTGAGAAGCAAAAATCTTCTATCGAGATTCATATCTACAAATGATCTTCCTAAGGAGAATACAGGTGAGTTTCTTGAATAGTATCAGAAAATATTCTCATACTATGGTTAGATATTGGCAAAGGAATTCAAATCCCATAAAGATTGCTAATTTGGTTGAAAAAAAAAAAAAACCAGATAGAATGAGTAGCAGATGGGGAAATCTCGCCACTGAGGAAGAAGAAGATTGCATATATTATTTTATTCCTAAGTTGGGCCACTTAAATTGGGTCATCATTTATTTAACACAAAGAGAGAAGTAAATGGTTCGGCCCTGGAAATTGGTTTGGGCCCAATAATTCATTGAGTCAATACCACTATTTATGGGCCTTAATTAATGGGTTTTGCATCTCAAAAGGAAAATCACTCAAGACCAATTGCAACGCTCATTGGGCCTAAAAGAATGTCTAATCACAGAAGATAAATTCACGGTTTGAGACTAATTCACTCCAATTGTATCATTCGTGAATAAGTCTCAAGGGGGCAATTTGTAAATACACAAATTTGATATCCAATTACATTGTGCCACGTGTAAAATAAAATGTGAAATATTAATTTATATTTATTTTAGGGATTAATTAAATATAATTCCTAAATTAAATAATCAAATTAATTGATATTTCATATATCTTTTGTTGGCCAATCAAAAATTGCCATATGTCAAAGTGTTGCAGATATTATCAAATTAAATAAAGTTAAATTTGATAATTATCGGCAAACATATCAGATATGATCAAATCAAAATTAGATATGATCAAATCATGGTGGACCAATCAAACTGCTCCACTTCAGATATAATATCTATTGAAATCTCCATTCTACACCTATAAATAGGAGTCTCAAATTCATCATTCTTCATCAATAGCAAATTGAAGAATTCAAGAGTTAAAATTCTCTCCTGTGTTCTTCGGCAATCTTCAAATCTTCAAGGCTTTCTTCGTTGAGATATTCAAATCTTCGAGGCGTTCTTCATCAAGTTCTTCGGTGATCTTCAAATCTTCAAGACGTTCTTCGGTGATCTTCAAATCTTCAAGACGTTCTTCAACAAGTCCAAGGACGTTCTTCACGGAATTCCGAAAGCTGCTGCTTGATCCAAAACAAGGTGCTAAACCCGCGGATCAAGTTGTTCGTTCGAGGATTTCAATTTTGACCAAGTCAACTCCACTCATCAATTCCAAGTATTAAAGAGAAGAATCAAGGGATCAAAGAGATTGTATCTCAAATTCAGTTTGATTCAATAAATTTCAATTTGTGCAAATCTTTTGTGTTTATTAATTTAATACACAAAATTTGTTGTTACAGCTTTTGTTGGTGATAGTTGTAATTGTACCAAAACTTTTTACTTTTAAACCCATCCTATTAATAAACTTTGTATCTTGCGCTGGTTTGCATTGAAATGCATTCTCCCTAATTAAGTAAAAAAGTAAAAAGTAAGTTTTATATAAACCTAATTAATCCACCCTTGTATATAAATAACCTAAAAGACACTTTTACTTTGTTTTTTGTCGGATTTGTCACATTTGTGCACCTCTCTTCTCTCTTGTTGAATATATTAAAAGAAATGTACAACTCGTATCTCACTCATTCTACAGTTTTCATCTGAATACGAAGCTAAAGGGGTTAAATTCTTATGTTGTTTTATTGTGGTTGTTGTTCCAAGTGAATGGAGACGAAGTTGTAGACTACATACCAGGGGTCCCTGCAATTCGTTTAGCAGATCTTCCTCCATTCCTAAGGGACCAAACCTTCCCACCATTTATCCAGAAAATAAGACCAGATCAATACAAGGCAAACTTTGTTATATTTACTTCTTTTTACGAGCTTGAATCCCAAGTTTACGACCATCTCAAGAAAAAGACCTCCTTCTCAATCTACAACATTGGCCCTGCCACTTCATACTTCGAACTCAGACACATCAAAGACGACGAGCCCGCCATTGCCACCGATGATGATGGCACGACAAACTACTTGCGATGGCTAGACCTGCAGCCATCGAACTCGGTGTTGTATGTCTCACTAGGCAGTTTCATACATATTTGCAGGCTTGCAGGCGAGTGGAGTGAGGTTCTTGTGGGTGGCAAGACGAGAGACGTCCCGTATAAATATAGATATCTTTTGGATTTATATAAAGATTAATCTTTATATATATAAAACAATAACCACAAGTGCCATATGTCACTCTTATAGAGCTTGACAATTAATTCTAACATTAAATGTTTGTTTTTCCTTTTTGTATTTAAATAAATTGTCTTATAAATATAATTGTCTTTTACATATATATTAACATATAATTACTACATATATAAGTAAAAAATTAAAATACCAAAAAAGGTTATTGATAATTTTCTCAAACTATAAAAAATAATTCATAATATAATAAATTAACCAATTTTTTAAATGTGACAATTTATCATTTTATATATGTATAAAATCTTTATATATAAAACTACCTAAACCAAGAGTAATTTTAAAACTACATTATATATAAAATCTTTATACATAAAACTACATAATATTTAAATAGTAAATAATATATTAACTAAAACTACATTATATTGCATATATTATATATAAAAAAAAGGACCAAAAGTGCCACATGACACTCATACAAAGCTTGGACAATTAATTCTCACATCAAATATTTTTTTTCCTATTTAAACAAAATTATTTTATAAATGTAGATATCTTTTGGATTTATATAAATATTAATATATATATATATATATAATTAACATTTTAAAATATTGAAAAAGATTATTGATAATTTTTTCAGTACAAACTATAAAAAAAAAATTCCTATAAATTTTTTTTTGCTATAATAAATTAACCAAAAATTTCAAATACGACAATCTATCATTTTATACATATAAGATTTTTTTTCTTCACTAGAAAAAAGTAATATTTAAGTATTATTTAATATTGTTAAAATGTAGACAATATAATATATATAATATATTTAGAGACATCTATATATATAGAAGAATGACAAAAAAATGCCACACGATACTCATACAAAGCTCGAACAATTAATTCTCACATGAAATGTTTTTTTCTATTTAAATAAAGTATCTTATAAATATAGATATCTTTTAAATATATATAAAGATTAATATATGTGTATATATTTATATATAATTAAAAAAAATAAAATATCTTGATAATTTTTTCAATACAAACTAAATAAAACTTATGCTATAATGAACCAATTTTTTCAAATGTGACAATCTATCAAAGTATACATGTACTATTTTTTCTTCATTAGAAATATATAATATTGAAATCATACATGTAAAAATTATTTAATAATTTGAATATGTTATTCACACACATCCATATATAAAAGAAGGACCAAAGTGTCACATGACACTAATACGAAGCTCGAACAATTATTTCTCATATGAACTTATTTTTTTTCTATATAAATAAATTATCTTATAAATATAGATTTTTTTTAGATATATATAAATATTAACATATATATAATTAAAAAATTTAAAATATTGAATAAAATTATTGATCATTTTTTCAATACAAACTATATATATATATATATATATATAAATAAAAAACTTATGTCATAATGAACATTTTTTTTTAAATGTGACAATCTATCCTTTTATACATGTAAGATTCTTTCTTCACTAGAAATATATAATTGTAAAATAATATATTTAAAAATTATTTAATATTTTTAATATGTATACAATAATTTATCTACACACATTATGAAATATTTATTTCAATAATTAAATAATATATTAATTAAAATTACATTATATTTCATATTAACTTAGATGGATACAAAATCATAAATTTTTTCTATATAATTTTTTTCACTTCATTTATTAAATTAAATTATTTGAACCCGTGTAGTACACTGGCCTTATACTAGTTATATATATAACACACTGTGCAACACACAGGTACACGACTGGTTTATTATTAAAAAAAGGTTATTAGAACTAACCATAGTAAACTATGAGTGATTTTTCATATAAATTATCAAACTTGTGCTTTGGCATTAAAATATATAAACAATTAACATAAATCTCATGTGATACATAAGATTTATCAAGAAAAAAAAATTGTTTGAGAACTAATATGAAAAGTTAATATATTTTGAGCGAGAAATATATTCATAAAAAAATATTTTTGTAATCACAGTATCTAAAATATATTGGTATTGTTAATTTATGTACATAATTATGATATGTATGAAATATATATTTTTCAGTGTTTAATGGTATGCATCTAAAATAATTGATATTGTATTTTTGCAATAAAGATAAAAGCGTCAGTGCACTTAAATTTTGATTTTCTCTAATTTGATTTGTTTCAAAAATATTTTAATTTTATCGTTATAAATGTAATAAATGAAACAATATTAATGAATAAAATAATAACTAGTATATTTTTCTATTTCAACAATAGGAAAGTATGTTGACATTGATTATATATATGTAACGCCCCATTTTAAAATCCTGTTTGGACGCTACTTACATTAGATATTGTCCCTTTAAAAAATAATAAAGATAAATAAATTCAGGAATAACTGTGAAACATTATTCCAGGGTAAATTGCATCAAACCTCCTCGTGATTAGGAAAATCAACGTCGCTCCCCCCTCTATTATCAAAATTGCAAGGATAACACGTGTGATATCATAAATTGGACATACGCCCCATTTCTTTAAATTGAGTCTAACGGTGTTAAATTTTATCTGTAGTTTCCCTTTATACCCTCGAATTAAAGTTTAATTAAAAAAAATGAAAGGAGGAGAACAACGTGACTGATCCAGAACTGCAGGCCTCCATGGCAGATTGCCAAGAAGTGAGTTCTTCTTCCTTTTTTTCTTTTTTTCTTTTTCAGTCTATGTTATGATTGATAAGATGAAAAATATGAGACTTCTTTGCATTTTATTCTATGTAGATCGTTGTGTTTGATCACTTCTCAAACCTTTTGATTTTTGAAAAAAATAATTCAATATTGGAAACCCTAAATCAAATGAAAATCTCAAATAAATATAACAGAAGAAAGCTAGTATCATGGGTTTTAAAACCCCTAATCAATTTGTAAAATTATGAACTAAAAGTAGAACACGAAATCGAATATTTTGCTTTGCAATTTTGATCTTATTTTGATCAATTTGACTTAAAGTCGAATAGTTTTTCATAAATTGGCATGGGGTTATGTTTGGGTTTGAGTAGAGGATCATTTTGGTACAAATTTCATATATCTTGGTTGAGAATTGAGAGAAATCTTATTTAGAACTTGGTGTATAACAATGGAGTTTTCCGGCGAGAGATGACTACTCAGCAATGTTTGGCATAAGAAATTGATGCATTTACTTTGATTTTATTGAGTTAATTGTATGTTAATTCAAGCAAATGTATTTTATTGCTGGTATGGTGTGATCCCTAGTGAATAACTGCTGCTTTCAGGCAACTACTGAATTTTTCGGTAGGTTTTTGCTTATTTCGGTTTTACTTTTCACTTTTGCGATGATTTCTTTGCGTGTATATATGCGTATATGATTTGTGGAGATTTTGAACGAGGATTTATTGAGTGTTGTGTGCGTTTTTGTAGAGATGGCGACAAAAGATGAAGCGATGGAGGCTCTGAAGAGAGAAGTTGTGGATTTGGTACTGTTTCTTTTGGAATCTGTTTACTTTCTTCTTTTCTGTTTCTACTGGATTTCATCTGTTTCTGGTTTGATTTTATTTTTTTGGTGTATTTTTGTAGGAAAATATACCGATTGAAGAGGTGTTTGAGAATCTGAAGTGCACGAGAGAGGGACTTTCATCGGAGGATAAACAAAAATTACTATTGAAGACAAAAATTAATTATAAAGGAATTATAATTAATATTGAATATAAAAATGTATTATAAATGAATTTAATTAAATGAGTATAAACAAATACATTCACGGTATTTGTAAAATTAAATATTATTAAATTGAACCAAAATTGTGCACACAAACCTATAAATTTAAATTAAATAATTAGGAAAAAAGAAAATAAAGTATCACTGGGTGTGGAAGGGGACATGTACATATATATATAAGTAAAAAACAATGAGAAAAAGGGTAAATAAGTATTTTTACATGCAAATAAGGGTTAAAAAGGAGGAAAAATCGCACTCTAGGCGCGTCCAGCACACAGCCGTCAAGTCTAACAGAATTGGGTGTTTCGCGTCGAATTTATGAAATCACAAGTGTTTTTCCTGCAATTTCTTTAACACAAGGGGGTTTCATGCGAATTTCGATAACACGAGGGGGTGTGTAGGATTTTACCCCATTATTCCATGAAACAAAGTTTTGAAATACGAACTTTGGAAAGATGCAGCGGAAAAGACTTTCTTGAAATATCTTTCTTTCCAAACACACTTTTAAAATCATCAAAAGAGTGATGAAAATTTACACATATTGAAATGTATATAATAGAACCCTTTATTAAAATCTTCTATGACCTTGAGAATATCGGCTACCGGCATTCACTGCTCGCACGCAACGTCTTGGGTACTTTAAGCTGAAAACATTTTTACTCATAGGGGTGAGTGCCAGAAAACACTCAGTGGGGTTCATTTGTACTGTGGAGGGGATACATATAGTACACGTAGTCATATCATGAAAACAAATCACATTGTGGACTCCCGAGTAGTCCCTTGCAAACCGTCTTGGATAGATATCCGAAGAAATCTATCCGAGCCCCAAGCCGACCCTATGGGTTTTTACACCCCTGTTGCTGGGTTTCCGAAGAATACCCCTGTTGCTGGGTTTCCGAAAAATACCCCTATAGATGGGTTTCCGAAGAATACCCTACTTGGCGTAGAAAGCACATGCGCAGTTAAGTGTTTCACATAATGTTTCTCACATAACACATAGTACACGTAATTCAAGTTCACGTAAGTTCATATAATTCACGACAATACAAATAGACAAGTAAATCCTTTGCCATGTATTGGTTTCTAAAGAAACCCCTCTGGTACGGGTATTATCCCGACTTTTCGTCATATGAAATCAATTGCATTTGTACTCCTTGAAATCGTTAACCTTTCGAAAACATATAATTTACTCGAAAATCAATCATATAGTAATGACGTTCAACCTGAAATAGACTTCACATGAATATCGAATTTAATGTCACATAATGCATATAAATTCATATAATAAATTGTATAATTAAAAATGCATTTATTTGATAAGATTTTACCCCCACCTTCAGAAATTGTGCTTGTAAAGCCCTTCGTCCTATTTTCTTAGTCGTGTCTCCTGTTCGTATTTCCTGAATCAGAGGCTTGCAACTATTATCTCTATGGCCGTCTAAACAGCTTCTCGTTCATATTCCTTCAGAGTATAAAGTTCACCTTAATGTTTGACTTATTGTCTGTAGTGAGATAAACCTAAAATTAATTTCTTGGAATAAAGTTAATAATCGGCATTTCCAAAATTAGGATTTAACTGGAGAACTAGTGTTTCATATGTAGGATTTGTGGCTAACGAACCCTAGTAGACCTTCATTCGTAGACGTGAAAACCCTATAGGTTCACATATTTAGAAATACATTTTCTAAGTTTGTTGGAAACAGGAATATATTTAGTTTGAAGAAAACAGACTTTATTATAAAATTCGACATAAATCGTACAAGAGTACTCCAAAATTAGCATACTAAATTTCTATACGTACCTAAGAAGCAGTTCTAAAACATATTAAAAGACTATAGATAAATTTGAAAGGTATAATTCCTGGTATTTATCTCAGTTAAACTTAAAAATCGGAATGCTTTTGTGGCAAAAGAGGGTCATATTCAAAAAATCATAATAAATTGAATATAACTCCAAATCTTATGAAATTTAACGGATATATTCTTCACTTCCTATATTTGAATGTGTTAAAAGGATTCATTCTAATTTGATTTCTATAACATCCAATAATTTCCATAAATAGCTTGGGGTCATAGAGTAAAAATCAGCAACTTAAAGGGGTGAAACTGCAGTCTTAATTAAGTTTAGGGACTGGAGTTAAATTTCTATAAACTTCATGGGTCAAATTGTAACTTGCCGAAAGTTCAGGGCTAAAAACATAAACTCAGCAATTCCAAGGACTAAGTCATAATTATTGAAGGATAAGGAAATTGCAGATTAGCCTTTCAATTTAGTCAAATTTATAAAAGCATACCCCTGTGTCCAAACTTCCATTCACGTAGCTCCCTCTCTGTTCCGCCGTCAAAGCTCCACCATGGCCTGCGGCAGCACACCACACAACCACCCTCTTCCACGGCATGGCAGCCCTCGCCGGCGACAGCCCATCGCCGGCAGTGTTTCCCCTGTCAGCCCCGCACCCTGCACGGCGCCACCCCTCTCCAAAACAGCAGTAAGAAACACCCACACACACAGCACCACCTAGCACCGCCGCTCTCGACGGCGCTCGATTGTCGGCAGCGGTAAACCTTCTCGCCGTCTAACGCGCGGCGGCGGCCCTTCTCGCCGCCCAAGTACTCGCCGGCGACAGTGGAGGGAGGAGAAAGATAAAGAGTGAGGAGAAAAGAGGTAAGTGGAAACCATTCTCCGGTGATGGCGGTGGCTACGCACAGCCGCGAGAGAGGGGGAAAATGTTAGGTATATAAGCAAGGAGCCCTATCTTAACCCAAAACCATGGTCAAAGGTCAAGGGTTAACTCACACTTATATGCCATTCCACACTTTCATGTGGAACCGACGTGGGATCGTAACAATCCATCCCCCTTCAAACCGGACGTCCACGGACGGCCCACTCCGGGTGGTAACCCACATCAAGGCCCACTTCCCGGGTGGCCACCCCTCTTGGGCCCACTCCGGTGTGGCAACCCCTGGGTTAACCACCGATCGGGTCGCCCCTTCCCGCAGAGAGCCCGGATCCGGCTCTGATACCATTGTTAGGTATATAAGCAAGGAGCCCTAACTTAACCCAAAACCATGGTCAAAGGTCAAGGGTTGACTCCCACTTATATACCATTCCACACTTTCATGTGGAACCGATGTGGGATCGTAACAGAAAAGAGGAGTGCCCTTTTGCCTTTTCCTCCATTGAATACGAGAGAGAAGAAGATAGGGAGAGGAGGGGGAGATGAGGGGGAGATGAGGGGGAGATGAACTGCCCTATTTATTTCCATCCACTACGAGAGATGTGAGGGATAGAGAGGTGAGAGAGGTGAGAGTGCATAGGAGGGGTGAGGTGTGACCCTTAGGGATGATGTGACAATGGGTGATGACTCGTCCATTTTTCACACTAAGAAATGAACCTTATTTTGGACTATGAATTGAATCGAAAATTGTATCTTATTGATCGAGATTTAATTATACATTGAATTAAATTATTTAGAATATTTATTATATGGGTGAAGATTTTATTTTGTGTACGGTTTATGGATAAATGGATCCTCGTATAAAAATTATCTATTAAGTCCAACCTCATATGATAAAATTGGATCAAACAATTTACATTGTATACAATTTACTTGTGATAAGAATTAAATTGATACCGTGAATTATTATTAACGATTTATTTTATCTCCTCCGTCAATTTAATAACTCGTAATTAATAATTTACTTTAGATTATCATAATAGTGTATTGAAATATTTTGTACGTAACCCCATTATCGAAAATTGATTTTCCGACTAAAACCTAAATTACCATAAGATGAATCGAAACTTAATTTCTTGACTTAATTATTATATTTCTTATCAATTCTAATTATAGATTAATTTTATTTGGGGTGTTACAATATAAATTGAAAATTAATATTTGTATAGTTGGTAATTTATTTGATTTAGCATTGTGATGTAAAATAAATTTTATATAATTCACTCGAAGTTTGAGAGCAATTCTATATCCTTACTAAAGGAATAACCAAGAGTGAGACATGTCACTCTCTAGTTAATCCTATTTAATTAAAATTTAAATCATTTAATATTTATAATTTATTGTAATAGAACATTTAATGAGATAATAATAATTGAATAACAAAATACTAATAATTATGATTGCTAATAAAATTTAAAATTATGAAATTTTAGCGAAACATTTTAATTAAATTTGATGTTGGCAATTACATTAAATGATAATTAAAAAAATACACATAATTAAATGTAAATTACATACTAATTAAATTGAAAATTAATTAAATTTATTTATAAATAATAATTTAAAACTTCTTAATTAGTATTATAATACCGTGTGATACAAGAGACTTACGCTAGTCTAATCTATGAGAGCATGACATGTGTCTTTTAATGGTCATTATTTTAGTATATAATACTAATATAAGACCCGTTTATTATACAAATATTTTAATACTAATTAAAAGTTATGAAAATAATTATTTATAAATAAACTTCATTTCTTCATTATTTATCATTAATTCCTGATTTATTTAGTATGTAAATACAACTTATTTTTGCATAATATTTCAATTATCATTTAATGTAATAGCAACAACTTCAATTAAAATGTGTTTGCCTAAATTTTATAGGTCACAATTAATTTGTTAGCAATCATTATTAACCTTTTTTTTCCAATTATAATTATCTCATTAAATGTTTAATTATACTAATAATAAATTAAGTAAATTAAGTAAATTAATTGAAACTCATGAAATTAAAATTTTGAGTGGGAAATAGAATTAATCAGAGGATGAAATGTGTCACACTTGACTATTCATTTGGTATAGATATAGATAGATAGATATAGATTAAAGAAGTAAAATAAATTTAAAAAAAATTCTAAATGTTATTTATATCAAAAATAATAATGGCTTTTTATTTAAACAGTCCAGTCAACATAAATTATTATTTAAAAAAACCATGTTTGTAAATTCTTAATAAAATAGTTTATATTCCAAAATTATGTAACTTTGATACTAGAAACATATTATAATTTGTAATCGTTTTTACATTTAGAACTCATATAACACGTTTTGGGATGTGATACGCGTGGCGCATGGTTATTTGGTACAATGGATTTCATTTAATTTATTTCTATTAAATATTTATTTGGAAATTAGGTGAAAGACTAGTTGGACAAATTATATTTATGTAGGAAGGGTTAGTGAGGCTAATTTACCAAATAATAATATTTATGATTTTGTGAGATATATATCAATCATCTAAGTTAAATTAAATGTAATGTAATTTTGTTTGATATATAATTTAACCATTGAAATAATCAGTTTCTAATATGTGTGAGCAAAAATAATATTTTGTACATATAAGATTATTTGAAATTTGCAATATTTGTGATTATGAATATCAATGGAGAGAATATTTTAAATATTTATCTAGATGTTTGTAATCGTGAATAAGATTATCAAACCACTACTCATATAATAAGATCCTCGATTCATGTAAAGATCCTCGAATCAGATAAGATTATCTGAACCTGATGCAACAGTCTTGATTATGAATATCCGTGGAGAGAATATTTTGAATATTTATCTAAATGTTTGTGATCATGAATAAGATTATCAAACAATTACTCATATAATAAGATCCTTTATTCATATAAGATTATTTAAAACCCAATTTGCAACAGTCGTGATCATGAATATTAGTAAGGAGAATATTTTAAATATTTATATAAAGATCCTCGATTCATATAAGATTATCTGAACCCGATTTGCAACAGTCGTGATTATGAATATCAATGGAAAGAATATTTTGAATAGTTATCTAAATGTTTGTGATCATGAATAAGATTACCAAACCACTACTCATATAATAAAGATCCTCGATTTATATAAGATTACTTAAACCCATTATAGATTCATATAAGATTATTTAAACCCGATTTGCAATAGTCGTGATTATGAATATCAGTAAAGAGTATTTTAGATATTTATCTAAATGTTTGTAATCATGAATATCATATCATCATTTTAAATTTAAAAATTCTTAATGTACACAAGAATTCTTTTTCCCTAAATCTTAACCTTCATATAAGATTATTCAAAATTTGAAATAATCATGATTATGAATATCAATGGAGGGATTATTTTAAATACTTATCTAGATGTTTAATTGTGATTATGAATATCTTCATATTTAAATTTAAAATGTATAAAATAATTTTTTCCCTAAATCTTGACCTGCATGCAAAATGTTTGTGATTAATAATTTTTTCCATAAAGAATTTTTCCCTAAATCTTAAACTGCAAAATGTTTGTGATCAATAATTTTTTCCCTAAAGAAATTTTCCTTAAATCTTAACCTGCATACAAAAACTTGCGTGATACGGTCTTACGAAGTGTTTTCGTGAGATGGATCATTTTAACCCATGAATCAAACCCATTTCCACTAATTTATATTTGAATTGTGAAATGTGGGCTGTGGGTTGACCCGTCTTACGGATCATGATCCGTAAAACGGTCTCACACAAAACTTACTCTAACCTGCAAATGTTTGGGATTATGGATATCTTGATATTCAAAATTATGGAGGATTCTTCGAAAATTTCTACTATGAATATCAATACATAAAATATTCGTGATTATAAATATTAATACAGATAATATTTTGATTTTTTTTCATTTCCCCAACATTTATTTAAAGAGTAAGTCTTGTGTGAGACCGTCTCACGGATCTTTTTTCGTGAGACGGGTCAACCCATAACTCACACTTAGCAATTCATATGAAAGTTTGTGGATATGAATTCAATTAATGGGTAATAAGGATCCGTCTCACGGAAACTATCCGTGAGACCGTCTCACATGAGTTTTTGCGTTATTTAAATTTATTCAAAAGAATATATATATATATATATATATTTTATCAATATATAAAATAATATATATTTATCCTCTATAAAAAATTAAAATCATTAATATTGAAAATATCGAAGATATATCAAGAATAATGAATTTTTTCCAATATGATTGTGTATCCCTTAAATTTAAAATATTTATATATGTATCAACATCTGATATTTTTTATTAATACAGATAAGTATGTTATAAATTAAGATATATGAATGGACATTACTACTCAACCCTTTTGTATTCTACTATGACCTTTGGGGTCTATTAGATTTCATATATAATGTACTCATATGTATATTGTTTTGGTGGTTGATGAATAAAAATTCTCCCTTCTCAATATTGTTTTCTTTATATATTGTTACTTCTATATTGTGATTGTTTATTGTATTATACAAGAAGACGCATTTGGACTACATATTTTACAACACGTTATCAGCACGATTCTCTACCTGAATCTGAGTTGTGCCCTAGGAAAGAATCATGTCTTTCCTGCAAGGTATTTTTCTTTATATTAATTTAAATTTCCAATTGATTATTATGGCTACAATTTGATGCCATATTCTTAAAATATTGAATTTTGCTATGAATACGGTTCATCTTACTTATACGAGTTTATATATGATTTTAGTTCTGATTTTTATATACACAGTCTCTGTAGTTGAAAAGAAATTTCCCTTACAAATATTATTAGTTAGCTTCTTGTTTTAAAGTTCTGCATCATGAAAATGAGAGGTCTCCAACCTAAGGAAATTTGCCTACTATTAGCATATTAATTATGTTAATTATAACTTTTCAGAGAATTTTGTATAACTCTCTTATTTGGCTCTTCATCTTTAAACCGTGTGGTTATTGCTCTATTGATGCCAAAACATGATCTAAAGTTAGATACATGTTTGTATTGTGCATGAGGTTAGAAATATTTTTATACATTATTTCTATCTAAAGCATTAACTGCTTGGACATTTTCATGGCTTAATTGATCATCTCGATGATCATTATGAGAGTAAATTAGTAATTAGGTAATAGAAGTACATGATTTCATTGCTACTCCGTAGTTATTACTGGAGGTTTGGAAACTATGATAAACTTATTTCATTATTAGCTGGAAATAAGAATCCACTTGATAAGATATGATTGTTGAAGGTGATTAGTAAATTTACAGATTTAGCAAAGTAGTTGTATATAGAAAAGATTAGTAGTGCACCCTCCAATGTCCCTTGGAAAATAAAATGGTGCATGACGCCACTCTTCAAATTGATGACTTTCACAAAATAAACTGCAATTTGTTCAAGTATGATTTAGGAATTCAAATTCTCTAATTCAAGTGAAATAATTATACATGATTCTCATTCCATTTCCGCTCTGAAGGTAAAAGACTCATTTTCTCCAAATCTCGTTATGTTAGTTTGCTCAAAGCAAAAACATGAACTTCAATATTGAAAATGATATTTTCTTAAAGATCAAACTTCAAATGTTTGAAGGTTATAATGAATGATTTTTAATAAGAAATGAGTAATTTATTTTATGCCAGACAATTTATTTTTTCAAGTGTGATTTTATGTTCTCTTCAGATTATCATGTTCTATGTTATTTAAAATTTTATTTTTTTAAATTCACTATATCATCGTAGTGCATCTTGAATTTCTTTGGCATATGAAGAATGAGAATATTAAATGCTTGGTAGTGCTATAACTCACAATATCCTTAAAGATAGAAAATGAGTGTTATCACAATTTCAAATAATAAGGTCTTGATAGTTGGCTCCGGCAGAACTTCACTCGTTCTTCCTATGTGTACTAAATTAGTCATTAATGATGTGTTATTATATCGACAATCTAAATATACCCTTCTTAGTTTTAAAGGCATTCTGAATGGTTTTCACGTTGAAACTTATACCGAAAATAATGTAGAGTATCTCTTAATGGCTCACCACATTGGGAGTCTGAAACAAGTTGTCGAAAAGCTTCATTCTCTATCCTCAGGATTGTATTATACATACATCCATTTTTCTAATCTCTATATTTCAATGAGTTTGAAATTTTATGATCCAAATTCATTTAAATTGTATGAAAGGTTGGGTCATCCGGGACAAAATATGATCCGAAGAATTTTATCCAACTGTATTGGACAAAGTATGTCGGACAAAAGAATTCCTTCTGCAAATGATTTTGTTTGTGAAGTTTGCGCAAAAGGAAAATTTATAGTATGATCTTCTTGTACCAAAATTGGATTAAAATCTCCTATTTTCCTTAAACGAATAATGGAGATATATGTGAACCAATGCATCCAACATCAAGACCATTTCAATATTTAATGGTCTTAATTGATAGATTAAGACTCATGTGTTGATGTCTCCTCTAGGTGGACTCATGTGTGTCTCTTATCCACCCAAAATAATGTTTTCACGAAATTTATTGCCAAGAATTATTGAACTTCGGGCGCAATTCTCTGATTATCCATTTAAACCCATTAGAATGGATTATGCCGCCGAATTCGCTTCGAAAGCATTTGATAACTATTGAATTTCATTAGAAATTAAAGTGGAGCATTCGATTCCTTACGTCTACACTCAAAATGGTCTAAATAAATCATGTTGGGCTCATGTAAATTTGCAATATCTTGACTATTCCCCTTTTTACAATTAGTGTGTGCTCATGTTATAGTATAAATTTATAAAATATTTATCGGCATTAGGGGGAGATAATAGTCAATGATTAAAAGAATGCCGAGAAATTTTATTGAATCTATAGTATTTAGATTCACGCACTAGTCAAACTGAACTGGAAGTTCAGAAAATAATTAACTTGCAGTTTAGCAAGTAATCTGCCAGACGTGTTTACTAATCATAAAGGAGTGACAAAATCATATATATCTGTTATACAATATACCTGATGTAACTCTACGCCTAAAGCGTAAAAGGCCTATATAAAAATCCGCGGTAAACAAAATCTAACAAAAATGTTCAGTCACTCCAAATATCTCCTAAAGAGATTCATCCCAAAGATGAAAAATCCTAGTAATTATGCACGTGCACAAAATTATCAAAACACTAGGATTATGGAACGACCAAATCAAAATATTTTGGGAAATGATAAGCATCTGGTTGATATAAATATCAAAGTTGCAACTAATATTATAGATATAGGAGAAACTCAATATAAATATTATTGTTGTCGACAACATACTTGCCTCCAAAATTGCTCTTATCATCTATAAAGATAATCTGGATCCAGAACCCAAGTCAATGACTGAGTGCCAGAAGCGCTCAAATTGGGTAAGATGAAAAGATGCAATTGAGGTTATACTAGACTCGCTGAACAAAATAAAAGTTATGAATTTGTCGTACATACCCTTAAGGATGTTATCCCTGTAGGATATTCATGGGTTTTTGTACGGAAAATAAATGAGTATAATGAGGTACAAATCGAGGCTAGTAGTTCAAGGGTTCCCGTAGAGACCCGTTATTGAGTTTGATCAAACACATTCTCCTATTATGAATGATATAACGTTCCACTACTTAATATCCCTGGCAGCAAATATAAATTGAGAAATGCATCTGATAAACATTGCTACTGTATCTTTAGTTATGAATATTTATGTGAGAATCTCTGATAGATTTTACAATCCCTTAATGAGGAAAATGAGAATTGTAATACATATCAAATTATAAAGATCATTAGATGATCTACATTCATCGTGCAGAATTTGATACAAATCGAATAAGTGAATTCTTCTGGAAGAAGGATTATATTCAAATAATGATGCATTTTCTTGAGTGATTATAATGATTCCCATATTAGATGAATATTATATGCATTTTTATATGTTAATTAAAGAAACAAGTTCGAATTTAAAAGTTGACTTTGAAATAAAAACTTTAGATAAGATCAATTATTGTCTCGACCTACAGATCGAGTATTTCCTTAATGGAATTTTCATACACTAATTAACCTTCTCGAAGAAGGTTTTGGAAAGATTTTACATGGATATGTCTCATCGACTAAGTAAAACAATCGATATCTCTTGAATTGGGCAAAAACTCATTTAAATATGAAGAAATTTTTGAGTATATATAGGACCTGAAGTTCCTCACTTCTAATTTATCCTTCAAAATGGATCAAATTTGATATTATGGTAAATCTACTAGTAAGGGTTTAGTGCTCCTCCAATATATTGAATTATCATTAAATATATTTCGGTATTTTCAAAATTCATTTTATCTTGTTTACTTTACAATAAGGTTTTGGTGGATTATTCACGTGTTGATTCCTATATCTGATCTTTGTGATGCCAAAACACAAAGTAGTTAAGTTTTCTATATGGAGGTATTACATTTTCAAGAAAATATGTTAAACAAAGTTTGATTACCACTTATTATTTTATATGATGTCTTATGACAATGTGTGATTAAAGTTTTGATAAAACACATTTTTGGTCTTGTGGTATTTGTAAAATTATAGTTTTCTTAATCATTTATGGGAAAAATGCATCTTTGTAGTGAATATGTAAAATGGAAATTTAACACAGTTCATGAACTTCAGAAGAGTTGTGAAATTATATAAAAATTCGCTCTAGTGACAATCTTGCAGATTTGTTCATTAAATTCTCTATCTACATCTACTTTTGAAAAATATGCTCATGATATTGAAATGTGTGGGCATGGAAGATTGTTATCTTAAGGGGGAGCGTTAAATAATCCTAAATGTTGGGTCTTGAAGACCACTAGTTATATTTATTTAACCCTGAAGGTTAGGTCCTGAAGACCAGCGCTGTACTCTTTTTTCCTTGACTAAGTTTTTTCCCACAGGGTTTTCTTAGTTAAAGGTTTTTAACGAGGCAGCTAGTGTATCACATTCGAACATGTATGTCATGTACTCTTTTCTCGTCTAGTTTTTTCCCACCGGGTTTTTCTAGCGAGTTTTTAATGAGGCATGTACATTAAGTCGTAATGTCCAAGGGGGAGTGTTATAAATTAAGATATATGAATGGACATTACTACTCAACCCTTTTGTATTCTACTATGACCTTTGGGGTCTATTAGATTTCATATATAATGTACTCATATGTATATTGTTTTGGTGGTTGATGAATAAAAATTCTCCCTTCTCAATATTGTTTTCTTTATATATTGTTACTTCTATATTGTGATTGTTTATTGTATTATACAAGAAGACGCATTTGGACTACATATTTTACAACAAAGTATAATTTTCTATATATAGATTTTAAAAAATCAATATATATATATTTATTTCACATATTGTTTAAATTTATACTTTTGAATATATATTTATCATCTATACAAAAATAAAACCATCAATATTGAAAATATTGACATTGTATTAAGAATAATGAATTTTCCTGAATTTTAAATATTTCTATTCTATCAACATCCAATATTTTACTTAAATCTACAATACTTATATTTCCGTCAAGATTAATTATTTGAATCTGTACCATAACTAAAATTAAATACCAACAAATATTTTTTTAAAAACAGTACTCATGTTTAATTCGTAAAGATGGATAATTAATAATTATCATTCGAATGAGTTTCATTATATTATAATTATAATAATAAATAAAGATGAGCATAAATTTATGCCTATTAAATTTTTAGAGCTTTTTTTTTATGGTAATTGGTTGAAGGTCAACTATTGAAATAAGTTTAATTTAAATAATAAATAAAGATAAGGATGATTATTTTATCAATTATATATGCCTCACATATATAAATTTGCATTTACACACTATTATTAAGTTTTAGATTTTATTCAACATATTAAACCGTTGTAATTCTAAAATGGAAAAGAATTCATTGTAACGATATATCTCATATACATCGTTTCCGGCCAAACGCCACCTTCAAAACGCTAATTCAAACACACCAACGTTGTTCTCCTAAAATGGTAAACAATTCATTTCATCAATCTCTCACACCCCCATTCCAAACGGACACCACCATTCCACATTGAATTTCGACAATTTATATATACACACACACACAATGTGTGTATCTATTATATCTCTGAACCATGAAAATGGCGGACGAACGTACTCCGAACAGCCCGTCTCTTTTCCCGCTCGAAACGTGCCCGCCGGTGAGCGACGAAGCGTTCCATCTCTTCCACGCCATCGACCGGGAGCTCTACGCGCGTCTGGTTCAGAGCCTGGGCCGTGACCCGGCCGAGTCGGTTCGGGTCGTGGCGTTCTGGATGTGGCTAGAGAGAGAGAGCAACGACATGAAGTTGGTGAAGAGAATGCTGTCTCTTTCGCTCCTGCTTCTGAATGAACTCGCCGACGAGACCTCCTCGTGTCTGAGGTGTGTGGAGGGTGATGATCAGTGCTTGCCGTTCGGTGAACTCCGATTGTTGCCGGAGATTCTGAGGAATCCGGCAGCCACCCTCCGGTTTTTCCATGATAATCGGACCGCGGTGCGTCGGGGTGTCACTAAGATCATCAACACCGTTTGCGTCCGAGCATTTGACGATATCTTCCAACTGCTGTGCCGCCGCGGCGCGGCGGCGGCGGAGGGTGGCGGAGGAGGGGTGGCGCCGCCGCCAATGCCGGTCATGTTTAATGTTCCGTATCTTGACTTGCCTCATGCCATCCATCTTCCTCCTCCGGGTGGTTTAATCGGGATGCCACCGCTGTCGGGTGGTTTTCCGGCCTATGATCGCCGCCAGATGATGATGAGCGGTGAGGTCGGAGAAATGCTGATGAGAAACCTGAGCCTAAACAGCAGAGAAGAAGGTGTAAAAGCCATTAATGATGATGAAGAAGTGCCCCAAGATGAAAGGACAATTTTCTTGACATTTTCGAAAGGGTACCCTACAAGTGAAGATGAAGTTAGAGAGTTCTTCACTAGGTATATATATATTCTTCTTCTTCACTAACATTTTTTTCTTCTTACAATGAATGAGAATGAGATATAATAAAATGGGACTTATATTTTTTGTGTGATTATTGCAGGAGATTTGGGGATTTTATAGAGGATGTGATAATGCAAGAAGTGGGTGAAGACGAGCAAGTTCTATACGCGAGGATGGTGGCGAAGACGGCGGCGGTGATAGACGGCATAGTAGGCGGGAATAAGGCCAAGTATTCGATAAATGGGAAGCATGTTTGGGCGCGAAAGTATGTTAAAAAATCGCAACAACAACAGCAGCAACAACAACAGAGGTCGACGTCTTCTTCTCCGTCGACATCCAATGATAGATATTGAGTTCATATTGGTTTATATAGTTAGGATTGGTGTTGTAAGATCAGAACTGTACTTCTATCGTTTTGTTGTATTTTTGTTGTTAAATGTAACTTAGGTTCCTTGTTCTTAAATACATAGCCAGTGGATTCTTTTGTTAGATTTGTGATATTTTAATAAGGAAATCAAATTAATTTCATAATAATTAAAAGTATAAATCTCTAAATTTTAGTGAAGAAATATTAATTAGAGAATAAAATGGTTTGTTAGATTTGTGATATGTTTAATTATTTTGTTAGATTCGTGTGATACTTAAGGGAATAGTTTCATAAAAATTAGTTACATATGATATTAAATCTCTAAATTTCCGTGAAGAAATATTAATTAGGGAATACAATAAAATGGTATAAAAATATAAAACGACTCTTAATATAAGAAATACTAATAATTTAGTACAGATAATTTGAGAAGAGAATAAAATTATATAAAAACAGATAAACAAATGATCTTATGAACTATGAATAAATGAAACATAAGATTAATAATGAGTTTAGATGATTAATGTATTTGATAATTAAACAAATAAAATCCCCAATCTTCACTAATGGTTTATTTACGATGAATTTCGTGTGTTTTCTATGGAAGTCGATTGGCTGCGATTGTAATGGTTCATGTCCAACTAACTAGTATCTGCATAGGTGTAGGCTTAATGCTCCACAAATTTGGACTGCTCTTTTTATTACATGTGCTTATAATTTAATTAGGCCCAAATTAAGTCTCCATTTAAGCCCACTTATATGAATATAAATGCTCAAGAGTGTAAGATAACACCCAAAACCCATTGGATTTTTTTCAGAGCTCAATATGTGATGAACCAGATACTAATGGGTATTGATTAAAAATGAATAGTTGAAATGTGTTGAAAAATAATTAAGATAATAGAAGAGCTTATAAAATTTTGCAGTGCCAAAATTTAAGAAATATTTGACCTTTAAATAATGTATTCAAGTTAAATTTGTTTAGTAAATATTTAACCTTTTTTTTTTTTTTTTTACTTTTAATTGTTTTGGTACATTATGATGATTCATGATTATATGACCAAAAATTTAAATAATAACTTAATTAGACTGCAAAATCCCCATTTTCACACAATATGTATGTAACACCCCAAATAAAATTAATCTATAATTTATTATTCATAAGGAATATAATAATTAAGTCAAGAAATTAAGTTTCGTTTCATCTTAGGCAAAAACTTGCGTACCCCCGGTGCACCGTACCCCCAAAGGTATTATTAGTTTGGTATTAGGAATATATCCATGAGGTATTATTGGTGTATTCATAAGGTATTAGTGGTATATTCTTGAAGGTATTAGTGGTATACTCATAAGGTATTAGTTGCATATTCATAAGGTATTACGTGTATAATTGAAATATATGTTTTAGTGAAGGTATTATTCAAGGTATTACTTGTTACATGTTAAGGTATTACTCATATTACTTAAAGGTATTACAATAAGTATTTGGGGGCACGGTGCCCCCGGGGCACGCAAGTCCTACTCTTCATCTTATGGTAATTTAGGTTTGAGTTGGAAAATCAATTTTTGACAATGAGGTTACGTACAAAATTTTTCAATACACTAATATGATAATCTAATGTTAATGATTAATTACGACTATTTTAAATTGATGAAAGAGATAAAATAAACCATTAATAATGATCCAAGATATCGACTAATTCGTAAATTATATATATATATATATATTTAAGTTGTTTGATATATCCAATTTTAATTAATGGGGTTGATCTCGATTGATAATTTTTATACGAGAACCCAATTATCTGTAACCGGTACATAAAATAAAATTTCAACTCAAATAAAGAATATCATAAAATAATTTAATATTATCTATAATTAGATCTCGACCTAAGAAAAATACAATTCCCGACTCAAAAATCCGACATGTTTTATAGTGTCGAGAATGGAATGAGTCAACACCCATTTTCACCTCATCCTCCTCATGAGTGACACCTCAACCCCCTTATTTGATATGTATCTATCTCTTCTCTCTCATCTCTTCTTCTCTCTCCCCGTGTCTATCTCTCTCGCTCTCCCCTCTCAATCTCTTTTCTCTCTCAATTTTCTTCTTCACCAAACTGGAAAAGGATTTGGAGTGTGGAAGGGTAAAGGGTAAAGTTTTTAATTGCTTTCAAATTTTTATCCCCAAATTAAGATTTGTAGATATATATGTATGTATATATGTGTGCTATTGTATATGTGTGTGTGCTGTAGTTTGAGATGTAGAAAGAAAGGAGGAAGAAGAAGGGGGAAAGGAGATGAGGAAGTGGAGGGGCGCCGCCGGCAGAAGGAAGCCGTGGAGGAGGTGAGCAGCGCCGCTCACGGCGCTGCTGTGCAAAGGCAGCCGCTGTGTGCGCGGCTGCGTGCGTGGCCGAACAGGGGGGGAAAGAGAGAAGGGCGCCGCCCGGTGCGGCGGCGCCGTGCGATAGCGAGGGTGAGGCCGCTGCTGCCGGCGGAGGGCAGCAGCGGCGGCGGCGGTGCAAAGAGGGAAGGTCGAGATGCGGCTGGGGAGAAAAGGAGGAAGGGTGGCAGTGTGTGTGTGGGTATGGGGGAACGGCGGCGCCGTGCGAGGGCGTGGGTGAGGCCGCTGCTGCCGGCGGAGGGCAGCAGCGGCGGCGGCCGAGCAGGAGGGAGAGGAAGGCAACGGGAATGGGGTCTTGGGTGCGGGGGGTTATTTTTGAGAATTTGATACTTTCCAGAGACTTCTTTGCAAATCTTTAATTTTGCATATTTATTGGTCAACCCTTTATCTTTTGCCTTATTGCACTTCAATTCCTGCATTATTTAGGGATTCAATTTCAACCCTGGATTTAACTAAAATTTCAGATTGACCCCAGAATTTATAGAAATATCTTATGGACCCCAGATTTTACAAAAATGACAATTTAACCACAAAACTTCATATAAATTATATTATGACCCCAGATGTTAACGATAAGTATATTCTTATATTGTACCATGTTATAGATACCCGTTTTAATCCAATTGACGAAAAAGATGATTTAAGCTTCATATTGGAAAAATCCTAGTTATGGATACGATCACTTTAAACCCTAGTGTATTTAAATATACTTTTATTCTAGAATCTTCGATTATTATCGCATTGTAGGAATTTAATATTGTATGTATATTTTATAGATATTTAAGTTAGAGACTAAGTCGACTCCTAATAATTGTAGGAGAAACGAACAAGGGACAGGAGTAGGAACGCATACTGTACGGATGAACTTTTGAACAAGATCAAGTAATATCCAAGGTGGGGAAAAAATCTTACTATGATCTTAATTATACAATTTATTATGTGAATTTGTGAGTATTATGTGATTTGAATTCTGTAATTATGTGATGTCGTTTTCAAGTGGATCGTCTTTATTATATGATTGATTTTTGAGTATATTATATGTTTTCGAAAGGTTAACGATTTCAAGGAATACAAAGGCAATTGATTTCATATGACGAAAAGTCGGGATAATACCCGTACCAGAGGGGTTTCTTTAGAAACTAATACATGGCAAAGGATTTACTTGTCTATTTGTATTGTTGTGAATTATATGAACTTACGTGAACGTAAATAACGTGTACTATGTGTTATGTGAGAAACATTATGTGAAACACTTAACTGCGCATGCGCTTTCTACGCCAAGTAGGGTATTCTTCGGAAACCCAACAACAGGGGTATTCTTCGGAAATCCAACAACAGGGTGTAAAAACTCAATGGAGTCGGCTTGGGGCTCCGATAGGTTTTTCTTCGGAAACCTATTCAAAGGTTTGCAAGGGACTACTCGGGAGTCCACAATGTGATTTGTTTTTATGATATGACTACGTGTACTATATGTATCCCCTCCACCGTACAAATGAACCCCGCTGAGTGTTTTCTGGCACTCACCCCTATGTGTAAAAATGTTTTCAGCTTAAAGTAACCAGGACGTGGCGTGCGAGCAGTGAATGCCGGTAGCCGATATTATTAAGGTCAACGAAGGTTTTAATAAAGAGTTTTATTTTTCAAATTCCAAATATGTTTAACTATGTAAATGTTTATTTTATCGCTCTTTTCAATGTATTAAAAATGTTTCTGTAAAGAAAGAAATTTCAAGAAAATCTTATCCGCTGCATCATTCCAAAGTTCGTATTTCAAAACTTTGTTTCATGGAATAATATTTCGCAGTTATTTTTGGATTTATTTAGCTTTATTATTTTTGAAAGGGACAATTTCTAATGTAAGTAGCGTCCAAACAGTATTTTAAAAACGGGGCGTTTCAATGTACTCTTTTATATTCCAATCCTTATAATAATATGAATTATCTCATTTCCTTAATTGTTATAGTATATTTAGGCCTAGTTTGGTTAGGTGGTTGGGACAATTGTCCCTTCATAAGACCACCAAAAAGTGTGTTTGGTTCTTAGGTCAGACCCGGTTATATTAAAATGGCCTGGAAGAAAGTTGAGCCAGCCCGGAATAAAAGTGCTGAGGTGGCAGGTTGATGGTGAGTTTATCTCAATTTTATGAACCCACCTCATATGGTGTGTTTAGAATTTATGAGAATTGTAATGAGATAATTCATGAAATTGAATTTAGATTCGTATTTTCGAAATTTAGGTTTGAGTCGGAAAATCAGTTTTTGATGATGGGGTTACGTATAAAATATTTCAATACACTTACCCTAAAGTTAATTACTAATTACGAATAATTTAAGTTGGCAAAAGTACAGATAAAATAGATCGTTAATAGTAAACCAAGACATCAATTAATTTTGTCACAACTTAACTTAACTTATATATGGTGTTAAATGGTTTAATCCAACTTTAGACAATGAGGTTGGACTCGATAAATAATTTTTATACGAGGACTCAATTGCCCGTAAACCGTACACAAAATACTATCTCGACCAAATAATAATTATCCTAAATAATTCAATTTAACGTATAATTAAATCTCGAAAATACAATTCATAGCAATTTGTAGTACAAAATCCGACATGTTTCATAGTGTAGACAATGGGATGAGTCATCACCCATTGCCACCTCATTCTTTGTGTGGGTGACAACTCACCCACCTCTCATTTCTCTCACCTTCACCACATCTCCCTCATATCATCTCTCTCTACTATCTCTCGTTCTTTGCTCTCTCTATTTTCTTTCTTCCCACTCCCAAAGACCGACCACCACCGCCTCTCATGTTGCCTTTGTTGTCGGAGTATTAACGGCAATATATCCGAACCATTAGGTAGCTCTCGTCGAGCTCGTGACTGTTACGTGATCAAACCACCTCACCACCGCTGTCCTCGCCATGTACAAGCGACGAAATAAGGGCAGCCACCCCCTTCTTCTCTTCTCAATTTCGCTGCTGCCGCTGCCTCAGCCGCGCACGGCGGTGGGAAGTCACGGCCTTCCCCTTTTCTTTATTCCTTTCTCATTCTCCCCCTTCTACTTCCGTTTCCATAGCTCTTCGCCGTTGAGGATTAATGTTATGAGCATGCCCGTCATGGCCGACGTAGTGGTTGCGCTGGCGGTTTCCGTCTGTTGGTCGTCGCTTTTTAGCGGCGGAAGTATGTGTGTGCGGTATGTACGAGATGGGTGGCGTGCTGGGTTGCTGTCGTTGGAGGTGTGATGTCGCCGACGATGTGCTGTCGCCGGCGATGTGCAGTCACCGACCGTGGTGGAGCTACGACAGAAAGCGGCAACCAATGAGTTGCACGGATGAAAGGGTGGGTTTCCTGTTGTAAATTTAATTTTACCGGAAGACTAATCTGCAAATTTCATATCTTACTATATTTATGGTTCAATCCTCAGAAATTCTGGAATGTTACTTCAGTCCCTAAAGCTTCTGCTAATCATGTTTTGACCCATAAAGTTCATAAGACTTTAGTTTGTAGTCCCTGAATTAGTTTATGACTTCAATTTTACCCCTAAAGTTTGTTGATTTTCACCTTATGACCCAAGTTACTTCTGGAATTTACTGGATGATATAGAATTCGAATTAGAGCAAATCCTAATATAAGATTGTCACCACACAAAAACCAGTTTTCTAATAAACTTTAATTCTAAAATCTCTTACGAGTTTATTGTTATAAAGTATTTTATTTAGAAATATTTATGTTAGTTGCTAATCCAAGCTTCTCTGGCTTATAGGAGATACGGAAGAGGCTCGAGAATAAAGAACCTAAGAAGTAAAGCACTGATGAAGTGTCGCTATCAAAGGTGGGGTTAATTTATGTGTTTTATTATTGCGATATCTGATAAATTATGTGTAATTGACTATATGTCAATCATGTCTTATGAGATCAAGTTGATTGTCCCTACTTATGATTGAATTGGACGTTGACGTTCAGCGTTCCTCTTCAATATTGCAATATGTGTGTGTGTGCTTGTGCATGAAGGGGTTTCAGACGTGGCCCCGCTATGTTCGAGGTTTCAAATATGGCCTCTTTTTCCGAGGTTTCAAATATGGCCTCTTATGTTCGAGGTTTCAAATATGGCCTGAGTATGTTCGAGGTTTCACATATGGCCGTGAGTGCGTTCGAGGTTTCAAATATGGCCTCGGGTACGTTCATTGTTTCAAGTGTGGCCTTGAGTGTGCTCGAGGTTTCAATTATGGCCTCTTAAAGTCTATGTGGAAAGTTCCGAAGAAAGTTAATGCGGATGTAAAACTCCGATGCATACCGGGCTGAAAGACCCGAGGGGATGCAATGCATTCCTGATGTTATGTTTTCCCTATGTCCAATGTTTAAATGTGATTGAATGAATGTGCGCTCACCTCCACTAAGTGTCCTGCAAACACTCACCCCTATATGTTTAAATGTTTTAGCACATGGTACGTGAACGTGGTATGCTGGTAGTCGATATTATCAAGATCGCAGAAGATAAGATTTTATTTAAAGGGTTTTAATTAATCAATTTTAAAAAACGAGTAATTTTTTAAATGTTTATTTCTATCGCTCTTTTGATGAAATGAAAAATGTGTTTGTGGAGAAAGTATTTTCAACGTAATCGTTTCTGCTGCATTGTTTAAATTTATTTTTACTAACGACGTTTTATTAATACGATACTTCAGGATTATTCCTGAATTTAATTTGAAAAAAAAGGATCCATTTCTAACGTAAGTAACACCAAAGTAAGATTTTACTCTTTAAGAAACAGGGCGTTACACCAAGAATTTGTCCCAATAGTAGCATAGAGGTGAAATTACCATAGGGACCTCATTAATTATGTTAAAATAAATTTTTTAGTTTATATAAATACCTATTTTAAATTGACAAAAACAAATCATTTAATTAAAATCATAAAATATACACATATATATTTATATATAATAAATTAATTTACATTATAGAAAAAATAAATAGAGATGAGTGTTTATCTTTAAGGTTACATACAAATTTTATGGTGAAATATCAATTAATTAAATAAATTTAATAAATAAGTCTTCTCCTAATAATAAGATTGATTGGGGAAATTACAAATTTAGCACATTAACTTTAGCCTTTACATCATCTAGAGACATGATCTTTTCGAGTTTTGAAATTGAGACCGTATCTTTAAAAACTGAATGAAAAACTTTTCATTCAGTAAATTTCAACTAAGGAAATTAGAAAAACTTTAATTTAGAAAAATATATACTACCTCCGTCCCGGTCCAATTTGCCTACTTGGACCGGGCACGAAACCTATGAAAATGCAGTTGACTTGTTGTTTTAGGTTACTTTTTGATTAAAAAAATGTTTTTTATACTTTTTGCTTTATAATTTCTTTGTCATTTATGGGCTGGCAAATTGGATTGGGACAAACGAAAATGGCAAGTAGGCAAATTTGACTGGGACGGAGGGAGTACAATTTATGTGATTTACATTTAGAATGACGCGTCACAAAAAAAATACACAATATACTTCGAAAAAACACATGAGAAATAGGGGTAAACTTTTGTGTAGATTCATGAAGGACATTTTAGGTATTTTAGGGACATGATAATAATCGAACAATCCAAACATAAAGTTAAAAATTAAACCCACCTAAAAAAAGTCACAATACTTCAATCCAAACAAAAACTTCAACTAATCATACTACACTAAACATACAATCCAAACAAAAAAAATGTCACATCTAGAGTTAAAATAAACCTACTATATCCCACCTAAACAATCCCAACACTCAATCCAAACTAGCCCTTATTGATCGTTTCATATGAGATAATAATGAAATCCTACTAGTCATCGATAAATCTAAAAAGTAATGACCTTTCCAAAAAATGTTTTTGACCAAAACTCGGAAAGTTTTTCTAATTTGTAGCATTCTTTACTTGGTTACATATCTTCATCTGATTTGCTTCATCTTGATTGTCTCTACTGGTAACTTAGTATGATTCATTTCTTGATTTGATTCTTCATTTGAGTAACCTTGAATCATGCACAAGTATCATTTCAGGTTGCATTTGCTTATTCTGAGTGCATCTTCCTTTTCTTCAGGTTGGAGTATTCTTTCTTCTTTCCTGCAGTATCCTATCTTTGTAGTGTTCTTTAAAGGTTTATCGAGTAAACCTTGTCTTCAGACTACAATGTCATTTCCTTCTTCTTTGTAGTATCCTTTCAGGACTTTGCAAATTTAACAAGTAAATTTACAAAGGTCTATCAAAACAGAGTGACACAAAAGGGCACTTTATTCTTATTACAACATGATCTTTGACTCATGATCAAAACTGACTTAATCAATTCCTAACTGTCCTTTTTACTATTTGAATCTACTTTACAATTTTATCCCCAATTTTAATCTTATATTAAGTTAGGAACATAATGAAATAATTAAGGAATAGATAAAGAACTAATCGAGTTAATTTTGGAATGGACGTAAGAGATAAATATTATATAAGATATATTTATTCAAATCTCATGTTCCTTAATATATAACAGAAACACCAGAAAAGTAATTAGTGAAAATATCAATTTTAGTCTCGTAATTTAGACCTCATACAATTTTAGCGCACAAACTTTGTGTTCCATTTTTAGTTCCTTAATTGTCAATTTTTTTCAATCTTAGTCATTTTTTATCGGAACAATCAAAATTTCATAACATGACCGTTGAAAATGCTAATGTGATTGCGGAAAAATCTGACATGACAACCAAATTTCAATAGTCATGTCAGCAATTTTGATTATTCCGATCAAATAGGATTGAAATAGGAAAAATCGATATTACGGAACTAAAATTGGAAAAGACAAAGTTAGTACACAAAAGTTGTACAAGACCAAAATTATCGGACTAAAGTTGATATTTTCCCAAATAATTAATATGAAACAAAGGGAGTATTTTATTATGGTACCTAATGATCTGGCACGAAATTGAAGTCAGATTAAATTTATTTATTTAGAAATTTCAAAATCAGATCTTATTCGGCTATGTTTAGTTCAATTTATTTATTGTATTATTATTATGAACTGTTAAATCTCTTAAGTAAATGATCCCTTGATTTTAGGATTTTTGTAAATCCAGATCTAATCTCGTAATTGCAATTAATTAATTACACGTTTTCTCCTCTGATCACTATGCATATGAAAAAACAAAACATATCTTTTTACACAATTATTTCTATACACCAAGTGCATGGTTATGACCTATGCAATCCGGGTCATATGACCCGGGAGGTGATTTTCACGCCCAAAACGCGTTGGAACGCGCCCCCAAATCACATTCAAACCCTAATTTCACTCCATGACCTTTTAGTTATTTAGCCTAACCTTTAAGTTATGCTCGTCTAACCTTTTCATTATATTTACATAACCTTTATGATATATTCGTATAACCTTTTCTATCCTGATAGTTTAATATTTTACAGAGTAAAATAAATATATATTACCTTTCAAACCTTTATGTTATAATAACTTAACCTTAACGTTATAATAATTAACTTTTATATTATAATAATATAACCTTTATATTTTTTAAAGGTTATGATAATTGTATATAAAGGTTATATCAATATAACATAAATGTTAAGTTATAAGAATATAAAAGTTTTCAGTTATATTACATGATTGAAATAATTCTAAGTATATAATTTTAAGGTTTGAACACATTGTAAACCTTTTAAGTTGTAATAATGCAACATTTACACATAATAATATTAACCTTTATGCTATATTAACACAACCTTTATGTTATTCTTTAAGTAAATAAAGGTTATGATATTTATATATAAAAGTTACATACACCATAACATAAAGGTTAAATCATCACAACATAAATGTTTTCAGCTATATTATCTTACATTTTATATTGAAAAAAGTTTAAGTATATTAACTTAAAGGTTATGATATTTGTACAAAAAGGTTATAGTCATATCATATAAAGGTTACCGTATAAATTAAAAAATAAATAAATAACTGGGTGCAGATCCGGGTCAGATCTAACCCGACCCGACCCATGGGCACCCAGTTGCATGGATCTAGATCCATGCAACTGGTGCACAAGAACAATGCTCATCTTTTTAATATTTGTTTTGTCAGATCGATGAGTTTTATTAGATCATTAACTAGTAACTCAAAAAATAAAAATTGAGTTGTGAAAAGTAATTTTTATCTGTGAATAATGGTTTTCGTCTTTTCGATTTCATGACATTATATTCATAAGATGACCATAGGTCTAAGTTTTTATTATTTTTGTATAATCTTTTTAATATTTTATTACTCAATTGAATTCCATCACTTTACTTGATCATAATTTTTTTTCTAATTTTCTATAAATTAATTATGCATCTATTCACGAGCATGCATGTGACCAAAATTTAAATAATTGCTTCATTTAGATTGCAAAATCCTCATTTTAAGACCATATCTAGATCTGTTAATTTCATATTCCAATACGTACAATAATATACATTATCTTATCTTCTTCAATAGTTGCACCATTTTTATTGATTAGTGACATGTGTTAAGTGTGTTAATGTTGGATTTTCCAACAATATTAATTTTCCTTTTTCAATATTATCCTAAAATCAAATTAGATTTTAATTAGTTTTTAAATTGGATAATTTATTTGATAAGATTTGGAAAAAGATTTAATTCTCTCACTTAAAGATTTGACTTGGTAAATCACGTGTTGAATAATTTGAATCTCAAATATGACTAACAAATCTTCCTAAGTTTTAGGAAGTTGTTGTATGTTCTTTTTGATAGGATTCAAAGCAAATATAAATACAAGTGAGAACGTGTCTTTGAGAGTAAGATCGTGACTTGAGAACGTGGGTTGAGAGAATAAAGTCCAGAGAAGAACAAGTCAAGATGAAGATTAAGAAGCTAGGTTGAAGAAGTCAAGAACAAGTCCACTCCACCTTCCCCATTCATCATGCACGATAGATCATGGAGTGATGGAGATCATGGAGCACTCCTACATCATGGAAGTGGAGTCTACACCAAGTATACTTCAAGATCTATAAATAGGTGAAGCTGCTGAAGATCAAAGTGACACAGAATCGAGAGCAAAAGCAGTTTAGTATAGGCAGTACACTGGTGTCAAGAGTTGTGTTGTTCACACCGTAGGCAACATCGTTTTTCTTGTGTGTCATAGAGTTTGCATACTCTTGACTTTTAGTATAGGTGTTCTTCGGAGTGTTCAACTGAGATAGTTTGTATACGTCCCTAGGTTTCATATACATCTCAAAGGACGTATTGAGTCGTTTGTTCGAAAGAGTCTCTTTTAGAGATCTTTCTTTCTCCTTTGTATACATACACAAATCAATAAAGGAGTTTTCGCCCTGAAGGCATTCCACGAGTATTTGTATACTCGTGGATATATCGTTTGTGTTCTGCAACTTTCAATTCGATCTATTTTTCCGCTGTGTGTTACGCTGGTGTTGTCGACACCGCCGACAACACCGTGTACTTTGATTGGGACAACTTTGTTTTTGTTTTTGCAGATCCACGTAGGACTTTCACGTGGTATCAGAGCCATCACTTGACATACTAAGTGGTGGATCTAGCCATGCAGGACGCGGACTATTGCAATCCAAACTTTGGACGCCTTCCAATTTTGGATGGCTCCAACTATGCCTATTGGAAGATTCGTGTACGATCGAAGATCAAGTCCATTGATGCACGTGCTTGGACTGCCGTTTTGGAAGGTTACAATGCTCCTATGAAGGAGGTCCATGGTGAAATGGTTCTCAAACCTCAAACCGAGTGGACAATCGAGGAGATCCACAATGCCAACTTCAATGAAAAGGCCATCAATGTCATCTTCGAAACGGTGGACTACAAGGTGTTTCGATTGATCCAAAATGCTGCCCATGCCAAGGATGCTTGGGATACTCTCCAGAAGCATTTTGAAGGTGTAAAGTGTGTTCGTGAGGCTCGGTTGCGGCTGATTATGTCCAAGTTCGAGAATATGCGCATGGAGGAGAATGAAGACATTGGAACCTACTTTGAGAGGCTCCGGGACATCTCGAATCAAGCCCAAATGCTTGAGGAACCAATTGGACGCAAGCAACTCGTATCTAAGGCCATTCGAACGCTGCCACCAAGGTTTAACATCAAGGTATCCGCCATTGAGGAGGTCCATAATCTTTCGATAATGGACTTTGATACACTTCAAAGCATTCTTCAAACCTTTGAGCTCAACCTTCAAAGCCAAATGGAAGCGGGCTACAAGCCCAAAACCATAGCCTTGCAAGCTCAAGACAATAAAGAATCTGGAGAAGATGATGAACCATTGGAGGAAGTCACCGAGGGGCAGAATGTAGCCATGTTGACAAAGAAATTCAACACCATGGTGAGAAAGTTCAACAAGGAGAAGCCTCGTTCGAAAGGGAAGGAACCATTCAATCGATCCAATGATAGATCCCAATGGAAGCCAACTGGATCATCCTCTCAGTCCAAACGTCAGCCTAAGAAGACATCTTCAGATCATGGATGGAATGATCCCAAACATCTCGATACCATCCAATGTCGAGCTTGTTCGGGTTGGGGTCACTATGCTAATGAGTGTGCCAATACCTTGAGGAAGTATGGTCTGAAAAATCACTGGGTATCCATGAGTGACGATGAGGATGATGAGGAAGTTGAAACTGAAAGTTCCACAGCCCTGTTTGCAAAAATCGCTACTGGTGTTACCGACGGTGTTGCCAACACCGGTGTCATGACACCGCAGACAACACCACAGAGGTATGAACTGTTTGATTTTGCTAACATAACCTGCCTTAATGTTGTTTGTGATGATACAGATTCACTTGCTGGAGATGACTTAGATAAAGATGAAGCCATTGAAGAACTTCATGGTCTTTATAACTCCTTGCTTAAGGAATGGAAAAAGCAATGCAAGCTAGTCGAAATTGTTTCCAAGGAAAAGGAAGCCATATCCAAGGAAAAGGAAGCTTTATCTAAGGAGAATGATGTGCTGAAAAACTCAGTTGCAAAGCTGGAAACCGCTCTCACCAAGAAGGACATAGAACTTGGAAAGGTGCAATTCAAGCTTGAAGAGACGGAATCCTTAATTGCAAAATGGAACTCAAGTTCTACCAAGGCAAGTGAAATCATGGGATCAGGTAATTCAACTAAATCAGGTATTGGATCGAGTAAGACTGTTGATAATGTTTTTCCAAACCTTTTTGTCGATTCACATGCTAAGATCAACTTTGTGAAAGAAAAATCGAAAGAGTCCATAAAATCCAACGGTTCAGGTCTTAGGAAAAGAAAATATGTTTGTCATTACTGTTTTCAACCTGGACATATAAGACCATATTGTCGAAAATTGAAAAATGATCGAGCAAATGGTCTGGTGTTACCTCCGGTGTCACGCAACACCGCCCGCAACACCACTGTTGGAAAGAAAGTTTGGGTTCCTAAACAAACTGCTCAAGTCTGCCAAGTTGTTTTTACTGCTCTTAAGTCTAACATTTCAGGTTCTTGGTACTTTGATAGTGGTTGCTCACGCCACATGACGGGCACTAAAGAATACTTGTGTAATTTTGTGCCTATTACCGAAGGATCCGTTACTTATGGAGGAGGTGCTAAGGGTAGAATCATTGGCAAAGGAACTCTTAATCTACCAGGTTTTCCCAGGTTGTCTAATGTATTTTTAGTAGATGGTCTTATGGCTAATTTAATTAGCATAAGTCAATTATGTGATGACAATCTTGAGGTAAAATTTACTAAGGATTCTTGTGAAGTTTTTGATAAGTCTAACATGTGTATCATGACAGGTACAAGATCTCATGACAATTGCTATCTTGTTGGAGAAAATGTCACATGTAACAAGGCTAAGTTTGATGACACGATTTTGTGGCATCAAAAATTAGGCCATGTGAATTTTCGAACTCTCCAAAAGTTGATGAAGTTTGAGGCTGTACAAGGACTGCCAAGCCTCAATCACAATGGTAAGATAGTGTGTGGAGACTGCCTTAAAGGTAAACAGACCCGTGTTCCCCACAGTGTTACATCACACCACGGACAACACCAAGGTACTGTTCATTGTTTTCAACTTTTACACATGGATTTAATGGGACCAGTTGAAGTTGAAAGTCTTGGAGGAAAGAGGTATTCCTATGTGATTGTTGATGATTTTTCCCGATATACTTGGATTTTCTTTTTACGTGAAAAATCGGATACGTTTTCTCAATTCAAGATTTTGTACACTAGGATTAAGACCTCATTTTCTTCTAAAATTTTGAGCATTAGGTCTGACCATGGTAAGGAATTTGAAAACAAATTGTTTACTGATTTTTGTGAAAAGAAAGGCATTGAACACCAATTTTCGGCTCCTAAAACTCCTCAACAAAACGGAGTTGCGGAAAGGAAAAATCGAACTTTGCAAGAAATGGCTCGTGTCATGCTCAGTTCTAAGAACCTCTCACGACGTTTTTGGGCTGAAGCATTGAATACGGCTTGCTATATTGGTAATCGAGTCTTTTTAAGACCGGGTAGCAAAATGACCCCTTACGAAATTTTGAAAGGGAAAAAGCCTAATCTTAAACATTTTCATGTTTTTGGGTGTCTTTGCTACATTTTGAATGATAGAGATAATCTTGCTAAGTTTGATGCAAAAAGTGACAAAGCCGTGTTTCTTGGATATTCTTTGAATAGTCATGCTTATCGTGTTTTTAACTTAAGATCTAGGACTATTCAAGAATCAGTTAATATTGTGTTTGATGACTTCTCTGATCTTACAGGTAAATCTTATGAAGATGCCGTGACTGATCTAGTTGAAATTCCAGTTGTTCATGAAACTGGAAATACTGATGTTGCCCCCAGTGTCGTAACACCAGAGGCAACACCAGCGGCAACACCAGTGACAACATCGGCAGAACCTGAATCCGATGAAAGTGATGATGATCTTCCTAATCAAGTTCGAAGAGATCCACCTGCTCGTATCAGAAAAAATCACCCTACCACACAGGTGATAGGGGGAGTACACGATGGTGTTCGAACTCGTAGAAAAGACCCCGTGAATTACAAGGACAATTTACTAGAAATGATGTTTGGTTTCTTGTTCCTAGACCATCCGATACTAATGTGATTGGAACTAAATGGATTTTTAAAAATAAATCGGATGAGTCGGGGAACATTGTAAGAAACAAAGCACGACTTGTAGCACAAGGGTACACACAAGTCGAAGGCATCGATTATGATGAGACCTTCGCACCCGTTGCTCGAATTGAATCGATTAGGTTAGTTCTTGCAATTGCTTGTTATTTGAAAATTACCCTTTATCAAATGGATGTAAAAGGAGCATTTTTGAATGGGTTTTTAGATAAGGAAGTGTTTGTTGAACAACCAAAAGGTTTTGAAGATCCTTATCAACCTCATTATGTCTACAAACTCAAGAAGGCATTGTATGGATTAAAACAAGCTCCTAGAGCTTGGTATGGTCGATTGACCTCTTTCCTACTTGAGTTTGGATTCATTCGAGGCATGGCCGATCGTACTCTTTTGTTAAGAGAACTGATCGTAATTGTATTATTAAGCAATTAAAGGAAGGAATTTTTATTTCTCAAAGCAAGTATGCCAAAAATTTGGTATCTCGCTTTGGTTTAGAAAATTCTAAGCCTATGAGAACCCCCATGGGTTCGACTCAAAAGCTGTCAAAAGACAGTGTTGCCGATGGTGTTGACAACACCCTCTATAGATCGATGATCGGCAGTTTGCTCTACTTGACCGCTAGCCGACCGGATATAATGTATAGTGTTGGTGTCTGTGCACGTTACCAAGCTGATCCTAGGATCTCACATCTTCAAGCAGTGAAGCGTATCATAAGGTATGTTTTCCGGTTCGATAGATTTAGGAATTTGGTATACAAAGGACACTAATCTTAATTTGGTGGGTTTTAGTGATTCTGATTGGGCTGGAGATGTAGATGATAGGAAGAGTACTAGTGGTGGTTGTTTCTACTTAGGCAATAACTTAGTATCTTGGCATAGTAGAAAACAAAATTGTGTTTCTTTATCCACCGCCGAATCCGAATATGTGGCCGCCGGGAGTGCGTGTACTCAACTTGTGTGGTTGAAACAAATGCTTGATGATTATGGTTTTGAAAATGAATCTTTGAGCCTATTTTGTGATAATTCGAGTGCAATTAATATTTCCAAAAATCCAGTTCAACATTCTCGAACTAAACACATAGATATTAGGCATCACTTCATTCGAGATTTAGTTGAAAAAGGGTTAATCCAACTTGATTATGTATCCACTGAAAACCAAATAGCAGATATATTTACAAAAGCCTTAGATTTAGAGAGATTTTCTTCCTTAAAGAAGTCTCTCGGATTGTGCATTGTTTGAATGTGCATGCTGTTTTTGCGGGTGTTACCGTTCATGTTGCTCACACCACTCTTAACACCCTTAGAATAAATTTTTATTTTAGGCTTTCTAGGCATATGTATGCTTGTTTGTATCTGACCAGTGTGTTCCTTATGTGAAAACACTTGCTTGGACACCTATTTTGGTAAAGGCTCATATTCTATAGTGCACTTTTGTTCGAATAATTGATATAAGTCACGAAGCACTTGGAGCACGGCGCTCGCTACGACGATGCTTTTCAGGCAGCCTAGTGACTATGTTTAAATGTGTTGTGTGACCTCACTGAGTAACTCGGGGCACGGCGTTCGCTGCGACGATGCTTCCTTGTCAAAAGGTGTAGGAGATACCACAACCAAATTGAAAAGAACTTGATCTCACAACCGAGTAACTAGAAGCATGGCGCTCGCTACGACAGTGCTCTCTTTTCAAAAGGTTGGTTGAGGTCAGGTATGTGTGAATTTAATTTCGTGTGCACAAAAGAAAAAATTTCAAGAGCCAAAATTTTCTATGGTGTCATCGCAGTGTTACGTAACATCAGGGACAACACCAGTCAGTTACATTGTGTGCGATTTTTGTGGGATTTAAATTTTATGCATCCCTAGGTATCTGCATTTAATCCTAATAATATATAGTGGATATATTTGATATTTGGATGACTTAATTTCAAATTTAAAATTCGAATTTTGTGATCCCTAATTTTTTGCAAAATTGTTGAGATTTTATCTTCAATTCATATCTATTCAAAATCTCTTGATTTTATCTAAAAAATTCAAAGGCTCAAGATTTGTTTTAATTACTGGAAAATCAAGCATATTTCTCCACCTACTGTTACGTGCTCTCTCACTCTTCAAACCTCTCTCTCTCTCCAGAATTCGATCCCCACTTATTTATTCTTCCGTTTCTTCGCCATCTCTGCTTTTTCGAGCTCATGCGCTATCCATGGTGACCTTTCTCTCTCTACTTTATTATCCTTAAAAGCCCTTTGCTTCAAGGTACGGTCTACTAAGATGATGGTGCCAAGGAATTTTCTTGGGTAATCGTTTTTTATGGTTTGCCCCATACACCGATGTTGCCTCTTCAATTTGGCAACATTTGGCCCAACGTCTTGTTGATATACTTTGAAGTAGGGAACCGTTTTTATGAGCTAATTTTCAGCTCAAAAAGGGGGAGAAGATATGGTAGATATGGTAAGGCAATTCCTATGGTGAAAGGTGGCGGAAGAGAAAGTTTTGATGAATCTTTTTCATGATTGTGTTTGAAAGTTTTGATGAATCTTTTTCATGATTGTGTTGAATGATTAATCCTTAATTCTTTGTGATTGTTTGTGATTGCAGGAGTTAAGGGGGAGATTTAATTGAGGGGGAGAAAAATCTAATTATTAGGTTTTGAGCTGAAAAAAGAAAAATATGGGAGATTGTTAATGTTGGACTTTCCAACAATAATTAATTTTCCTTTTTCAAGTTTATCCTAAATCAAATTAGATGGAAGTTTTAATTAAGGGGGAGAAAATCTATTTGATTTAGGTTTGAGCTGAAAAAAGCAAAATAGGGGGAGATTGTTAATGTTGGATTTTCCAACAATATTAATTTTCCTTTTTCAATATTATCCTAAAATCAAATTAGATTTTAATTAGTTTTTAAATTGGATAATTTATTTGATAAGATTTGGAAAAGATTTAATTCTCTCACTTAAAGATTTGACTTGGTAAATCACGTGTTGAATAATTTGAATCTCAAATATGACTAACAAATCTTCCTAAGTTTTAGGAAGTTGTTGTATGTTCTTTTTGATAGGATTCAAAGCAAATATAAATACAAGTGAGAACGTGTCTTTGAGAGTAAGATCGTGACTTGAGAACGTGGGTTGAGAGAATAAAGTCCAGAGAAGAACAAGTCAAGATGAAGATTAAGAAGCTAGGTTGAAGAAGTCAAGAACAAGTCCACTCCACCTTCCCCATTCATCATGCACGATAGATCATGGAGTGATGGAGATCATGGAGCACTCCTACATCATGGAAGTGGAGTCTACACCAAGTGTACTCCAAGGTCTATAAATAGATGAAGCTGCTGAAGATCAAAGTACACAGAATCGAGAGCTTAAGCAGTCTAGTATAGGCAGTACACTGGTGTTAAGAGTTGTGTTGTTCACACCGTAGGCAACATCGTTTTTCTTGTGTGTCATAGAGTTTGCATACTCTTGACTTTTAGTATAGGTGTTCTTCGGAGTGTTCAACTGAGTAGTTTGTATACGTCCCTAGGTTTCATATACATCTCATAGGACGTATTGAGTCGTTTGTTCGAAAGAGTCTCTTTTAGAGATCTTTCTTTCTCCTTTGTACACATACACAAATTCAATAAAGGAGTTTTCGCCCTGAAGGCATTCCACGAGTATTTGTATACTCGTGGATATATCGTTTGTGTTCTGCAACTTTAATTTCGATCTATTTTTCCGCTGTGTGTTACGCTGGTGTTGTCGACACCGCCGACAACACCGTGTACTTTGATTGGGACAACTTTGTTTTTGTTTTTGCAGATCCACGTAGGACTTTCACGTGGTATCAGAGCCATCACTTGACATACTAAGTGGTGGATCTAGCCATGCAGGACGCGGACTATTGCAATCCAAACTTTGGACGCCTTCCAATTTTGGATGGCTCCAACTATGCCTATTGGAAGATTCGTGTTCGATCGAAGATCAAGTCCATAGATGCACGTGCTTGGACTGCCGTTTTGGAGGGTTACAATGCTCCTATGAAGGAAGTCCATGGTGAAATGGTTCTCAAACCTCAAACCGAGTGGACAATCGATGAGATCCATAGTGCAACTTCAATGAGAAAGGCCATCAATGTCATTTTCGAAACGGTGGACTACAAGGTGTTTCGATTGATCCAAAACGCTGCCCATGCCAAGGATGCTTGGGATACTCTCCAGAAGCATTTTGAAGGTGCAAAGTGTGTTCGTGAGGCTCGGTTGCGGCTGATCATGTCCAAGTTCGAGAATATGCGCATGGAGGAGAATGAAGACATTGGAACCTACTTTGAGAGGCTCCGGGACATCTCGAATCAAGCCCAAATGCTTGAAGAACCAATTGGACGCAAGCAACTCGTGTCTAAGGCCATTCGAACGCTGCCACCAAGGTTCAACATCAAGGTATCCGCCATTGAGGAGGTCCACAATCTTTCGATAATGGACTTTGATACACTTCAAAGTATTCTTCAAACCTTTGAGCTCAACCTTCAAAGCCAAATGGAAGCGGGCTACAAGCCCAAAACCATAGCCTTGCAAGCTCAAGACAATAAAGAATCTGGAGAAGATGATGAACCATTGGAGGAAGTCACCGAGGGGCAGAATGTAGCCATGTTGACGAAGAAATTCAACACCATGGTGAGAAAGTTCAACAAGGAGAAGCCTCGTTTGAAAGGGAAGGAACCATTCAATCGATCCAATGATAGATCCCAATGGAAGCCAACTGGATCATCCTCTCAGTCCAAACGTCAGCCTAAGAAGACATCTTCAGATCATGGATGGAATGATCCCAAACATCTCGATACCATCCAATGTCGAGCTTGTTCGGGTTGGGGTCACTTATGCGAATGAAGTGTGCCAACACCTTGAGGAAGTATGGTCTGAAAAATCACTGGGTATCCATGAGTGACGATGAGGATGATGAGGAAGTTGAAACTGAAAGTTCCACAGCCCTGTTTGCAAAAATCGCTACTGGTGTTACCGACGATGTTGCCAACACCGGTGTCATGACACCGCAGACAACCGACGACAACACCACAGAGGTATGAACTGTTTGATTTTGCTAACATAACCTGCCTTAATGTTGTTTGTGATGATACAGATTCACTTGCTGGAGATGACTTAGATAAAGATGAAGCCATTGAAGAACTTCATGGTCTTTATAACTCCTTGCTTAAGGAATGGAAAAAGCAATGCAAGCTAGTCGAAATTGTTTCCAAGGAAAAGGAAGCCATATCCAAGGAAAAGGAAGCTTTATCTAAGGAGAATGATGTGCTGAAAAACTCAGTTGCAAAGCTGGAAACCGCTCTCACCAAGAAGGACATAGAACTTGGAAAGGTGCAATTCAAGCTTGAAGAGACGGAATCCTTAATTGCAAAATGGAACTCAAGTTCTACCAAGGCAAGTGAAATCATGGGATCAGGTAATTCAACTAAATCAGGTATTGGATCGAGTAAGACTGTTGATAATGTTTTTCCAAACCTTTTTGTCGATTCACATGCTAAGATCAACTTTGTGAAAGAAAAATCGAAAGAGTCCATAAAATCCAACGGTTCAGGTCTTAGGAAAAGAAAATATGTTTGTCATTACTGTTTTCAACCTGGACATATAAGACCATATTGTCGAAAATTGAAAAATGATCGAGCAAATGGTCTGGTGTTACCTCCGGTGTCACGCAACACCGCCCGCAACACCACTGTTGGAAAGAAAGTTTGGGTTCCTAAACAAACTGCTCAAGTCTGCCAAGTTGTTTTTACTGCTCTTAAGTCTAACATTTCAGGTTCTTGGTACTTTGATAGTGGTTGCTCACGCCACATGACGGGCACTAAAGAATACTTGTGTAATTTTGTGCCTATTACCGAAGGATCCGTTACTTATGGAGGAGGTGCTAAGGGTAGAATCATTGGCAAAGGAACTCTTAATCTACCAGGTTTTCCCAGGTTGTCTAATGTATTTTTAGTAGATGGTCTTATGGCTAATTTAATTAGCATAAGTCAATTATGTGATGACAATCTTGAGGTAAAATTTACTAAGGATTCTTGTGAAGTTTTTGATAAGTCTAACATGTGTATCATGACAGGTACAAGATCTCATGACAATTGCTATCGTGTTGGAGAAAATGTCACATGTAACAAGGCTAAGTTTGATGACACGATTTTGTGGCATCAAAAATTAGGCCATGTGAATTTTCGAACTCTCCAAAAGTTGATGAAGTTTGAGGCTGTACAAGGACTGCCAAGCCTCAATCACAATGGTAAGATAGTGTGTGGAGACTGCCTTAAAGGTAAACAGACCCGTGTTCCCCACAGTGTTACATCACACCACGGACAACACCAAGGTACTGTTCATTGTTTTCAACTTTTACACATGGATTTAATGGGACCAGTTGAAGTTGAAAGTCTTGGAGGAAAGAGGTATTCCTATGTGATTGTTGATGATTTTTCCCGATATACTTGGATTTTCTTTTTACGTGAAAAATCGGATACGTTTTCTCAATTCAAAATTTTGTACACTAGGATTAAGACCTCATTTTCTTCTAAAATTTTGAGCATTAGGTCTGACCATGGTAAGGAATTTGAAAACAAATTGTTTACTGATTTTTGTGAAAAGAAAGGCATTGAACACCAATTTTCGGCTCCTAAAACTCCTCAACAAAACGGAGTTGCGGAAAGGAAAAATCGAACTTTGCAAGAAATGGCTCGTGTCATGCTCAGTTCTAAGAACCTCTCACGACGTTTTTGGGCTGAAGCATTGAATACGGCTTGCTATATTGGTAATCGAGTCTTTTTAAGACCGGGTAGCAAAATGACCCCTTACGAAATTTTGAAAGGGAAAAAGCCTAATCTTAAACATTTTCATGTTTTTGGGTGTCTTTGCTACATTTTGAATGATAGAGATAATCTTGCTAAGTTTGATGCAAAAAGTGACAAAGCCGTGTTTCTTGGATATTCTTTGAATAGTCATGCTTATCGTGTTTTTAACTTAAGATCTAGGACTATTCAAGAATCAGTTAATATTGTGTTTGATGACTTCTCTGATCTTACAGGTAAATCTTATGAAGATGCCGTGACTGATCTAGTTGAAATTCCAGTTGTTCATGAAACTGGAAATACTGATGTTGCCCCCAGTGTCGTAACACCAGAGGCAACACCAGCGGCAACACCAGTGACAACATCGGCAGAACCTGAATCCGATGAAAGTGATGATGATCTTCCTAATCAAGTTCGAAGAGATCCACCTGCTCGTATCAGAAAAAATCACCCTACCACACAGGTGATAGGGGGAGTACACGATGGTGTTCGAACTCGTAGAAAAGACCCCGTGAATTACAAGGAAATGGTTAAGCAATTAAAGGAAGGAATTTTTATTTCTCAAAGCAAGTATGCCAAAAATTTGGTATCTCGCTTTGGTTTAGAAAATTCTAAGCCTATGAGAACCCCCATGGGTTCGACTCAAAAGCTGTCAAAAGACAGTGTTGCCGATGGTGTTGACAACACCCTCTATAGATCGATGATCGGCAGTTTGCTCTACTTGACCGCTAGCCGACCGGATATAATGTATAGTGTTGGTGTCTGTGCACGTTACCAAGCTGATCCTAGGATCTCACATCTTCAAGCAGTGAAGCGTATCATAAGGTATGTTTCCGGTTCGATAGATTTAGGAATTTGGTATACAAAGGACACTAATCTTAATTTGGTGGGTTTTAGTGATTCTGATTGGGCTGGAGATGTAGATGATAGGAAGAGTACTAGTGGTGGTTGTTTCTACTTAGGCAATAACTTAGTATCTTGGCATAGTAGAAAACAAAACTGTGTTTCTTTATCCACCGCCGAATCCGAATATGTGGCCGCCGGGAGTGCGTGTACTCAACTTGTGTGGTTGAAACAAATGCTTGATGATTATGGTTTTGAAAATGAATCTTTGAGCCTATTTTGTGATAATTCGAGTGCAATTAATATTTCCAAAAATCCAGTTCAACATTCTCGAACTAAACACATAGATATTAGGCATCACTTCATTCGAGATTTAGTTGAAAAAGGGTTAATCCAACTTGATTATGTATCCACTGAAAACCAAATAGCAGATATATTTACAAAAGCCTTAGATTTAGAGAGATTTTCTTCCTTAAAGAAGTCTCTCGGATTGTGCATTGCTTGAATGTGCATGCTGTTTTGCGGGTGTTACCGTTCATGTTGCTCACACCACTCTTAACACCCTTAGAATAATTTTTTATTTTTAGGCTTTCTAGGCATATGTATGATTGTTTGTATCTGACCAGTGTGTTCCTTATGTGAAAACACTTGCTTGGACACCTATTTTGGTAAAGGCTCATATTCTATAGTGCATTTTTGTTCGAATAATTGATATAAGTCACAAAGCACTTGGAGCACGGCGCTCGCTACGACGATGCTTTTCAGGCAGCCTAGTGACTATGCTTAAATGTGTTGTGTGACCTCACTGAGTAACTCGGGGCACGGCGTTCGCTGCGACGATGCTTCCTTGTCAAAAGGTGTAGGAGATACCACAACCAAATCGAAAAGAAAAAACTTGATCTCACAACCGAGTAACTAGAAGCATGGCGCTCGCTACGACAGTGCTCTCTTTTCAAAAGGTTGGTTGAGGTCAGGTATGTGTGAATTTAATTTCGTGTGCACAAAAGAAAAATTTTTAAAGAGCCAAAATTTTCTATGGTGTCATCGCAGTGTTATGTAACATCAGGGACAACACCAGTCAGTTACATTGTGTGCGATTTTTGTGGGATTTAAATTTTATGCATCCCTAGGTATCTGCATTTAATTCTAATAATATATAGTGGATATATTTGATATTTGGATGACTTAATTTCAAATTTAAAATTCGAATTTTGTGATCCCTAATTTTTTGCAAAATTGTTGAGATTTTATCTTCAATTCATATCTATTCAAAATCTCTTGATTTTATCTAAAAAATTCAAAGGCTCAAGATTTGTTTTAATTACTGGAAAATCAAGCATATTTCTCCACCTACTGTTACGTGCTCTCTCACTCTTCAAACCTCTCTCTCTCTCCAGAATTCGATCCCCACTTATTTATTCTTCCCGTTTCTTCGCCATCTCTGCTTTTTCGAAGCTCTAATCCATGGCTGACCTTTCTCTCTCTACTTTATTTATCCTTAAAAGCCCTTTGCTTCAAGGTACGGTCTACTAAGATGATGGTGCCAAGGAATTTTCTTGGGTAATCGTTTTTATGGTTTGCCCCATACACCGGATGTTGCCTCTTCAATTTGGCAACATTTGGCCCAACGTCTTTGTTGATATACTTTGAAGTAGGGAACCGTTTTTATGAGCTAATTTTCAGCTCAAAAAGGGGGAGAAGATATGGTAAGATATGGTAAGGCAATTCCTATGGTGAAAGGTGGCGGAAGAGAAAGTTTTGATGAATCTTTTTCATGATTGTGTTGAAAGTTTTGATGAATCTTTTTCATGATTGTGTTGAATGATTAATCCTTAATTCTTTGTGATTGTTTGTGATTGCAGGATTAAGGGGGAGATTTAATTGAGGGGGAGAAAAATCTAATTGATTTAGGTTTTGAGCTGAAAAAGAAAAATAGGGGGAGATTGTTAATGTTGGACTTTCCAACAATAATTAATTTTCCTTTTTCAAGTTTATCCTAAATTCAAAATTAGATGGAAGTTTTAATTAAGGGGGAGAAAATCTATTTGATTTAGGTTTTGAGCTGAAAAAGCAAAATAGGGGGAGATTGTTAATGTTGGATTTTCCAACAATATTAATTTTCCTTTTTCAATATTATCCTAAAATCAAATTAGATTTTAATTAGTTTTTAAATTGGATAATTTATTTGATAAGATTTGGAAAAGGATTTAATTCTCTCACTTAAAGATTTGACTTGGTAAATCACGTGTTGAATAATTTGAATCTCAAATATGACTAACAAATCTTCCTAAGTTTTAGGAAGTTGTTGTATGTTCTTTTTGATAGGATTCAAAGCAAATATAAATACAAGTGAGAACGTGTCTTTGAGAGTAAGATCGTGACTTGAGAACGTGGGTTGAGAGAATAAAGTCCAGAGAAGAACAAGTCAAGATGAAGATTAAGAAGCTAGGTTGAAGAAGTCAAGAACAAGTCCACTCCACCTTCCCCATTCATCATGCACGATAGATCATGGAGTGATGGAGATCATGGAGCACTCCTACATCATGGAAGTGGAGTCTACACCAAGTATACTTCAAGATCTATAAATAGGTGAAGCTGCTGAAGATCAAAGTGACACAGAATCGAGAGCAAAAGCAGTTTAGTATAGGCAGTACACTGGTGTCAAGAGTTGTGTTGTTCACACCGTAGGCAACATCGTTTTTCTTGTGTGTCATAGAGTTTGCATACTCTTGACTTTTAGTATAGGTGTTCTTCGGAGTGTTCAACTGAGATAGTTTGTATACGTCCCTAGGTTTCATATACATCTCAAAGGACGTATTGAGTCGTTTGTTCGAAAGAGTCTCTTTTAGAGATCTTTCTTTCTCCTTTGTATACATACACAAATCAATAAAGGAGTTTTCGCCCTGAAGGCATTCCACGAGTATTTGTATACTCGTGGATATATCGTTTGTGTTCTGCAACTTTCAATTCGATCTATTTTTCCGCTGTGTGTTACGCTGGTGTTGTCGACACCGCCGACAACACCGTGTACTTTGATTGGGACAACTTTGTTTTTGTTTTTGCAGATCCACGTAGGACTTTCAAAGTGGAAAGGTTTTTCTACTTAAAAAATGTGTTTAATTTTTCTATTATATATGTTTTACTTAAAATTCTCATATTTTATGTTGGTCATAATAAAAAATAAGTTTTCCAATAGTCCCAAATAATTTTTCAAAATGCTCAAATTTTGGAAATTTTGTATTAAGTTCATAATTTTTAAATGAGTTAAACAATTTGTGAGCTACCAGGGATCGAATCGAAAAAAAAAAATCAAATTCACCTTCGAAATTATTGAGTCGAGCTATTCGAGTTGTTTTTGATCTTAAGATTGATAAGTTCATGATCGTAATTGAACATATGTTGCATCTACAGTCTTACTCTTAATAATTTATTGTTTACATTAATTAAATTCTTCAATTTCCAATTTTACTAGAAATTTTAGTCTTTTATATCAAACTAGTGTTTCATCCGTGCGTTGCACGGAATAAAATATTGGAAAAGCTTAATTATGTAGTTTGATATGTTGAAAATATTTTATGTTTAATAACTAAGTTGTAGTATATAAAAATACTTGAATTTAGTTGAATGAACAATTTAATTTATATATCTTCAATGTTTTTCTTTATTTAAGATATAATGTAAGACTATTTGAAGTGCATAGTATAGAAACAGAAGTGTGAATCAATTTACAGAATAAACTAATATTCTTAAACTACAAATTTTGAAAAAGTTCTTTATATACAACTACGTAGTTAGTGAGATTATCCCTTTTTTTAACGTCATCAAATTACATTCAAACATATAAAGTATATGAGAATGTGCTTTTAATCGTGGGATTCTCTAATATATCAAACAACAAAAATAGTTAATAAAAGGGTTATGACTAAATTAACCTTTCAATATGAATTTTAATATACATAATCTAAACTAATCGCGCGCACACACACACATATATATATATATATATAAGTTCAAATATATTTTGATACATAAATGGAAAAACATCAATTTAGACGGAATTACAAAGGTTTCTATTAATCAAAAATCTTGCAACATTCCAAGGTAATGTAAGATTCCATCAATTTTGCCATCTATACATTTGAGTTTCAAAATCATTATTACAATATTCCACTATTTAAAAAATTGTGATTTCAAAAAAGTAATTTTATTATGGAACACGATATGATTTTCATAAATTATAGGGCATCCATCACAAAAGAAAATAATTATGGAAAAAAATATAAAATATTGTGAAATATCAAAGTCAATTTTTATTATGGGAAATAATTTTCATAAATCGTGTTCTCCACGATTCAAGTAATCAATTAGCAACAATATACATGTTGTATTTTGACACTAACCATTTTTAGTGGATTAAAACAATGGACTCGATGTAATGTATGTATGTAGGCCTTTTTAGAACCTTATTTCGCAAATTTATTTCTAAGAATTAATCATATATATTTCTAAATATATATTATAAATCTAAGGAATAAATAAACATAAAAATAATTATATCTATTTATTTCTAATTATAGTAGGGTTTTTTGGGTGGGAAAATCATTACCATAATATTAAGAAATGTTTGGTTTTTTTTTTTTTATATATAAAGATTTCCAATAGTGGTGATATAATTACCACATTTAAAAATTTAATTCATTTGGTAAGATTCAATTAGTAGAGTGATAGATTTATATAAAGCTTAATTAATTTTAATTGTTTTACATACAAATTTACAAATATGGTAAAAATACAAAATTTAAAAGATATATTGATATTGATATAATATGATATGGCTAGTGCATAATTATAGGAATGTAGTTGTATATTTAACGAAATCATTAAATTGATACCATATATCAAAATGTTCATATATATATATATATATATACGTGTGTATATGTTAAAATAATTATTGAAATCTAGTTATCTTTAATCTAGATATAGCTATAAAATAAAAGATGAGTTATTGCTTCTTAGTATATATATTTTTAATATAAATGAATATCTTTTTAGACATAAAGTTAAGTGAAACAAATAAGAAGTTAGCTTAATTAAGTCACGAAATATTTCATTGTATCTATTTTATTTGAAAATAAAATAAATATTAATTAACATAAAATAAAATACATATATCTACTGAAATAAAATTAATTTGAATTAATTAGAATTGTATACAAATATGGTAATTAACAAATTAAAAATGGGAGACGAATTATCATGTACGTGAGTGTTGAACTTTAAAATGGATTTCCAATAGTGGTGATATAATTACCATATTTACAAATTCAATTCAATTGGTAAGATTCAATTACTAAAGTGATTGATTTATATAAAACTTAATTAATTTTAATTATTCTACATACAAATTTACAAATATGGTAAAAATACAAAATTTAAAAGATATATTGAAATTGATATGATATGATATGGCTAGTGCATAATTATTAGAATGTAGTTGTATATTTAAAGAAATCATTAAATTGATATCATTCAATTGATACCATATATCAAAATGTTCATATATATATATATATATATATATATAATTGTCTAGTTCATCAATTTATTTACGTGTGCATATCATGTTAAAATAATTATGAAAATCTAGTTATCTTTAATCTAGATATATAAGCTATAAAATAAAAGATGAGTTATTGCGTCTTAGTACATATTTTTAATATAAATAAATATTTTTTTAGAAATAAAGTTAAGTGAAACAAATAAGAAGTTAGCTTAAAATTACGAATTTTATTGTATCTATTTTATTTTAAAATAAAATAGATATTAATTAACATAAAATAAAATACATATATCTAATGACATAAAATAAAATATATATATCTACTGAAATTTATTAATTAAATTTGATTTACCGTATAAACAAACATGTATAAACTTTTTCTTTTTCCATATCAATTCTTTATATATATATCCAAAAATTCTAAATATATTTATGGTACGAATTCAAAATATATAGTTTTCATCATTGTATATAATAATTAGTTTTCATTATTAGTGCATTATATATATATATATCTATATATTATTATAATAAAAGTCACAAATTGATGAGTTTGACTTACCCATTTTATAAATTCACAAATTGAAACTAAATATGTTAAAAATTTGGGTTTATCATAAACTTTCCTTATATATATAGATATTGAATTATGATATTTATTTTTTATCTATTTATTAAATAAAAAATCATTTCCAGTTTTGGAAATGTATTTTGGGCGGGAAAATATTGGTCTTGCTTTTTTTAGAAACCATTGTGTTTTTATATATACTAGTTTTGTGCCCGTGCGATGCACGGGATTAAACTTTTTTAAAATATAAGTATAAATATTTGTAATTTAAAATAATAATATATAAATTTAATAGAATAAATTTAAGTGATATATTTATATATTTTACATATATATATATATATTTGAATTTTTCAGAATAATTTTTACAATATTCCACTATTAAAAAAACTTGTGAATTTGATAAAATAATTTTATTATGGAAAATGATTTTCATAAATTATAGAGCAACCATCACAATATAAAATAATGATGGAAAAAAATACAAAATATTGTGAAATATCTAGTCAATTTACTATGAAAAACAATTTTCTTAAATCGTGTTCTTTTTAATTCAAAGTATTCAATTAACAATAAATATATATAAATGTTGTATTTTGATGCAATCTATTTCAAAAACATATTTCCAATAATAATGAAATTTATTCTTGACAATGTTTGAAATATAAAATCAGTATTTTTGACAATGGTCTTAAAAAAACAAAAACAAAAATGAAATTTATCTTGTAGTGTATTAATTTTAAATCTATAAAATCTCTAATCCAAAATTAGAGACTCTCAACCCAAATTTCTACACAAAATAATTTGAATTGGCGAAATAATATAATATTACATAGCAATAAGAATAACCAATATACAATACTAATAAAAAAATACATATCTGAATTGTTCTTTTTCAAATTACAAATAACAATAACTTAAATCATTAAAAAATGAACACTATGGTCATTAATTATTGATCCAAATTACAAATATCTCGGAAATCAATTCATAACCAAATAAATATACATAAAGAAGAAGAGGAAACAATCCACTAATTCAAGAAAACATAATGTTTGGAATGCAGAATTTGAGAAATTGTGAATGGAAAAGGTGTGAATGAATTCCAAGTTTATTCTGATCTCATATTTATAGTGGATGATATGCTTATTAAATATGGAATTAGTGCACTATTTATGATATGATCATAATTGATTGATATTGTGATTACATAATTTTAGGTTCCCTTTTGAAAAATATCAAATTTTAGATCTTTTATATAAGTTAAAAAAATATACATTTATTCGACTGAATACAATATTATATCATCTTAAAAATTAATAAACATTCCACATCGAAAATATGACATAATAAATTGATTCTCATAAATTAATAGTCTTCCATAAATAATGACATTTGTGATGTTTAAATAAGATTAATTCTAGAAATGTAAGAAAAAAATTCATATGATGATTTTTTTTTCTTAATAATTATAATGATCAATCTTTTTAGTATTTTATTGGTCTTATCATTTTTACTATTTTTCGGTCATGAGACTTGTCAAATTCTTTGAGATGAATAAAGGATAATAAATAAATAAAATCAATGAATCAAATTGGATATTTATGCCAAAAATCAGGGAATGAAATTGATTTTTTCGTTTTCTTTTTTTGTTTTTCAAAAAATATGTAAGTCTAATTTTTCCAAATGAGAGACGTGTAATGCTACTATACTTTTTTTGTTTTCAAGAAATATGTATATGTCACCCAATTTTAAATTAAAAAACACATAGATTTAAGTATTGTTGGAAAGTCTATTAATTATTCATGCAAAATTCACATAGTTGATGACCAAATTAATGGACTTGACTATTTCAACTTATTTGCATTCCATATTTATGAATATGTTTAATTATATGATCTTTAATACAAAATTATTTTACGATAATATATGTAATATTTTAGTATAGGATTTAAATTAACATAAAATCTCATACTATAATTATATTATAAATTAACTAATACTTTAATTTTCTATATTCAGAATGGGATAAATGTGAAATAAATGTCAATCAACTAAAATATATAATATATGTGTTACCATAATATATTATCTTTCCCTATATATAATATCATGCTAGCATTGTTTTCCAAATTTAGTGGGGAAAGGGTTGGCCGGAAAAATTATTTTTGGAAACGTTTGGTTTTATATATATATATAAAGATAAAAATATTATATCATTTTATATTGGAGTAAATCATATAAATATATATTATTTATATCCATATTATATCATATATTTTATCATTGCATAGTGACGTAAATTTTATTATCTATATTATTCATACATTGGCTAATAGTAATAGTGAATAAATTAAATATTTTATATTGTTTTTATTGATTTTACCAATTAACATTACATAAAATATATTAATTATATCAATTGAAATTTAATAATTAAAGTTGACTTACTATATAGATAAATATGTATGAATATTTATTTTCATATCACTTCCTTATATGTATACATCATCAAACAATATCCCATTTTTATTCACATTCATTTATATATATATATATATATATATAGTATCTATTTATCTATTGATAGAAAATAAATATCATTTATTATTTATTTTTAAAAAAATCATTTCCAATTTTAGTATTGTGTTTTTGGCATGAAAATTTTCATATTACTATTTCAGGAAATATTTGTGTTTTTATATATATAAAGATAATATTGCAACTTTTTGATATGATTAATTTACACACACATGTGTGTGTATGTGTATAAATGGTGCAATTTGTATGGCCCAAAATCTCGTAATCTAGAATTATGATCTCTGATTTTAGTTGTGTCATTAATTTGCGTGTAGCTGAAATTTTGATTTCATTCAAATTAATTGATGATTATATTATTTCATTATTTGTATTTCGAGTAGATTACATAAATAAAATCAAATTAATGTTTACTTATAATGAAAAAAGTATTGTATCAAAAATAATTGATGATGGATTTTTTTTTTTTAAACATACCATATAAAAAATCGTTATGGATCTTCCATGTAAAATGCATATCAAAACAAATGTTATAACATTATAATGAGATTCAATCTTTAAAATTCCTTTTTCCATATAAATTCATCGACATATATAGATATTGTTGGAATCTCAATTGGTGGTATATTAATTATCCATATATATATATATATATATATTGCATTATTTAAATTCATAATCTAAGTTGACTTACAATGCACATATATATATATGTATATATATAAATATGTGAAAATATTTTGTCATATCACTTCCTTAAATATATACTTCATCACTAAATGTGATAATATTTCATCTTCATTTACATTTATTTACATATATATGATATATCTTTTGTATTAAATGAATTTTAATATCATTTATTATTATTTTAATTAGAAAAGTCATTTCCAAATTTGGAGTAATGTTTTTGGCGGGAAAATTCTTACCTTACTATTTCTGGAAATGTTTGTGTTTTTATATATACTAGTATTTCATCCGCGCGATGCGCGATTTATTATCTATTTTGATTGTTATATTAAAAAGTTATTTATAAATCATTTATTATTCTAAATTTTTTATAATATAGAAATATAATTTTCACCTCTTTTATTGATTTTTAAAGTTATATTTTATTATTAAAAAATTTATTGAGTAATGTAGAGTTTTAATTGAAGAAAGTAGAATTTGGTTGATCTCTATCTCGCGTGTGTTATTCAAACTTTCTTGTGCATTCGTTTTATTGTGACATGTCATTCTACATTATATTTGACAATATTAAAATGTTGGAATACAAATTTTGTAAATAATCTAAACAACGAAATTGAAAGCTTATATTTTATTTCTCTTTTGAATAAAAATATATTTATGGTCGTTGGCTTGATAGATATTTTAATTAGTATCATTTAACAATATAAGTTTTGAAATCTTTATTTATGTACAAAATTTCTCATAATTACAAAAAATATATTATAATTTCTTTTAACTTTAAAATTGATAATATGAATAATTATAAATATTAAGTAATTTTAGTAACAAAAAAGGAAAAAGATAATGAATTAACAACGTGAAAGCTTAAATTTTATTTGTTTTATTTTTCGTTGAACTTTTTTCACGGCTTGATAGATAATTTAATAAACTAAAGATTTTTATAATTAATTAAATGTGACCAAGTAACAATATAAGTCTTGAAATATTTATTCATATACGATTACATTTCTCATAATTACAAAAAATATCTTAAAATTTGTTTAACTTTAAAATTGATAATAAGAATAATTATAAGCATTAAGTAATTAAAGTTTGCAAAAACGATTAAATTCAGAAAAATTGAAAACTTACATCTATTTGTTTCTATCTTTTGTTGAATTTTATTTTATTGGATCAATAAATAATTTAAGCTAATGATTCTTGGAGTTGGTCAAAATTGTTCAATCAACAATATAAATTTTGTGATCAACTTTGAAATATTTACCTTGCACACAACATTTTGCAAAATTATAAAAAAATATCCTAAAATCTATTTAACTTTAAATTTGAGAATGAGAATAATTTTAGACATTAAATAATGATAGTTAATACACAAAAATTAAATTATTGCTCACTATTGTACAACATTAATCAACAACACCAACAAATAATAATACATAATAGTAGTAGTAATAATAATGATGATGATTATAATAATTTTAAGTATAAATAGTAAAATATATCATATTGAAAAGAATGCTAAATGATATGATTAATTTTATTGAGAAATCTATTATTTATATAAATATTTTATTGCTCATTGATGTGACGTTTTTAGGAGGGAAAATGACATTCTTGTAAATTCTTCCAAAAGTTTTCTTTTTATATATATATAGATAAAGATAGAGATATCTTTCTGGTATCAAGGCAAGCTCGAACTGAGCTCAAATTCTTTGTGGAGTCAAGTTTGAGCACTAAACAATAGCAAAAGAACCCCAAATAAAAAGGAAATTGACTCCTCGGCCCCCAGCAATTGAGTAATAATTATAAAGAGGGACAAAAAGAATGGAAAATTTCTCAAAAACCTCTCATGAACTCTATAAATAGGCCAAAACCTAGAACACTTTTAAACACTCACTCATACCTAAAAATAGATCTCAACTAAAATCACATAAGAAAGCTTAATCAAACTTTGCAATGGCTTCTTCACCCAAACTTGCATGTCTCCTCATCATCATCATCGTGGTGGCGACCGCTTCTCATGCGGAAGCAGCCTTGTCGTGCGCTGCCATTGGCTTTAATCTATCCCCGTGTCGTAATTACCTCCGCCAAGGTAGCGCACCGGGTACGTGTTGTGACGGTGTTAGAGCCGTTCACAACGCGGACCAAACCAAAGCCGATCGACAGGCTACTTGTAAGTGTGTCAAGCTTCTTGCTCCCACCATTGGCGCAAAGGAGCAATATGTTAACAGCCTCTCTTCACTATGTGGTGTCTCCTTTCCCTTCATCTACTCACCTTCACTTGATTGTTCCAAGTAAGATTTTTGTTGGTTTTTTATTATTACATTTTGTCATCCGAACGAATAATTAGACTTTTCGCATGTGTCTGTCGATATTTAAAGTGTACTAAAAGTACGAGTTGAATCCAGGAATGGATTTGAAGGGGGCGCGGGACGACAATCGCCACCTTTGACTTTCAAAATTGTTACTTTTGTAAAAAGAAATTTAAGAAAATTCTCTCTTTAACAATCGAGAGCATTAACTAAGTGTTATCAATTTAATAATATATATACATCTATTATCATTTTATTGTAAACTCACAATTAATTAGGAATGAAATTATGGCCACAAGAAACATTTGCATTATTAAAAGCTTATATTATTTGTTTCAAAACATCTTTGATTTTACATTAAATACGTAAATTTGATTACTAAATTTAATGGTTAATTTATTTGTATCTGATCTGTATGAATATGTGTTTGCAGGGTGAATTAATGATGATCACAATCTCTCATACGTCGTCGTTTGATGTTTGTAACCTCCATTGGAGTCTGGAGATTGGTTATAAATCTCTGATTGCAAACTTGCAACAATAATATAATATATTTATCACGTTTCCACGGATTTTGCATAATGAATGAAAGTCAAATAATTTATACAGAATTACGATTTTATAATGATATATATACATATATATTGTATACAAACACTACCCTAAAATTAATGAAAGTTTTAGAGGTCTCTTATACACGAGTTACACGGATTTAAATTCATGCAACTGGTAATGTCCTGATCCAAATTTGAACATAATCTTTATATTATGTTAGTCATGTATTTATATTATAGTCATAATATATATCTAATTTTATGTATTTAATTGATTCTCGTATTTTTCAATTTAAAAAAATTAATCTTTTTTCTTAAAATATAAATGAGCAATCCAAATTTCTAGGTATTCATGCTGAATTGTAATTCACACCAAATTGCAACAAGTAATATGCGTCAAACTCCCTTGTGATTTGGAAATATTGCGTCGGTCCCCCTTTTGTTAAAAGAATGGCAGCATCTAAGGACGACAACATTTACAACTGTGATCATTTAATAAATGTTGTACCCCCTCCCCCTCCTTCAAATGAGTGTTAACTAGTATTTCACCCGTGCGATGTGTGATTTATTATTTATTTTGATTGTTATATTTAAAAGTTATTTATAAGTCATTATTATTTTAAATTTTGTATAATATAGAAATATAATTTTCAACTCTTTTATTGATTTTTAAAGTTATATTTTATTATTAAAACATTATTGAGTAATGTAGAGTTTTAATTGAAGAAAGTAGAATTTGGTTGACCCCTATCTCGCGTGTGTTATTCGAACTTTTTTGTGCATTCGTTTTATTGTGACATGTCATTCTACATTATATTTGACAATATTAAAATGTTGGAATACAAATTTTGTAAATAATCTAAACAACGAAATTGAAAGCTTATATTCTATTTCTCTTTTGAATAAAAATATATTTATAGTCGTTGGCTTGATAGATATTTTGATTAGTATCATTTAACAATATAAGTTTTGAAATCTTTATTTATGTACAAAATTTCTCATAATTACAAAAAATATATTATAATTTCTTTTAACTTTAAAATTGATAATATGAATAATTATAAATATTAAGTAATTTTAGTAACAAAAAAGGAAAAATATAATGAATTAACAACTTGAAAGCTTACATTTTACTTGTTTTTATTTTTCTTTGAACTTTTTTCACGGCTTGATAGATAATTTAATAAACTAATGATTTTTTAGAATTAATTAAATGTGACCAAGTAACAATATAAGTCTTGAAATATTTATTCATATACAATTACATTTCTCATAATTACAAAAAATATCTTAAAATTTGTTTAACTTTAAAATTGATAATAAGAATAATTATAAGCATTAAGTGATTAAAGTTAGCAAAAACAATTAAATTCAGAAAAATTGAAAACTTACATCTATTTGTTTCTATCTTTTGTTGAATTTTTTTTATTGGATCAATAAATAATTTAAGCTAATGATTCTTGGAGTTGGTCAAAATTGTTCAATCAACAATATAAATTGTGTGATCAACTTTGAAATATTTACTTGCACACAACATTTTGCAAAATTATAAAAAAATATCCTAAAATCTATTTAACTTTAAATTTGAGAATGAGAATAATTTTAGACATTAAATAATGATAGTTAATACACAAAAATTAAATTATTTCTCACTATTGTACAACGTTAATCAACAACACAAACAAATAATAATATATAATAGTAGTAGTAATAATAATGATGATGATGATGATGATGATAATTCTAAGTATAAATAGTAAAATATACCATATTGAAAAGAATGCTAAATGATATGATTAATTTTATTGAAAAACTATTATTTATATAAATATTTTATTGCTCATTGTGACATTTTTAGGAGGGAAAATGACATTCTTGTAAATTCTTCCAAAGGTCTTCTTTTTATATATATACTAGCAGTGTACCCGCGCGTTGCGCGTCTTGTTATATAATTTCCCAACTGTCATGATATTAGTATAGTATAGATAATTTTTAATATGGGCGAGAAATTTGTAGTTCTATTTATTTGAAATAATTTTTAATATATTACCTAATATTATTATTATTATTATTATTATTATTATTATTATTATTATTATTATTATTATTATTATTATTATTATTATTATTAAAAGAATTTATTAAATTTTGTTGATTTTTATAAGCTAGGTAAGTGAGTGTTGTTAAATGAATAAACATTCTTTATATAAGGCAATGACTTTGAAAGAAAATTTGATTTCAATGGCTTGAGATGGAAGCTTAATTTAAAATTACTAAATTAATTTAGAAAATCAAAATGAAATCTTGAAAAAAAATAAAAAAAGTTATTTACATAAATTTATGTGACATTTTATATAGTATGAATATAGATATAGATTATTTTATAGATGGAAGAGTATGTTGCAAGTCATTCTATTGATTTCTCCAATAAAAGTTGTTTATAAATATCTATAGACTATAAACATAATCATAACTTCTACTTTTTAATATTATTTAATTGTTGAAGAGTATTCTTCAAGCCAAACATTAAAATAACTAATAATAATGATCAAATAAAAAAAATAAGAAAGAAAATACAATCAATGTTCAATCATATTTTGACACTTGGACAAAAGGACAAAGAATAAAATGGGCGGGAAAATGACATTCTTGTAATTTTTCCCAAACATTTTGCTATTAGTATAGTATAGATATAGATATAGATGGTGTTAACTTTTGTACCAAATTTCCAACTATACCCTTATATATTGAGTAATTCATATCTTTTTAACTTTATTACTTGCACTTTAAACATTATCACTACAATTGTTATCTTTTCACAATTAAGAACAATAAATATTGCTTAATGATCATTAATATTTGAACATTATCAAATTAATAATTTAAAACCTTAAAGCATAATTGCGAATTTCTAATTAAATTTTAAATTATATATGTATATACATTGTAAAGTTTCGTTTTTTTTAAATTTAAATTTACAATTCTTAGATTTAATTACTTTTTTCAAATATTTGAACAAATTTTCAATTTCAATTTTAAAACAATTTAAATTTTAATATTTTATTATATTGTTTCTAAAATTGATTATATTAGTTTTGTAATTTATTGAGAAATATATTATATGTAAATTAAGTTTAAAATAAAATAAAATCAAGTGAAAATATTTTGAGCATAATTCATTTTTAAATTAAGGTTGCAAAAAAATATTAAAAAATGTATAAAGAATAATTTTAAAATATGTAATAAATATTACACATAAAAAATATTAAGATTCAAAGACTGGATATAAATAAAAAATGAAAACAACAAAATAATTAATTATAAAAGTTTAAATTTTGAAGTGAAAAATGGGGATCATATACTATAAACAGAAATTAATGAATAGCAATCTTATATATCATATACAAAGTAATGAATATTATAGTCAATATACAAGTTTAAAAGTGAGTAAACTCATGCTCAAGTCACACAAGTAGCAAGTGATATACACTCTCCTTAAGTTTGAAGGAATGAGGGATTTCGTATTTTTTCATATTATGAGATATAAAAGTTGTCATTCTTTCCGACGCAACATTTTTAAATCATATTATCCACGCATTTTACCCCAACATTCAATATTTCCCTCACTTATAATCAAAGGCTTTCATTCTCAATCCAATCCAATCCCACCAGGTGTTTGATAAATGGGCTGAAAGAATATAGCGTAAAGATGAAGGAGCTGAGTGCTGTTCGATAATTGTGGACTTCTGCATTCGGAACTCGACCTTTTTGGGTAGGAAAATTCAAGATTTCATGGTTAGAAGGAAATCACAAGAACTCATGAGCTAGACTGAGATGCCAATGGATCTTCTGTCCCACTTGTCCATCTCCCATCCATTTTACTACGTCGTTTTGGCAGTAGTACACGGATGGGACATGGAAAAGTAGGGCAAGAAGATGCTGAGATGATAGTGCTTGGGAGAGCATCTTTTGATTATACAGTAGTTATATTTAGTATTGCAGTTTTATTACATTAGCCTAGAGAGAAATAACTAGTGCTGTCTCTTTGCCTATTATTTGTTACTGAAGTTTATTGCATTTAAGAGCTTTATGCTTAAAAATTACAGCATTTTATCTAGACAATGCACTATGCAGCTTTTATGATCATACATATATGAAAAGATGTGTTCTTGAATTTGCAGACCAGGATGGTTCTGTTCTTGCTTGTATATATTTAAGCCGATGATCTTCCTCGTTTTTTACCCGGCCGCCTTATGAATCGTAGACGCCCTCTGTGATATTGAATGTCTGGCAAGAAAGCATAACCAAGAGCAAATCCAACAACTACTCCACATCCATAACCTGAAAATGCAAATTTCCAGTCAAATAAGCTGTCGTTTTCGGAACTTTCGTCCTCTGATGGAGGTTGTGGCTCTGGCCCTGTGCATTTGTTTGACAATTGCTTCCCACACAATTGAGGGTTCCCAAGATAGGAGTCGTTTTCGTAGGTATTGAACTGGTTTCCTTCAGGTATATTCCCTGTAAGATTGTTGTAGGACACATTAAATTTTGCTAGAAAAGTAAGGCTGGTAAGCTGCTGAGGAATGGTCCCTGAGAGTTTATTCTGCGAGAGATCTAAGGATTCAAGCTCAACCAAGTCCCCTAATGGCAAAGGGATTTTCCCATCAAAAGCATTTCGTGACAAGTTGAGGACAATCAATGATTTCAGGTCCCCGAGTTCACCAGGAATCTTCCCATGGAACCTGTTGTTGGAGAGATCAAGAGATACAAAAATGGTCAGTATCCGGACAAGCACCATTTCAGTTCCTTTGCTCATAATTGTAACAGAATCTTGATAGTACTCGTATTGCCCGATTGTTTTCGGGGTGGCAGACTTGCTTTGGCTGTTGAGTAACATCCTATCCAGGCTTTCCAGGAACTCTTTTGGCAAATCTCCTGTGAAGTGGTTGGATGATAGGTCAATGATCCCCAAGTTTGGTAGAGAGAAGTTCCTTGTTGGGAGTTGTATTTGGCCGTACAAACTGTTGTTTCTCAGGACAAGAACTTTCAGATCTGGAAGTTGATCCATCCAGAAAGGAAATTCATCTGTAATCATGTTGTTTCCGAGATCCAACACCTCAAGCATTTTACAGTTTGCTAGTGACCTTGGAAGCTGCCCTTTCAAGAGGTTGTTGTTGATATTCAGAGATCTCAGTCTGCTTGCTAATGCAAATTCTGAGTTGATTCTCTGGTATTTGTTCCCCTGCAAGTTCAACACTGTGAGATTGTCCATCAAGCCTACACATTCGGGGATCAATCCGCTTAGGTGATTGTGAGAAGCATCAAGAATGGACAGGCTGCTTAAATTGCAAATCCCACTTGGAAGTGACCCCTGGAGTAAGTTTCCCCGAAGATCAAGAGTTGCAAGCAAATTCATGGAGACATTCGGTAAGAATTCTTCCATTGAATCAAGACTATTGTGTGAAATGTTGACATATTGGAGGGTGCTCTTCCAAATCCAGCTGGGTACTCGGCCATGTATATTGTTGCCTGAAAGGTCAAGGTACCAAAAGCTGTCTAACAAATTCAGGAACTCTGGGAATCTATAAACGTTGCAGGAACGCATCGCTAATTTCCCCAACGGAGAAAACGTGGTGTTTCCTTTCTCACCCTCACTGGATTCTTCCGGAAACTCAACCTCATTGTGTGAAAGATCCAGCTCGTTAAGAGAACTAGTCCACAACCACTTGGGAACATACCCTTGGATTTGATTGTTTGAAAGGTTCAGGGTCCTTAGTTGTTGTTGATTCTTGAGGAAAGTTGGGAATTCTGCCAAGTTGCATTTGCTCAACTTTAGTTCCTGCAGATTTGGGAACATCAAATCTGGTTGATCAGATCCAACGGTTAAGCTATTGGAAGAGAGGTCGAGGCTCGTTAAGTTGCTGAGCTTCTGGAAAGCTTCCAACTTGATGGGGCCAGTGAATTTGTTATCAGCAAGTGAAATATAAACAAGACTTGGGATCTCAGACATGGATCTTGGTATTTCCCCACTCAGGTTGTTGCCATTCAAATAAACCCTCTCCAATACTGAAGAGGATGATGAAAATTCCTCAAGTTCCCCACTGAAATGGTTGTTGTCTAAGTACAAAATTTTCAGGGATGGAAGTGTGAAAATACGAGGGTCTATTGGGCTTGTGAGAAGATTGAAAGATAACCGAAGGTCTTCTAGTTTTGGGACGCTGCTATCACTAAAAATGGGTATTGAGCCATTGAATTTGTTGAAGCTAATATCTATTTCTCTCACACTACTGAGGTTTGCAAGTGATGGTGGGATCAAGCCTGAAAAGTTGCAGGTATAAAGAAACAAATTCGTCACATACTTCAAATTACCAATCGAATCAGGTAGTTGTCCTTGGAAGTTTGTCTCGCGCACTGAAACGAATTGCAGCCAACTATTCAAAGGAAATTCAGGAAACTCACCCCTGAGGAGTGGATTTATCGACAAATCAATGGTTTGTAGCCTGGGCAATAGAAAAACTTTAGCAGGGAAGTCCCCATAAAGTTGAGTAGAAGCAAGATTCAAGGCTTGCAAATCCTTGAAACTGTCTAGAAAATGGGGTACCTCAGAGGAAAGATTGTTGCCTTCAAGCTTGAGGTAGTTCAAACTCTTGAGGTTTTCGAATGAGGTGTGGATGGGACCAGAGAGCTCACACTGGTACAAGCTTAAGAATTTAAGGTTCGCAAGACCCGACAAGGCTTGAGACCAGTTGGAGCCTTGAGCTGAAAGATCAACATAATCAAGACTGAGTTCTGTTAGAGCTTTCAGATTCTCAACAAATGACTCAAGGTTTGGTCTCTCAAGCCTAAGCCTATGCAGCTCTTCGAAAGCAAATATATCCTTCGAATCTGGATCATCAAAATTTGGAGGCAGCTCACAAAAGAAAACTGTAGAGAGATCAAGAGATTGTAGCCTCACCAAACCAGAAATCCCTGCTGGTATTTGATCAGAAAAACAGGAAAATGAAAGATTAAGGTGAGTTAAATTCTTAAGTCTCTCAAAACCTGAAGGTATTGGAGATAATTGGAAGTTGTTACGAGCAAGACTAAGACGCTGGAGATGGGTGAGATTGAATATGGCATCGATATGGCCAGAAATCCTGCTGTAACTCAGATTTAGGCCGACGACATTGCCAGAATCGTCGCATGAAACTCCGTCCCACAAGCAGCAATCCGTTTTCTCCTCCCATTTCGCCACTTTCATGGATGAGTTATCGTCAAACGTGACGGTTGATGTGTTGTGGCTGAGGACATCTTTTTGCAGTTGCATCAAAGATGCTTTCTGGTCTTCAACGCATCTCAATGTGCTCCTGTTATGTGGCAGCAGCTGTGCAGTTTGAGAGAGAGAAATTAGAGAGAGAAGCAGCAGCATCAAAGAACTCTTACAGGTAAGCCCCATCTTTTTCTTAATTTTCTGCATGGAATATGGCTTCTAACCTAGTGATCTTTATAGAAATCCAGAACCTCAACTACCCTTAAATATCTAACTTTTACTTTTCGTGTTTTTATACTTTGCAATCTAAACTTTATTTTTTAACAGATTGTAATTAAAAAAAATTACCGTTTATCAATTTCTTCAATTAAGGTATATAAAATGTCTTTTGTTAAATATGAGTTCTAATAATTTAATTTTGGGTTTTTCAAAATAACTCAAACAATTATTAAAATATCAAAAAACACCCCGATTTTGCAAGAAAAATTACCGGATGTTGCTTTGTAAAATTCGTGAACTTCTAGTTATAATCTGTCAAAAAATAAAGTTTAGGGCGTAAAAACCTGAAAAGTACATGTTGATTTAAAGTATTTGACCCTTAATATAAATTGCATGAAAAATAGTTATTTAACAAGATAACAAATCTTATTTGACAGATACATATATACTTGGCCATGTCACTAATGTAAAGTTCATACATTAAACAAGTCACTATTTTACACATGTGTTATGCTATGTATGCTTATTAAATAATTTACTATGGAATACAAGCATGCATGTCATATAGATCATGAAAATCACTGTAAGAAAATAAGATTTTTTAAGTCTCAAGTCTTCCCAGTTGGCCAGTTGGCCAGTTGCCATCAAGAAAGGCTCCAAAATTGACTTCATACATAGTGCAAAGAAAAGGTCTTGGTCTTGTTTGTGTTATAAGTCAATGAGTCTTGTTCTGTCATGTCAATGTTGACAGAAGTGGAAAGGATCTTTCTTCATGTCTCTACGCCTTTAAAGTTTAGACGGGTGAATAGAAATTTTACAAATTATGCGGATTATTCAACACTCGACAACATTAAGTAATGTCGAGTAGAACGTCCTTATTTTCCAACAACCCCCGGAATTAAATCCACTCTATAATAACTCATTCATTAATGAAATACATTTTCAACTCTTTTAATAGTGAGTCTAGTAGCTCGAAGTAAACATGTTCATCCGGTTAGAAAACCACCGAACCGGACCGGTTCTAATCGGCTTCAACGGTTCGACGAACCGTTGACCCGGTTCCGATTCCGAACCGTAACCGGAAACCGGATATATCCGGTTAGGTTACAGTTCGGGATTGACCCGGAGGTCTGCCTCGCCAGGGTGGCTACTTTCTAAGGCAGATTATTCTTTGGCCCCACCGACCCTGGCCAGAGGTGTTCCAGACCCGGAGGTCTGCCTCACCAGGGTGGCTACTTTCTAGGACATATTATTCTTTGGCCCCACCGACCCTGGCCAAAGGTGTTCCAAACCCGGAGGTCTGCCTCACTAGGGTGCTGCTTTCTAGGGCAGATTATTCTTTGGCCCCACCGACCTTGGCCAGAGGTGTTCTAGACCCGGAGGTCTGCCTCGCCAGGGTGTTTGCTTTCTAGGGCAGATTATTCTTTGGCCCCACCGACCCTGGCCAAAGGTGTTCCAGACCCGGAGGTCTGCCTCGCCAGGGTGGCTGCTTTCTAGGGTAGATTTATGTAGATTATGTGTTCCAGAGCATTTTCTTACTTATCTTCTTTCTTCTTCAAGCGTAGTATTTCTTGAGATTACAGATGTTCCAGTGCCTAGCAACTTCCTTCCCTTCTTCTGTTATCAATCGGTATGTGTCCCCTTTCAGTACTTCTGATACTATATAGGGGCCTTCTCAGTTCGGTTCTAACTTCCCTTTTGGTTTCAAGGCGTCAGATCTCCTTAGGACCAAATCCCCTTTGTTGAAACGTCGCGGCCTTACTGTTTTATCATAGGCTGCTTTGACTCTACTCTTGAATTTTTCAACCATCAACCATGCTGCCTCTCTTTCCTCTTCTAACAAATCCAGATATTCCCCTCATTAAATTCTCATTTTGTTCCTCATCGAATGTCATTATCCTGTGAGTTTCTATTCCAACCTCTGCTGGGATTACTGTGTTGACTCCATGCACCAAGTTAAAAGGAGACATGTCTGTGGCCACTCTTGGAGTTGTTTTGTATGCCCATAATACTGAGTCCAATTCTTCCGCCCAGTTACTTTTAAGGTTTTCTACCCCGACCTTTAACCCATTAAGGATGGTCCGATATATGACTTCTACTTGTCCGTTCGCCTTTTGAACCACCAAACCGGCGGTTCGAACCACCGGTTTTCATATTTTTTTTTAAATAATGGAATCTGCCACGTGGACGGCTCTCGTTGAATCTCATATAATCGTTGGAGATCGACGGCTAGGGGGAAGTAGCCTTTGGAAACCGGCCCGAACCGAACCGGTTTGGAACCGGTGGTTTTTCAAAAATTTGAAATCGACGGCTTTGATCTACGGGCCGTTGGAGATCAACGGCCCAGATGGACAAACCGGATCGAACCGCCGATTCAACCAAATCAGAACCGGCGGTTCGAACTGGAGCGTCCCCCTTTTTTTTATACTAGTATGGAGTACGTGCATCGCACGTGGATGATAATTTTTTTTGATGTTATTGTTTTATAAAACTTTTTGTTGTTATTGTTTAAAAAATAATAATAATAATTGATACATTAGACTAAAATTTCGGGTTCATCAATTCCTAACAAATCAAGTTCAAAATACTGAAATGATTGTTAATAAAACATAACTACTTCTAGTTAATTATATTTTTTCTTTATTGATCTTCTTTTGTATAATTTATACTCATCTATATTTTTTCGAGGATTGTATAATAAAGTTTTAAGTGTATTCTACTCCTCTTTTTTAGAGATGTGAATATATTCTTCATTTTCCTTATTAATTAAAATGTGGAAATGAATATTATTACATTAGATTAAAAATATTGGGTTCTTTTATTCCAAAAAATCAAAATTTATAGACAAAATCAAATAATCATAAGAGTAACATTAAGTTTCAAAATTTTGAAACAAAAGATAAAAAATTTAGTTGTTTGTGTTCTTTGTATACTGGCTTCCACTTATATATTTTGTTTCTTGATGTGCGTCTTACTCCTACTCTTCTTTTTTTAACTTGAGATTAAATGTATTTTTTTTCTCATTATTTTTTATAGAATATAAGATTTAATCGTTATATGATCATGATTTTCCTTTCAAATATTTACTCCTCCTTTAGATGTTTGAGTAATGATAATACCCTTATCAACACCACATATATTTGTCCAAGAATATATCATTTCAAGAATCCGCAACCGGATTTCATATTGCTCAAGTAATTATTAAAGTTTTAAATGATTATAAGATTTTAACTAAAATATTTGTCGTGGCCTTTGATAATACGTCAAGTAATACCGCTAGCATACCTACCCTTATTGAATTTTGTAAACCTCCAATACAAGGTGTATTTTTCCATACTCGTTGCATGGCTCACGTTTTTAACTTATGTGTTCAAGATGGTTTAAAAGTTGTAGAGAAAAAATTAGTGAAAATTTGAAAATCAATTAATTATATAACTTCTTCCGTTGCTAGACGTAAACAATGGGCTAGGTTTTGTAAGGATAATGGTATGGAAGTTAGAAAATTTGTTAGAGATGTTGAAACAAGGTGGAACTCTACATATTATATGCTTCAAGATACTTATGATTATAGAGAAATTTTATGTGTTTTTTTGTTGGAAGATAATGCTCATGAAGTTATGTTACATAGTGATTGTTGGGATTCTTGCACAAATTTGTTAGAAATTTTAAAGGTTTTTGAACAAGCAACTAAGGATATTGGTGGATGTTATTACCCTACTTCTCCTATAGCATTAGATCAATGTATTAAAGTTGCTTTAATTTTTCATACTTTTGTTGATTATGATTCTTTGAGCCACGTACTTATTTTGATGAGATCAAAATGGTTAAAATATTTTCATGAAATACCCCCCCCCCCCTATTTTTGTGTGCTAAATTATTAGATTTTAGGATTAGAGAAGATGGCCTAGAAGAATTATTAAGTATGTATTATAATGCATTGTTTCCAAATGGACTTCTAAATGATTATGATGAAGTAGATTATGTGCCTAATCCTAGATAAGTAATTGCTAGAGCTAAAGGATATTTGGTTGATTTATTTAGAGAATACAAAACAATACATAGTAGTGAATCTAATGAAAATGTAAGTGTTAGTGAAAATGTAGGATCTAATAATTCTTCATCTTCTTCATCTCACTTTGGACCGGTCCTTATTCAATTATATAACTTTTACGACATTAGAACACAAAAAACGAGCTAGAAGTAACCCTTCACAAGAATTAAATAATTATTTAAGTGCCACTTTTGAATCAATTGCTTTTGACGACCCATTAGATTTATTAAAGTGGTGGTCATGAAGGACCACCATGTATCCTATTTTAACCATTATTACTAAGGAACTTTTTGCAAGTCCTGCCTCGACGGTCTCGGTTGAACATATATTTAGTATTGCGGGCCACACATTGGCTCCGAGACGTGCAAACTTGGCCATTGAGAATGTGCAAAACGTTATGTTCCTTGAAGATTGGTGCAAAGCCAAAAGACGTAAACAACATCTAGATAACGAAGCAGCATTGGAAGATGGTGGTCCCGATTTGTTTAGCTACGACTCGAACACATTATCCTCCGGCGGCGGCACACCAACCAACTTCGAAGATTATAATTATTGGACCGGCGGGTAAGTTGAGGTAAGAGAACTACGTGAACTTTGATTCCTTAATTTTATAAATTAAGGATACGTAGGCAATTTCATTATAAATTTGGAAATGAATTTCAATTCCAAAATTATAATGAAACTCAAAATCTTTCAATTTTTTTCCCCTTCCCAATCTTTTATGAGTAGGTCTCTTGTGAATCAGGTGCATGAATCTTAGATCCATACACCCGGGTTGGATCCGGGTTGGGGGGACCGCATTTTTTTTTTCGCACATGATTTTTGAAAAAAATCACATACCAATAGGTTATGTTAGACATACATTTACGTTTAGTTAGACATACCTTTAAGCTATGTTAAACATACCAGTTCTGCCCAGATTTCATGCCTTGTCTTTTTTTGACTTAATTTTTGAATTTTGTAACATACCACTACGTTATGTTAGACATACATTTACATTGTGTTAGACATACCTTTATGTATACTTAGACATACCTTTGTATATGTTAGACATACTTTTGCATATAGTTAAGCATACTTTTATATATGTTAGACACACCTTTGTATATAATTAGACCTACCTACACATGGTTGGTCTAACTATACACAAAGGTTGGTTTAACTATATACAAAGGTTGGTCTATTGGAGCGAATTTTGGATGAGCTTCAGAACAAGTGTTTAGCGCGTGGGAGTGCGTGTAGGCACGTGGGAGGCGCGTGGAAGCGCAATTTGGGCGCGTGAACGGATCTGGAATCCGTGCAACCGGTGCATAAAAGTTTTTGCCATCTTTTATTTAAAAATTTGTAGATAGAATTGAAAACTTGTAATAGATAGAATTTTTTTATGTAAATTCGTAATAGATAGAATCTTATAAATTGTAAACTTTTTTATGTAAACTCAAGTTGTAATTTTTCAATTTTTTATCAAAAGTTTGTTCACTTAATTATTATTTGTTAGATTTAATATTTTGTATTCTAAAATATCAATTTAGTCGAAAACAAATATTAAAAATCAAAATTGGTGATAGAAAAAAAAATGGAAAAACCGACCGAAACCGGCGGTTTCGGTTAAACCGCCGGTTTCGGAACCGGAACCGGCAATTCCTCCCCCCCCCCTAGTTCGGTTCTGGTTCGGTCATTCCGGAAATTGGATGCCCATGTTTAGCTTGAAGTGGTATCTCGTCTTTATAAGGTTTAGATTGTGACGACCAAAGTTCAAGCCTCATCACACAAGTTTTCTAGTTCTTTGTATCTCTCCCTTCCACTCCCTTTGAGCCATCCACATGGGCTGGGCTCGTATGGTCAACTTGTCCTCCAAAATGGCGGTGCAGGCGAGTTGGCCCACAGCGGTGCAGGCTTTTGGCGGGTTGGCCAGTTGGCCCGTCATTTTTAAAAAAAATTATATTTTTTATTTATAACACTTATGAAAAATGTATAATAGTGATAAGAATTACCATTTGATGCAAATAATGATGTTCAATATATTAAATTTGGTTGCTTATTTATAGGAATGAAAGAATTTTACAAATATTTCTATTAATATTATTATTATTATTATTATGTTAAATTTTATTTTCAGATTTAGTGATGTTTACAGAAAAAAAAAAAAAACATGGATTCGTACAAATTTCAAAATAATAAGATGTTATGAATAACCTTTTTATATAACTTCATTATATTATTGCAAATCGGATATATTGTCATAATAAATAATAACTCGCGCATTAGATAATCGAAATGCTTGTTGTAAAGAAAAAAGTTTTAAGCTTGTGTAAAAATTGCCAACTTTGAAACTCTATCTTGCAATTGCGATATCATGAAGTTTGTGTGTGTGTGTGGGGGGGGGGGGGGGATTAGCAGTTAAATTAAATTTGTTTGAGTTAATCTCCTATGCACCAATTGCACGGATCTCACTGGGTCGCACGCGGATCTCACGCGGGCTGGGCGGGCTTTTTTCGTGTGTTTTGGTCGTTACTTTCACGTTATGTTAGTGTTACCTTCGTGTTATGTTAAAGTTACTTCGTCTTATGTTAATGTGACCCCTTTTCCAAATTTCATACCCTTAGTTTAAAACCACTGAACTAAAATAACATGAAAGTAACATTAATATAACATGAAGGTAACACTAACATAACATGGAAGTAACATTAACATAACATGAAGGTAAAAAATAATGTTAATCATACCTTTATGTTATGTTAGAGTGACCCTCACGTTATGTTAGGGTTACCTTTATGTTATGTTAGTGTTACCCTCATGAGGATAACACTAACATAACATGAAGATAACTCTCACATAACACGAGGGTATGCCTACTAACATAACATGAAGATAACTCTAACATAACACGAGGGTATGCCTACCTGAAGCGAATCTTGTTGGGTTTGACCGCATCCACCGCGTGGGGGCGCGTAAAAAAGCGCATCAGAGTAACCGATCGGCCCGAATCCATACACCAGTTGCACAAAATATTTTGCCAATTTATTTTAATGATTTGAGTAACCAATATATTTCAGATTTGATGTAAATAGTAAAAAAGCCATATATAGGAGTTTGGATTTTCTATTACATTTTGTGTAACATCTCATGTTACATAACATTTAATACACGCCACATATTAGTTAATGATGTCATTGAATACACGTGGCGTGTGGTGATTAATTTGGAATAGAAGATGTAATATCAAGTGTAATAGAAGATCTCAATCCCATATATAGAAGATGTAGATCATTCTGATAAATTGAATTTCCAAAGCTGGTTTAAACAAACTTCCCTCGTACACTCAGAATAACTACTGCATATTCATACGTATATAAAATATTGTTGATGAGAGAGAGAGAGAGAGAGAGAGAGGAAAGCATTCATGGAGTAAGATAAAGAGTGAAATGTGTAACTGTTTCCAGGCCATCAGTGGTGTGTTGATCTTCATGTGGAAGAGTTTCAATGGTGGCATACCCTTTAGCATTCTCATACTTTCCAGTTCCACCTATAATGGCTATATGAGATATTGGAGTAGCTGTTCTATGAACTCCAAAGAAGCTAACTGTATCAACAATCTCATGATCGCCGCCGTGGAACACCGCCGTCAGCGCCACCGTGTGGCTGCTGCCGTCGGATGAGCTTGTTAAGTAGAAACCCTCAACTTTTCCAAGTATCGAAGACCCCAGCTCATGCCCTTCTGTAATCTCATTGTCAACCACCGTCACCGACCCGAACATGAGCTGCTGGAGGGTTAGCCCGGATGGGAGTTGACCGGCTGACACGAAAGGTTGGTTATTGTTTCCGGTGACAACGTTGTTCCCGTTGTTTTGGATGAGGGTGCTGGTCGGAGAGCCGTTGAGGCCGATGAGGAAGGGGTAGTTGTTGTTGATAGCGCCGTTGATTGTGTTGAGAGGGACACCGCCGTTGATGGGAAAGATTTCGTTGTTGGGTTTGGAGAACGGAAGGTTGTTTTCATCGGAGTTGGCAATGATTCCGGTGACTACTCTGCCGGAGGGGTGTGAGCCGCCGAGAATGTCATGCATGAAGAAAGACAGTGCTGGGTGGTCTGATATGGGATTGGTGGAGGTGGGAGTGGTTGCTCCAGCTAACGGGGTGGCGGCAGCAGGGGCGGCTACCGGAGGCACCGTGGTGGCGAGCGGTGGCGTCTCGATGATGGGAATGTCGGGCACATTGGTGGTGGGAGCGGCAGCAACTGGTTGAGCTGCCTCCGGGAGATTAGCCTCCGGTGGCACTATAGGATCAGACGTGTCGGGCGAGGTTGGGACGGGAAGTTGGGTGAAACCTTCAAGAATTCTTGCAGAGCTAGCCAAAGTGGTGGCTAACAATAGTAAGCACACAATCGAGGTGAATGTTTTGGAGAAGAGTATGATAGAATTAGCCATCTTGAGTGTGAATGAAATGTTGAGATTGATTCGTTGGTGAAGAAATAGTGGATGATGAAAGGGTTTATATAGTTTTAATGTGGTGAAAATAAGAGCTGATGAAATGGAGTTGGTAAAGAAGAATGATTAGTTGAGAGTACCTAAACATTCTTGATTGCAGATTATCAAGAAATGGATTGGTTGAGTACCTTTTTTCTAACCAATTTCAATCTTATATTTCAGTTTCATTCATATGTACAAACAAAATATCACTAATGAACATGTGGTGTATATTGACGAGCTTGAAATAAGAGACGAATCACAATTTACAACAGAGAAACCAAACTTCAAATTCAAGCAGACTCAGACGTAGGGGACGACGAGCCCAGAATGCGTCTTAACTGAGAACCCAAGAATCAACAAAATATCGAAAAAGATGGACCAGTAGATAAGCAGCATTTTCAGCAAGATTTACGAAGAAGGGCAGTTATAAGTTATTGAAAATTAAGGTTAAGAGTAGCATCAAAAGGCCAGCATTCTTTCTTACATGTGTTTGGCAAATATGGACTCGACAACGCCCTGAGCTATAGGGTGATAACAAGCACAGGCCTCTGAGAAGACCCTCTTGGCGAATATCTTCTCTTCTTCTTTTCCGGTGCCCTGGACTAGCGCTGTGTAGAGTGGCCGGAGATACTTCATCCGTCCAACTTCTTTCAGAGTTTTCTCGACCTCATTATAGTAATTGCTGCACCTTGATGAAATAGCAAGCTGAAGAAAAGCCACCTTGACCTCGTAATCCTTTGATTCTGAAAGCCTGTAGCGCGCATCCAGAGCGGTCACCTGTGATACAATCGACACAGTGTAAGTCTATTGGAGGAGATGCATATTGTTGCAAACTTGAGTTCATGCAAAATGAACAGATAATAATTGTTGTATGCTATCATCATGAAGCTATAACCAAGAAACTTTCATGTGATAAATATAAGAGACGGAGACTATTCCAAAGATTACACAACATGTCTAGATGTTGGATTGATCAATTAAAGTTACTTATGCATTATCTTGCATGAAACGAGAAGGAAAGAAAATTTTAAGGAAATTCAACAGATGTCAATTAAACTAAGATAACACTGACTTCCACTGATGTGAATAACATCTAGAACTACAAGAAGAAGATAATAACTTTGGATATCTTGGAGAGAATATTTCAGAATAGTGCAGCAGCAAAAGTTTAAACTATCAAAGAATTTTCCACATGGGGAGATTCTGATGGTTATGTAGATAATAAGAGTAAAGGAGTTTATCAAGCCTTTATCGTACCTGTGAAGCTTCAACGGATTTAGGCAAATTTTCTAAGTAAAGCTCCCACTCCTGTCCCCCCCAGTCAGCTACTTCATCCTCACTCGGCATCCTACCTGCCTTAAACTCATTAGCCAGCGATACAATCTTTGTATAGATATCCGAAACAGGCTCCATTGCATCTGGAGGTATGCCAGTACCCTCAGTCCATACTTTTAAATCAATTTGATCTTCTATTCCAGGAATATTTGCTTTTAGGAAATCAAGAAACATATCAGTGTCTATAGATTGGAACTTGAATGTGGCAATATACTTCTTAAGAAACTCATCAAAAGCAGGCCTCCCAATCTGTGCATAAAACACAATTAACACAACTTAAGCACTTGAAGGAAAATCTGAAACAGGCATGCACCAATCATGGGGAAGAAACAGGAAGTATGTGCTCACCTGTCTCTCAATGCGCCATAAAAACTGGAATCCTTTCTCATAGGGCACTTGAGAATACACATCATCTGGGTCCACACCTTCCTGGTTAGTTTTAAGCTTTGTAAATTCCATGTTGTCCTTGAACCTTTCCATTTCCTCAACAAGTCCTCTCCAACCAATTCCAATATTCAGTGCAGCCCTTTCTTTTCCTTGCACGACTTCAACTATTCGCCTTTCAGCATATGTTGTGAAACCCTAGCAAAAATATGCATTCAAGGTTGGAATTTAATCAACATATAAAAGGTATAAGAGACAATATTGCCTTCATCCATTCACCAAAGATTCTCACCCAAGTGAAGCCTGCATTACTTCCCAGGCTCACAAAAGGAAAAAAGTTGACGAACTTATCAGAACTTCATGTTACCGACAACTAAAAATTTGACTTGGCAGAAATATACTAGTTTACGAGTTTTCTCTAACAGAATAATTACAGGTTATATCCAAATAGGTGTGTGTGACTACTTTTGGTAAAATGAAGTATCAATTGCCCCATTTGTCGACAGTTTTCAATTTTATGGCCAATGAACATCAGCTTACCCAGTAAAGCAAATTATGCGAAGAACAAATAACACTCACAGAAAGATATCATGACATCTTAATCATCAGGAGAAGAAATAATGAGCCTATAATTAAAGGTTCCAACACTTGATATCTGCATTTAGTACTCTACAAATCAGAACCAATATACAAATTGACAGAATTTGATTGTAAAACACACAAGCATGATAGCTGCAAGAACCTGTTAGAAACATGAGAAACAACAAAAAAACAAATAAGATAATATAGACATCAACATTTGTTGGCAAGACATGCAGGTTTTTTAAGCTCAGTGAAAACAAGTACATTGTTACAAGATCAACCAATATTACAATTCAAAGGAAACTACCAGAATTGGCAATCTTTCCATATAAGTAGGCAAAGAGATACTCAGTCGTCGTAATACATTCCGCAGTCAATGGTAAAAATGACAATTAATAGTCACTTAAACAGGTTTATGCATTAACATCAGGATACATTTATTCAAAGCTTCCAATTTTTTGAAGACAACATCAGGGAGAAAATATACCCTTTTCTTGATTATTATATAACAGCCAATCAATCTTTCAATTCTCATTATTTCCTTATCTTATAGAAAAGCATAAAGCAATATCTTCTTTTCTTGATAGGTGGACTAGTTTCAGAATATGATGATCTACTCATGAAAGATCGTACACTCAAAATTATAAGCTAATCACTAAATGGGATCATTCAACTGCATCAAAGCCGTGCACAGATGGATATAGAAAAGGAGTAACGAATAACCTCACAGTTAACAAAAAGAGTGTGTATAAGCAAACAACAGTATACCTCATTCAACCAGAAGTGATCATTACTCTTATTGGTAATTAAATTCCCTGTCCAGCTATGAGCTAGCTCGTGAGCCACAACCTGCGCGCCAGTAGCGTCGCCCTTTATCACAGTAGGAGTCAAAAACACCATCCTTGGATTCTCCATTCCTCCATAAGGAAAACTCGGTGGCAAAACCAGCAAATCGAACCTCTCCCAATCATACGGCCCAAATAACCCCTCTCCTACCTTGATCATCTCCTCCGTCCCCGCAAACTCTCTAGCTGCAGCATCTAACACCGCAGGAATAGCCTCCGAATATACCTTGGTCCTAGGACCAACCTCCCTAAATCCCAACTCCCCAACTGCAAAGGCAAACAAGTAAGGAGGCACAGGCTGCTCCATCACAAACTCCTCGACAACCCTCCCTTCAGCACACCACATAGAATCATCACACGCGCCGTGACACTCCCCGGAGAGAGGGTCTCGCCTATTGACATGTTTCGCGGCCATCACAGCCGATAAGTACCGCGGAACGTTCAATTTCGCGGAGTATTTGATGCGAGCAGCTGGGGTATCTTGGCATGGGAAAATGGAGCGGGCGTGGATGGACTGACACTGAGTGTACACAAAGGGGTAAGACTTGTTGAACGTCTGAGGAGGGGAGAGCCATTGCAGGGCGGAGGACGACGGAGCAGTTTTGAAGACCACCAACAGCTGCGACTGGTTCGAGAGAGTCACCACCACGGATTGCCCCAAAACGGCGTCGGGGGAGGCCGGGTGGAGAGAGAAGGGGAGGGGGGAGAGAGTGCCGGGGTCGATCACGGCCGAAATTGAGAGGGACCGGGAGTCGAGAGTGAAGGCGCCGGAGTGAGGAGCGGAGAGAGAGAGGACGGCGGCGGCGAGGATGGTGGAGGAAGGGAAATCGAAGTAGAGAGAGAGGGAGATGTGAGTGGTGAATGGGTGGGTGGAGTCTGTGTAGGAGTGAGGGTCAACCGGCGCCATTGTTGTAGCCGAGCTGATCTCGCTTCGCGGTGGTGGAGCGGCAGCGGACGGCGGTGGAGAGAGAGAGGGAATCAGATGATTTTTAGGGTTTAAAAAATTTGGAGGGAGACAAAATTAGGAATAAAGATAAAAGGACAAATAATTAAATAGATGAAAATGGAATAATATTAATTGCCACTTTAGCTTCTTTAACTTCTTTAGATAAGGATTTTTGTAATTAAGAACAGCAATAATGATCAAAAAGCAATATATGGTGGTCAATAATTATTAAAATAATAAAAGTTTAGAATCCAAAAATATATCAGAAATCTAAAAGCTATTCTCAGAACTTTAATAATTACTTCAAAAATCTGATAAATAATTTGAAAATCTGAATATTAATTTTAAATCTAAAAAAATATTTTGAATTGGTTTTAGAATTACCAATTATAGATTATAATCTAAATTTATCAAATTTTTCTAAGATTTTTTTCCCACCAGCAAAAGCAAAATTCTTTCAATTTGAGATTATAATAATTCTAAAAATTTATTCTAAAATTTTCAAATACTTATAAGATTTTATTATGATCTTTTGATTTTCAAAAATGACTTTTAGGTTTCTCAACTATTGCTAATTAAAAAAATGAGTATGTCTTATGTGGTTTTGTGAAGAAAGATTTGTGATTTACTAAAACAGTTTTCAGGTTTTTCAAAATTATTATCATATTATTAAATACTTTTTTTTGTAATTTCAAATAATAATTTGAATATGTAAAAAATATTTCTTCTTTAATCTATATATATATAAAAAGAAGACCTTTGGAAGAATTAACAAGAATGTCATTTTCCCTCCTAAAAATGTCACATCAATGAGCAATAAAATATTTATATAAATAATAGTTTTTCAATAAAATTAATCATATCATTTAGCATTCTTTTCAATATGCTATTTATACTTAAAATTATTATAATCATCATCATTATTATTACTACTACTATTATGTATTATTATTTGTTGGTGTTGTTGATTAATGTTGTACAATAGTGAGCAATAATTTAATTTTTGTGTATTAACTATCATTATTTAATGTCTAAAATTATTCTCATTCTCAAATTTAAAGTTAAATAGATTTTAGGATTTTTTTTTTTTATAATTTTGCAAAATGTTGTGTGCAAGGTAAATATTTCAAAGTTGATCACAAAATTTATATTGTTGATTGAACAATTTTGACCAACTCCAAGAATCATTAGCTTAAATTATTTATTGATCCAATAAAAAAAAATTCAACAAAAGATAGAAACAAATAGATGTAAGTTTTCAATTTTTCTGAATTTAATTGTTTTTGCTAACTTTAATTACTTAATGCTTATAATTATTCTTATTATCAATTTTAAAGTTAAACAAATTTTAAGATATTTTTTGTAATTATGAGAAATGTAATTGTATATGAATAAATATTTCAAGACTTATATTGTTACTTGGTCACATTTAATTAATTCTAAAAATCTTTAGTTTATTAAATTATTTATCAAGCCGTGAAAAAAGTTCAACGAAAAATAAAACAAATAAAATGTAAGCTTTCACGTTGTTAATTCATTATCTTTTTCCTTTTTTGTTACTAAAATTACTTAATATTTATAATTATTCATATTATCAATTTTAAAGTTAAAAGAAATTATAATATATTTTTTGTAATTATGAGAAATTTTGTACATAAATAAAGATTTCAAAACTTATATTGTTAAATGATACTAATTAAAATATCTATCAAGCCAACGACCATAAATATATTTTTATTCAAAAGAGAAATAAAATATAAGCTTTCAATTTCGTTGTTTAGATTATTTACAAAATTTGTATTCCAACATTTTAATATTGTCAAATATAATGTAGAATGACATGTCACAATAAAACGAATGCACAAGAAAGTTCGAATAACACACGCGAGATAGGGATCAAAAAAATTCTACTTTATCAATTAAAACTCTACATTACTCAATAAATTTTTTAATAATAAAATATAACTTTAAAAATCAATAAAAGAGGTGAAAATTATATTTCTATATTATACAAAATTTAGAATAATAAATGATTTATAAATAACTTTTTAATATAACAATCAAAATAGATAATAAATCGCGCATCGCGCGGGTGAAATACTAGTCTTTCTTAAACAACTACCATAATATTTTAGAAAATATGTATGTCGGATTTTTAAATTCATTTTTAGTTTCTTAAGTATTTTCAAAATTTATAAATAATTTAAATAACTTTTGCATTAAGTTTTAGTTTTTATATACATTTAAACTTTTATGTTATTTTATTTAGAATATGATCGTATTTTTATCTAGACAAAAAAAAAAAAAAAGTATATTTTTCATATTAGAAAGATCACGACATTTCGTCGATAAATATCCATGGATCATGATAGCAATTTTTGATTCTTTTGGTTTTGGGATACAAATAATAGTTAATTGAAAAAAAAAATCATTATCACGGTCTATTTATAAGACATTATTTTTTGGGCTTTTTATTTAAATAACTCAGTCAACATAAATTATTATTTAAGAAGACCATGTTTGTAAATTCTTAGTAAAATAGCTCATATTCCAAAATTATGTAACTTTGATACTAGAAACATATTATAATTTGTAATCGTTTTTACGTTCAGAACTCATATAACGCGTTTTGGAATGTGATTCATGCGTGATGCATGGTTATTTGGTACAACGGATTTCATTTAATTTATTTTTATTTAATATTTATTTGGAAATTCTGTGAAAAACTAATTTGACAAATATTTATATAGGAAGGGTTTAGTGGGGCTAATTTACCCTTTTTTTTTTTTTAATCAAAATTTCCAAACTTTTTAAACTACCCTTTTTTTCCTAACTTTATAGTGAATTTCGTAAATAACTATAAATATAGATAGATTGTTGACTGAAATTGCAAAAATATTTCGGTCTTTATAAGTGTATCATTTGAGAATAATTGTGTTTTAGATTAATGCATATTTATAATTATTGTTGGGTGGACCTCGTGGTCAATGGCTCAGACAGCCTACACCAAAACGAACACAAGGACCAGTGGGAAACAAGGGATTCTCTCACAGAGTCACAGAGACTCAAGACCCAGCCCAGAAAGAAGATCTCACAAAGAGATCGAGCAAGCCCACAACCCTCTCACCAACTGAACCCTCGGGAAACCCTCAGGAAGCCCCTCGCTTCGACTCTCACTCACTCGCAAGGTTTCAAGCTCAACTCAGTGTAGTATCGGGTTTCTTTTAGAGAAGAGAGGAGAAGAAGACAGAAAAAGAATGAGGCTCGAATCTTGCTTACTTAGAGCTGCCTCCACTGCAACCCCATAAGAAGGGGTGAGTGAGAGGAGCAAGAAGCTCAGAGGGCTTCCATCGAGAAGGAGCGATGGAGAAGGAATCGACAGAGACGAAGAGGCGCAGCTAGGGCAAATGAGAGGAGCAAGAGGGCAGCGGCCTTATAAGGCTCCAGGGTAGTGGGCTAGGGTTTATCATGGGCTTGGGTCTGGGCTCGGGTAAGAGAAAGGAAATAAAAGACAGCCCAGACAATACTTTGGGCCTATATTCAACAATTATCAATGTTTATAAACCTCTCATAAAAGAAAATATCTCGATTTGGTGAAATTATTAATTGATTTTAATACTACCCAATTTTCGAATTTAATGACATATAGATTTGAGCACGTAATTGACAATTAAATTAATGGAGTACTTGGTTATTTAAACTTATTTGCATTCCATATTTATATGAAACATTTTAGTATAAGAATTAAATTAACATAAAAATCTCATTCTATATATTAATTAATACATTTTCCCCCATAGTTAGAATGGATAAATATGAGATAAATGTCAATCAATTAGGGCATCTCCAAGGGATACCTCAAAACATTACTCAAACCCAAATTTGTTAAAATAGTTGCCATTGTGAAACTCTAATTTGAGTATTTGAATAGTAAGTGGCAAATTTGCCACTTACTATTCACTACTCAAAACTTTTTATTTTCATTTATTTTATTTATTACAATCTATTTTTTGATCTATTATATTTTAGGTATTGATTTTATATACTTGATATTTGGTATTTGATATATTATATAATTTATATATCTATAAGTATTGCATTATATTGTAGATTATATAATTTAATAAATATAAACATGAATTATAATTAATAGAAATACGATAAGATATCATACAATGTTTAACGAAAATTACAATGAAATTTACTAAAACATATAAGCATTACAACATGTTGTATGACTAGATTATTTTCTTTACTATATTAATATGTATTTGTGATGAATTTTATAATATATTTTTGGTATTTTAATAAGATTTATAGTTCATAAATATTTTTTTATAATTGAAACCAATTAAGTTAATTTTTTTATGAACTAAAATAAATAAATATTTGATATTAAATAAAATTTGAAAAATAAAAATTAAGAATATTGTAAGAGAATATTCCAATTTGAGTTTAAATGGTTGGAGATAGTGACAAATTTGGTGGCAAATTTGGTGGCAAAATCAAGATTTGAGTTTGAATTTGAGTAAAATGGTTGGAGATGATCTTAAAACGCTTAATATAGGTGTTACCACAATCCATTATCTTTCTATATATATAATATGATGCTACATTTTTTTTCCTAATTTAGTGTTGGAATTTTAGACGAGTGATAGAAATGTTGTTGTTTTTTATATATAATATTTATATAGAATAATAAAAAGATTTTAAAAATAACGTTTAAAAAATAAAAAGATATTTTAAAACTAAATTTCATACATAAAAATAAAAAATGATTTATTTTTGTTTGTACTTAAAATTCTCTAACATGCCATTTCACACAATTCTGTACAGTACCTTGTAAAGTCGTGAACTTTATTACAAAATGAGACCATGAAATCGCTCTACTCCTAGTTCGAACTCAACGAAAATCAAAATCAAGAATCAAAAACCCGACAGCATTGAAAAGGGGCCCTGATTTTGTTTTGCCTTTTTCGTTTGAGCTGAGGAAGAAATTCTTGAAAATTTGGGGAAAGTTTGAATCTTTAGAATGGATGATTATACGCGAGAAATGATGGATTTAAAAACCCTGGTCACTCGTACTTTGGAGAAGAAGGGCGTTCTTGCCAAGATCCGTGTTAGCATCAATGCACTCGTTCATTTTTGTTCAACTTAGTATAATTCTGTTTTCGTGTTGTTATTTCATCATTTCTTGAATAATTTTTGTTTTTCTAGCTTTATGTGAGTATTGAATTTGTTGTGGGCTGAGGGATCGTGGGATTGTAGTGTAATTTGGAAAATATGGATTTTTGTGTGTTTAGTTTTCTAGTTGTTGATGCTTTTCTTTCAAGAGTTTGGTGAAATGTCTGTGTTTTTCTTGATTTCTTGCTTAGGAATCAGTTTCAGATTTGGGCTAATAGGGAAATTGAAGAAGGGTTTGCATTGCTAGTTTATATGTAATGGTGTATGGTTGAATTTTTGGGAATTAGAAAGTTTTGTAGTGCTAGTTGGCTTTTCATGGCTAGCTTATTGAAGGGTTGTAAAGGTTCTTGAATTTAGTAGATAGACATAAACATCATATGATTGCACCTGATAGTGAAGAGATGTGAATCCGTATTCCGTTCCGTGAAATGGGCTTAAAGTTTTACTTTCATTGGGTGTAGGCTGAGCTAAGAGCTAGTGTGTTTGAGGCGATCGAAGAGGAAGATAGGGTAGTCGAGAAAAATGAAGGTCTGCCTCCTGCACTATTGGGCAGCTGCAATGATCGTGCTAAGCAACTTCATAACTCGCCTTCTGGTATATTATGTTTCGTCTCTCAATTTCTCGTTCTCCATTACTTAGCCATATGTACATGTGTGTGTGTGTGTGTAACTCAAACATTTTGAGTGTTTTTGTATGATTATTGATGTTATAATATTAGGGGAAATGTAGTTACTTTCGGAATCCGGATACAGAGAAAAGAATCTGTCTGACACGACTGTCTTTTGTGAGCTGATGTGTTGTTAATTTTCTTTGTTCGTTTGCATTATGTGCTAATTCCAGGGAGGCTTCTAACTGCCTTGATATGTGAATATATGGATTGGGCTCAATTAAACCACACATTGAAAGTCTACTTACCAGAGTGTAATTTGGTAATTTCCCTTGAATTTTGTTGCTTGATATTTCAGAGTGGTTTATTACTTGTGATTTCCGAGTTAGTTAAATTTAGATTTTAATTTCAGTCAAGGGATTCCTGGAAATCTGAGTTGAAAGACTTTAGCAGCAAAAATGGATACGACCTTAATCGGAACGGAGATAGTGGGCCTTTGCTTTTGGATGTGCTCGAGGGGTTCTTGAAGTATGAGGTCAGCTTAAGAGGACTTTGTTAAACTGAGATAAATCCTTCAACATATATAGATGAAAAGGGATAGAAAATCGATAAATTTGATCTTTTTGTTTTGTTTCTCATATGCCCAAAACCTGAATTCAACTGAGAAACTGGTGTCTGACTAATTCCATGCTGAAAATTCTATATATGAGTCCCAATTCCAAAAAAATGAACAATTTTTAAATGTGTGTTATTGTAGAATTTATCTCAAGGAAGAGGTGGCAGGAGATCGACTACTCCAGATGGCGAATCCTTATCGAACTTGGAAGCTCGTAACATTAGGAGACCATCACCATCAGTTGTTGGGGGTTTACCTCCACTAGGAAGGTATTCGTGATCAATAACAATTTTCTTTTCTTGCTTTTCCCTAACTTTGTTCTTTCCGTGTTTAATGTCTTCTAATGCTCCTTGCAGGCCTTATCCCGTTTCACAACCATCTGGTAAAAAGTAAAACTATTTGAAGTTGGTTCAAAATCAGTCAAGTTTTCCGTGATCTTATTTGTCCAAGTTTCAGATCGTAGAGCTGGATCATCGACGTCAGGCTATAGGAAAGAGGAATACAATTGGAGATATGATAATGACGAAGTTCCTGAAGATGTAGTCCGTGCTGCCACTGCTTTAGAAAACCTGCAATTGGATAGAAAAACTCGCCACCTCACCACATCTTGGAGGTTCGTTTCTGAACTTTGATGATAATACAATATTTTTAGAAATGGATTTTGATCTATTTGGATTCAAAAAAAAACTGGGATTCATTTTAATGTTGCCTTGTATTATTGTTGTTGTGCTCAGTTACTTTGGCCCCAAAATAAATGCTGTTAAATACAGCTGAGGATTTTTCTTTCTTTCTTTTTCCTTCTAAGTTTGAAAATATTAGAAGTGGAGGAGGGCAAAATGAATAAATACAAGATTGTCGTTTAATTTAAATTGAAAATCATGATTTGAACCAACAATGTGAATGTTTCAAACAGTAAACTAGGTATCGACATGCTATATGCAGTTGTTTGATGGTGATGACCTAGTACTGTTAAATCTTGAGGGTGTAAGAAGCCTTGAACTGCTGGTTTGCGTATTTTCGGACAAACCTATGGTTGCCAAAAAAACCTTTCATGCATTATATTAGATATCAAAGACGTAATTTTCATGAAATCGAGTTTGTGGGTTAATGGACCACTTCCCATCGTTATTCATCATAATGAGATGAGTACCTAAGGTAGTGAGGACATGCACACAAGATTATATAGACCTACTTGTTAAACGTATATATCACTAGTCTATATGCGAAGAGCCAGATTAGTCGAGATATTAATGATCTTGTATTCGACGTGCAATATCAGATGATTTTAGACTCATTTAACGAATTTGGTTGCAGGCATGCTGGGGATGGAATTTCCGAGGAAGATAGCTCTGGATAGACGACCGCTCTAAGGCTGAATGGACAATCTTAAAGTAGCATATGTGGATTTTATTGATCCAATGAAATTTCAATTGTTCAATATGATGATGGCATTGGTATAATGTAAGGTGAATTTGCCTCTGTTACATTTGGGCCGTTATCTTAAGCTTTCGTTCTTCTCGTTTTCAACCCTATTCATCTATCCGGTTTTTTGTGTGGTATCAAGTAATAGTTCGAAAATGGATCATCTCTAGATTGTAGGGTCGAAAATCCAACACTTCTCATGATTGTCGTTTATCCTACATGTATGGTGGGTGTGTCGTATTACGTTTGATTTAATCGTTGCTATGAAGTATCAACATTTGATACTATGTTTGAGAATTACTTACTCATTGTAGTTCGGGTATGAAACGAATTGAATCAAGTTGAATACGATATTGTTTGAGTTTGGTTGGTTTTCTATTTTTTAAAAGTTTCGTTAGAGTTTGATTCGATTTTAACCTGAATCATGTTGTGAATTGAATGAAATTGAAATGGTCTGATATTCTACTTCCCTTTCATTGCTTTTATAACACACACTATTGAATTTTCATTGTATGAGCAATATGTGTCTCTAACAGTTAATAGTTATTGTTATATATTATAACACACACACAATCATAATGGAACGAATTATTAGAAAAATAAAGAGCATATTAATTGCTAAATGTAAACAAAATAATTCTTCTTACACAAATAAAACTATTCACAAAAAGAAAATAAATTAATGGTTATTATATAATTGTAAACCATAGTTTTATACTATTAATTAATGAATTTATAACTATATATCATAATTTAAATACTAATTTATTTGTATTAAATACTATTCACGAATCTACTTATATAAAACGGATCGACTCACAACTCATATTTCACAATTCCTATGAAATAAAAACACGTCCCACGAAAACTATCAGCTCATATAAGTTTTTGTACTAAGAATTAAAATTTTGAAAGTTTAGGGGTTCTTATGAGAATAAGTGAGAAATAATGGGTCGCCTATGCAAATTTGACCCACCACTGAAAAGGTATATACCGTAACGAGCCCAATTTCAGAGTTTAACCTCTCTCTCTCCTCTCTCTCTCTCTCTCAAAATTGTGTTTGGTCTGCTTCATTGGACCCCTTTTTCTTCAACCCTTTCCTCCCTTTCTCTATCTCTAGAGTGTCACTCCTCCTCCATTACTCAAGCACAGCTCAAACACTGAGAGAAGAGAAGAGAAGAGAGAGAGAGAGATGGGTTGGTTCCTTTGTTCTGGAAAATTGAAGAAGAAAGCAGACGAGGAACACGACAACAAGTCTGATGATCAGATCCCATCAAATATAGGTATTTCTCTGCTGAATTTTTTTAAGAAAGTATTGGATTTTTGGGGTTTGTAATGCATTTTGTGGGCTCTCGAGACGTAAGGGTTTTTTTTTTCTTTTTTGAAATTCTGCTCAAACCCCATTTCATAGCTGTAGTATTTCTGCATTGAATTTTGGGATGAAATTATGTATGTATGTGTATTGTATATTAGTGGTGTATAATGTATTCTTTTAATTTCGACTTTATTATGCAGATGAAGCACTTCTCTTTTTTAGGCATTGAAGTTTTGAAATAAGTTTTTGCTTGCCTCCGAGAAGCAAGAATTGAGATGTTAAAATCGTCGATTTTGAATTAGCTAGCACATTTTCTTGATTTCTTTGTGAGTTGTGACAGAGGTCTTAAGTTGCATTCATAAATTGGCTTTGTTTTTCTGGGAACTTAAGAGTTTTGTAGCTGGTTTTGATGATAAACGGGAGTTTGTTATTGGTCAAACCATGATTTTTATGATAGATGGGGCGTTGCCTAATGATGTTAGCTTGCTTCATTGTTTCATGGCAGAGAAGCTAAAGGTGAACCCTTCATTTGATATAAAGAAAGAAGCTTCTACAGATGGAGGGTCGGGTCATATTGCTGCCCACACATTTACGTTTCGTGAATTGGCTACGGCTACAAAGAATTTTAGGGCAGATTGTCTTCTGGGGGAAGGGGGATTTGGAAGAGTTTATAAAGGCCGATTAGAGAGCAGTAATCAGGTTTGTTGTTCTACCATTACGAGACATGTGTATGATTTGAGTTGTTTTTCAAAGACATGGTTTGCTCTCATTTTCCCTCTTCAGTACTCCTTGTTGTATGTGAGGCCTGAAATATTCATAAAAGATGAACCTATCTACTATCTACTTGAAAAATAAAGTAACGAGTTCCAAGTTCTTTATCGCGACGTGATGGTATTACAATAAAATGCTGTCTTGATATTTTATTGTTGATGGATAAGTGGAAGAGAAGACTCAAATTTATATTTGAGTTGAAAATTTGTAATTGCCATCTTCTCTCCTCTTTCCATATCATCAAACTTTTCACCAAGGTCCAACCTTGTTCCATAGGAATACAGAGAACATGATTGAAAATCTTCTTGAACTTCTAGATATGGGGAAATGAAAACGTGCTTCTGTTTCTCTTTCTCATTCAAGATCTGAATTATTCGCATGGAACATTTCAGCAATCCTCGTAGTGGATCTTGTATAGACCTGTTCTATTGTGCATGTAGAACTGTTTTTTCTTTAATCTAATGACACACACACACACACACACACCCACCCACCCACCCACACACACACACACATCTTTAAATTCTGAGCGGCGTTTAGTTACTCTTTCAGTATAACATTAATTAGTACAACTAGAGCCTCTGAAACTTGTTGCCTTTAAAAAAGACTTTTGCAACTAACAAGAGTAGATGGTAAATTTGTGATGTTTTATGCAATTTTGTACAGATTGTGGCTATAAAACAACTGGATCGGAATGGATTGCAAGGGAACCGAGAATTTCTTGTTGAAGTTTTGATGCTAAGTCTACTTCATCACCCAAATTTGGTGAACTTGATTGGATATTGTGCTGATGGAGATCAGAGACTTTTGGTTTATGAATATATGCCCTTAGGATCGTTGGAAGACCATCTGCACGGTATGTCTTTTATGATTCGCATTTAAGTTTGTTGTACCTAGTGTGCATCATTGCTCATTTCAGGGACTGAGTCAGGATATGCTATAGTAAGCGAGATTGACGTATAAAAATCATAATTATTTTTTTATTTTTTGTTCACAGTATGTTTTATTGCAACAACTAATTAGGAATTAGGAAACAGCAAATCAAAGATATGAATAATAGTTTGTGCTTCCACACTGCAGACCTTCCATTAGATAAAAAGCGGCTTGATTGGAACACAAGAATGAAAATAGCTGCTGGTGCTGCAAAGGGCTTAGAGTATTTACATGATAAAGCAAATCCACCCGTTATTTATCGAGATTTAAAGTGCTCAAACATTTTATTAGATGATGGATATCATCCCAAACTTTCTGATTTTGGATTAGCCAAATTGGGACCTGTTGGTGATAATACCCACGTTTCAACTAGAGTGATGGGGACCTATGGATATTGTGCACCAGAATATGCAATGACGGGACAGCTTACGTTGAAATCAGATGTTTATAGTTTTGGAGTTGTCCTTCTTGAGATTATCACTGGCAGAAAGGCTATTGACAATTCAAGAGCAGCAGGGGAGCACAATCTCGTTGCATGGGTTAGACGTTCTTGTACTTCTTGATATCATGATGGAATCTTGAAATGATTTAATAAATAAAGCACAAATACAAAATATATTTTCTAGAGGATTCTTGAAGTTCTCCTTCTTTGCAGGCTCGTCCTTTATTTAAAGACCGAAGGAAGTTCTCGCAAATGGCCGATCCCATGATGCAAGGTCAGTACCCAGCCAGGGGCTTGTATCAAGCTCTTGCCGTTGCGGCAATGTGCGTTCAAGAGCAACCCAACATGAGGCCTCTCATTGCAGACGTGGTGACAGCGCTAAGTTATCTTGCTTCCCAAAAATACGTTCCTGAGACGCAGCCAATCCAACGTCCTAGCTCAGGCTCCTCAACTCCAAGAGTAAGGCGTTAACAGCAATGATAGCATCAGGAAGAAAAAAATGTCCACTCTATTACAATGATATCTACTCTTGTAAGTGCCACTTGTCTACCTGAGGATGATTTCGTCAAGTCATAGATGGCCTTAGTGATTCTTGCTGATAATACGATGATGTCTTTCTCTTGTTGGCTGCGTTCAGATGATGGAAGTACAGGCTAGAAAAATAGAAAGTCTAAAAAAATATGAAAGAAAACAAGCTGCATCTCCAAAGCACACCATGTTAATTTTGTGAAGGTTTTGTGCTCAACTTTTTGGTTAGTTTCTGTAGGTTTTATCGTATTCTTCATCGTCCGTTCTTTCCTAGTATTATCACATTTTTTCAATGTTTATAACTAAACCTGAGGTTTGAGGATTGGATAGTGAGGGGGTTCTTGTATCTAAATGTTAATATAAATGGCTATAAACACCATCCTTATTCAGTTCTTGGAATTCTTGAAGTAGGTTTCTATCTAATGATGTTGATTGTCTATTCATTCTTTGCATCCACCCGACATAGTTCTTCTTCTGCCCTTTTTCGTGTAGAGTCGAGCTGAGCACAGGTCAGGTTTGTTTGAAATATTATCGAGATTTGGTAGAAAAGGATGTTTGATTTCTATATAGCTCCTATGCTCTTCATTTATTTTTATAAAGCTTATCAAAGAAAGATGAGGGAAATAGGAACACAAACGATTCGAATCAAATGCAACCTATTCGAATCTTGACTTGAAGAGAGATCATTCAAATCGATTGTTAAGTTTAACAAATCGAGTTTGAGCTTGATAGTGTTTGATTTCTTAGCTTACTCGAAGAAAGATCATTTGAGATCGATTGTTAAGTTCAACAAATCAAGTTTGAGCTTGATAGTATTTGGTTCGTTAGCTTACTTCACAATACAACAGAGGAAGCCCAAAGGTATAAGCTTTGAACACAAATTTAATGGATAAATTCTTAGAATGTAACGATAATTTCTCTTAAGCAACACTTATCATACATATAGTACAAAAATTACAATTTTTAACAATATGACTAAACCTAATATATGTGCTCATTATAATTCTTCTCTCCAACTAAAGTCATTGCTCTCAACAAATTAACAAAGAAACAAAATCATGAATATTATCAGTTTTTCCAAGTAATAGGCTAAGTATAATTTTATTTAGATGATTACGTTGCCTCTACTTTATGTCCGTTGGTCTCCTCCGGTGCATTGCTTAAACCCTGTCCCTCATTCGAAGGTTTCCCATCACTTGGCTCCTCAAGATCAGTCAACTTTCCCTGTTTCATCCAACGTTTTAGTTGTCCAGATAGAACTATATAGGGCATTGAGTGCCTTTTATAGATTGTATCATGATAGAGTACAGCATAAATATCGTTATACCAAGATGAAATTAAACTTCTCCCATCGAATTGTCATGTTTATTCATCCCTTTGGATTCAGATTAGAATAATATCAGAAACAATCAAATTAAGGGAAGATAATTGTTTATCATGGAGCAAATACGGAGATTTATGTGGAGCAGATGCATGATAACAAGAAAAAGGAAGTAGAAAGCATAAGACAATTACCATAAGAAATTAAAAGGACACCCACAACAATACAGTGCTGTTAGTTGCACGGAACCTTCCCATGTCAAATTATGACATCAGCCAATTAAGTTTTCTGACACTCTAAAGTAGCTGATTTCAGAAATGTAGGTTTAGTTTTCAGATAGTCTATAAGATTTGCACGATATTTTTCTAACTTAATTTATTTTTGACAGTTAAGAAAATCAGTTTGTGAAGCTAATTCTTGGTAGTGAAGATCTCAACTTTGAGTTGTTAATTAAAAGGAATATGAATGAGGGCAACCATCAAGCACATAGTTGTAGAGACTAACAGAGAATAGAAAGAATTCACTCTAGGCATGGATAGAGTTGGAACATTAACCTTATTCTTGTCCCTCCATCCTAGTCCAAATGGTCGAGATAGCAAACTGATCTTTCTTGTTGGAATGTCTTGTGACAGATCCTGATTACTTTGCTGTGTCGGTCTACAAAGAACACAGAGATAAATACAGTGGAGGCAAGGGATGCCTTCTCTATAGGCAAAGAATCAATTAGATGGCACAATGTGAATGTGTGTGTTTTCAAGATTTTGTGCTTGAATGAATTGGCATCAACGCCACTAGTAGTTTTGTGGAGAGAAGAACGTACAATAAAGGAAACATAAATATGGCTTCGAAACGTGGGATTTGTCAATGTCAAAATATAACTAGAGAACAAATATATTACCGAGGAGATGACAGTGCTTTGTTTTGCCCGGACTGGTACTGCAACGTAGCTTCCAGCATGGACTCTGCCATAACTGCCCTCTTTTCCATCTCAGCAAGGGCAGCAGTTGCTTCTTCATACTTCTCCTGCATGTCGTTTTGCAATAGTGCAACAGGAACTCAATAAATTTTTTAATTGTAAAAAATTAAAGGAAAAACAGAGAAATTAAAGCATTGAAGCATAGTCTTGCTGTACATTTTGATACCATAACGTCCAATAATAATTACAATAGAGAATGTAATCATCACAACACAAATCAAGATGTTGCAAGTTATATGTTGGCACTGATAAATGAAACAAGTTATTGTGACTGGGCAAAACTGAACCATGGGTTGTGCAGATGACAGCATAGGGGTAAAATGATAATGATATTGAGTTATTTGAAGAGCACAAAAGAAACCTGAAGCACTTGAGCTGCGTATCTCTGAGCAGCAGCATCTTGCTCAGCGAATATGCGTGCATCTTCTGTCACCCTCTGTTCTTGTTCTACCCTCATTAAGATCTGTAAATGAAAAGGCAATCAATTACGATGCCAAAATGTACTAAGACTACGTGAATAGTGTATTTATATCTAATAGCAATAGTCTAACCTGAAGCATGGCATTCTCTTGTTCGTGCTTATCAAGAAGGGCACTCCGTAGCTCAGAGACCTCGCGCTCTAACTGCTCTACCTAAAGCCCCAAACAGATGCTCAGCCATCAGTTTAAAAAATTCGAGGAAATTTCCAAAGTAAGAAGAATATCTGGGCATAACAATGGAGCAGATTTGAAATGAAAAAAATGGATCCTGCCAGCCACCGTCGCTCTAATCCCCCTTACTATTATCTATTCTGAAACCTTGTTCAGTTTTACAACTCATGCAGTCAAAGACATGTTCAATTTGCCACATGGATGCGACCCTTATTATCTTATAAGTACAATATAAGAGAAGTATACTTCATAGAAACACTCATGCTAGCAAATTTTTTCAGTGTCCGTCTCAAGTACTTTCTTTATCTATGTTTACACAGATAGGGTGAGAAAATATTAAAAAAGGTGCAACAAATGAGTATTCTCTCAATAAGCATAAACTGTAAAGCAACAAAAAGAAAATACGAATAGTAATGTGCATCAAGCTTCATAGTTACCCTTGCACTCAATTGCCGCCTATTATCCTGCTTAACCATCTCCATCAAAGCTGTTTCCAACTCTTCCGCTCTGTGCAAAGAAAAACTACAATAAGACAAGAATAGCGCACCCACATTTCCCTGATAATACCAATAATTGGGAAATACGGGTAAAATATTGTATTTTGTAATAATTTATGCTTTCAGCTCAATGAATAACACTACTGCAACCAACCATGCGGAGCAAATTGATGAGCTGGCAACTTTATTCCGCTAGTACTACATAAAATGTAGTACAGATCATTCAGCATGGATGACAACAGGGTGAATGATCAATTATTCAGAGGGTATTTCATAATATCCTTAACAGTTCTCTAGATAAAATGTGTAACCACATTTATTAGTATCAGCTGGTCAGCCGAATTTTATTAAGATTCAGATTATAAGTAAAAGTAGAAACCCTCCTAAATTACCAGAGCACTGAAACATGTAAAGCATATTTATTGCAGAACTATTCTGAAGTTCAGGTCTTAAGAAGGTTTTTCACCATTTCCACGTCTTAAATTGACAAAATTTCTATTGATTATCACACATATGGACATCTTTCAATATCAGAAAGGACAATACAAAGTACAAGTCTTTAAAACAATGAGAGGGTGATTTAGGGAGTCCAAATCAAGCGTGGCTATTCTAACTTGACAAAAACATAAGAGTTTAAAAGAAATAAGTTCTTTTCTTCTACCTAAATATCAATATTGGTGATAGATCACCAGTAGTGACACATAAGGACATGCTTTATTGACATAGAGATGCAAATCATGAGAGACTATCAATGACTACGTTTTTAAAAAAAAAAAAGACAGACATGTATGGGAATGGAAAAGTATTCAATATTACACAACATTTTGATTTCGTGAAAGGAAAAGTGAGTTGTTCAGCTTATAAGGAATTTAGAGGAGTTGTTTTAAAAGGAAGTTCATTTGCAAATGGTAGTTACAACAAAGGATTGGAACTTCAAAGAAATAAAATTTTGAGTTGACCTGAGCTCAGCAGATCGTTTTTCCTCAAGGAGCTTGCACAGCTCAACCTTAAGCCATACCGCCTGCATAAAATTCTCTTACAAAGTTAGACAATATGAGATACTAGTTGCAGTTGTCTAAGACATAGGATAGGTAGCAGGTAAGAAGCAATCTCAGCACATTCTATGCATGCAAAATGAGCTAAGTTTTTTCATATAATGACTACCTTATTGAGCATCATATAAATGTGAAGAGTATTGTCTATCATATTTGAGGAAATTGGAATATAATAATTGATTGTTGCTCAGATGCATGTTAATATGTATTCAAAACATGTGCACTTTAGAAAGACAAAGGTAGTTCTTTTATGGAGAAGGAGATGATTTCACTTCAAGGTAGTTGAAGATCCCTCTATTCTGAAGGCAAAAGCTGAGTCCTAAGCCCCTCTTCAGTAGCATAAGCAGCTACAAATAGCTCATCATACTAGTATCGCAATTAAGGATGGCTATTATAGGAATGATCACTGTGCTAGTATAAGAATGTGGTTATATCAACCCTGTGCTTAAAATGCAACTCCAAAGAGAGAAAAGACATGAATAACATGAAGAAGACTTGACGAAAATAATTGAAAGATTGGATCATGATTAATGGAGAGGATTAGAGTCGTTGCATCTTTGGACAAATAAATAAAAGGTACCTGCTCCTGCAGATCTTTAGTAGGGTCTATCTCCACATCACCATTCATGCTCACATAGAGCTCATCCGCATTAGTAGGTGAAGCATCCAAGTGTGACATATCACCATTCGTCTCAGTATCCAACATTTCTGTTTTCTCAGTTCCTACCATCATTGAACTCGGATTCTGCTTGAAACCATATAACTTTGATGCCAGACCCTGAGAATCCCTCCAAACTCTAATTCCCTTTGATCTTTCATCCAGTATAGCCCTAACAGCTGGTCGATGTTTATTTCTTAGTTCTTGTAATCTTTCTTCTTTGACATTTTGATAACCCATGCAAGCTGTCAAAACAAGTTGACTGCTATCGAAAGTGGAGCCAGCTAATGATTGAAGCAGTGTCACTGCATCTCCAGCATCCTTGGTCGTAACCAATGCAGGTCCTGCACAAAACTGAAGATAAGTTGTGTTTATAAGCCCAAAACACACAGGCCCACAGTGTACTATATAGATCGGATTTTTTTTTTTTTTTTGGGTGTATGTGTGAGTCAAATAAAAATCAAAGTGATTGTGCTGGCCCAGTACCATATAACTCCATTAAAGCAAGTGCTGTCCGGAATAACATTACACGATTTCCCTCGAAGAGAAGCACATCCCAGACTCTAAGGACTGAAGGCAGATTGAAATAATTAGGTTTAGGAGTCGACAAATAGATAACCCAGAGCTAGAGTTAGAGTGCACAAGCTTACAACACAGGCAATAATTTTTCAAATAAAATATTGCATGACTGAGATTAGGAATCTCACCACTTTCCCATGGAAGCATATTCATAAATATGGTAAGGAACCATGGCCCTGTGACCCATGCCACCTGCACTCCCAGGTAATCCAGATGGTTTACTGCGGTACATACAAAGTCAGCAAGTAGAAAGTGATGATTTATAGAAATCGTTTTTGGAAAGAGTAAGTAATGGAAAAGGCAATAAAAAGACACAGACCCAATTTGGGAAATTTTTCACGCACCAACTCCTCAAGAACAAGCTGATCAACCTGCAAAGAAATAATTCAACACTAAGAACCCTCATCTCCATGCATACTCACACTGGTTAGACTGTCATTGATTTGTGTAAAAAAAAAAACTAGGCAGCAAAAAAACAAGGAATACCTGAGATTCTAGCATTTCTTCTGAATAATAGCCATCAAAATAATCATCAATAATACCCACTAACGTCCTGAAATATGCAATCATTTGATATAGTTTAGTAGCATCAAGGATGTCTCACACAAGTTAACCATTCCATGCATCTTATAGGAATAAAAGATACATGTTTGTGCCGTCATATTACCACAACTTTTAATTTCAATGCAATATTCACATGGTCAACACTTCAGATTATTTCACAAGGTCTAAAATACCATAAAAAGGTATTGAACCAAGATTTGAACATACCAAAATGCATTTTCCTCTGACATCAAAAGCAATAACAATCCCGCAAAGAAATTCATGGCCTGCATACATCAAATATAAACATTAACAGTGTCATACAATAAGAATGTGAAACACTTAAAAAGAAAATTTTCAACAAATGAATAAAAAGAATCCAGAAGAGATTGATAGATAGATAGAGAAAGAAATAATAAGAGTCAAAAGAAACAAATCAGCAGGGTAAAAGAAGGTGATAGGGTTTTAAATGGCACACAGGAAAAAATATACATAAACCACAAAAAAAACTTTGAACATAATTAGGAGAAATATTAGAAGATTAGCTAAATTGTTGGCTCCCGTATCATCAGAGTTTTGGGCTTTACAGATACAATAGAGAGGGATTTCAAGGATAGGCTACGATTTCTTTTTCTAGTATGATCAGAGAGTTCAAATAGGGATCACTATTTTCAATTAGGCGAAAGGTACAGAGGACAGCAACTTCAGATGGAAGTAAGATGAAAAGTCTCCTGGAACAATACTCAAAGTTAAGATTGCACCGGGCACAATACTCAAACTTAATATGGCACCCAATATCATTGAAATTTGCATTATTGATCATCACGTAAATGGAAAAAAAAAGAACTCTTTATGATAGGAATACCTGGCAGTAACCAACAGAGGGATTATGCCGAGCATAAGCTGTAAGCAACCGCCTTAAAGCATTTCTACCATCCTCATCTAAAGCAGGATGACCAGGAAAAGTTCGAGGCAAATCCTGTGTTCATAAAGTTGGATTTCTAGTTTCAGTCATATTTAAGCAATAGATTTATGAAATGTTGATGTGACTTGACACTTAGAAAACAAAGAACGAAAGAAAGAAAAGAAGGAATAACCTTCTCAATCTGGATTTTCCATTTTTCAGGTACAGCTGCCAACTCTAGATTTGAGCTATCATTCTTGTCCTCTACTTCATTATTCTTCGTGTCAATGTTAGTGTCTGGAGCAAGCAAATTTTGGTAGTATTTCTCCCTTCGACGTGCTCTAATGCCAACAAAGGCTTGCCACATCTGTAATCATTTCAAGAGAGAAGAAACAAGGATTATGGTGGAATCTGGAAGATAAACCATGAATGTTAAGAGTCTATTGTTACCTCTCCCCTTAGTGCCATCGGAACCCCTCCTTGAACAAGAATTTCCAGTTCCTCTTTCCAAGGAGGTAGAGATTCTGAATGAACAGAATGGCCAGCTGACTCCATAGGAGATGCAAGAACACTATCAGCTGCAAGTGTGTCTTGAATGGGATCTGACTCAGATCTCTCCAAGTCATAAAACTCTTCCTGATCAGAGTCCTCTTCAGATGCTCCTTTTCCAGGTCTAGCCTCCTCAGTGGAAGGAAGCGGCTTACCTTCACCAAGATGTGCCTCACTTTTATTCAAACTGGCCTTATTCTTCACTCGGGAGCTCATCAGGTCCTCTATGGCATGAAGAGATGATCTGATCTCTGTCCATGTCTGTACTCGATGAACTTTTCCAACCGGTGCAGAGGGCACCTCTGTATTTTCTTCATTACTATTTGGCTTAGTCTTGTTGCCATCTGCATTATCAGCTTCGGCAACATTCTTGTTACTATCATCAGCCGTTGGGTTGGTTGATGCATAGTTCTGCCTTATGGTGTTACTGGTTTCATCTAACCCATTGACAGGCAATTGAGCAGACTCTGATTGCCTTTCCAGGAAGTCCTTCCACCTATCTGACCTCTCCTCCTCTTCTTCCTAAAAGCATGTCAGATGAATTATTAATTAATATTGAAAAAAGGAAAGGCAGTGGCCGCATTGAAGATTTTATGTTCTAATAATATCAAACAGAAAAAGGCTTAAGCTACAGTCATTTGTCTTTACAGGGAAGCCAGGAAAACCTTGTAGATATTGGCATATTCCCGATATCTTTGTAAGTGCTGTGGTCTCACTGCAAACCCGTAAGCATCCCTGCCCACACAAGTTCTCACATTAAATGCAAGCTCAAGTAATTATTTTAGAGGCACAAATTGGTTAAGAAAAACAAGGATTCAGATGAAGAGGAAAAAGAAACAGATATTTTGCATCCACTGTCCATCAAAATTTTCTGTTTCAAACGCAGAGATTTAGAGAGTATCTCCCACACAAAGTTTTTTTTTTTTTTTTTTTCTTAAGCTTCATATGATAGATAAATGACCACTGAAATACAAATATTTCATGACCTAACATATTTCTAACACCACCAGAAAATCACAACAGCTTGTAACATAGTCACACCATCAAATGTCAATTAGCCTGGATTCCGTAGACCCAATATGAACAGAAATATCTTCATTATCACACCGTGTCACCACACTCTATTCACATTATTGCAAATGCCATCTGAAAGCTTTCTCTGCAATTTTTTATTTTATTTTTACTAATCCCTATTCTAGGATTCAATAAAATCAAGATTTACAAAAATCGTATTTCTAACACCACCAAAAAAATCACAACAGTTTTTATCATCGGCCACACCTTCCAATTTCAATTACCCCTTGAAACCATCGACTTTATATGAACAGAAATATCTTCATCACCACATCGTGTCACCACACTCTATTCACAGTACTGCAATTACCATCTCAAGAGCTTGCTCTGCAATTTTTTTATTTATTTTTTTAATCCATATTCTAGGACTCAGATAAAATCAAGATTTACATATTGGTGAGCTTCTCTCATCAGGATGGATTTCCAAGAAAATAGGGAAGAATTCAAAGCTCCCAGAAAGATTACCACCTCAGACAATGCAGTCAATATCTCCAATTCCTCGAAAACACTAACCCTCTTAACAAAAATGAATGCAAATACACAAGAAAACACTCGAGTTTGATATATATATAACTGTCGGCAAAACCAAACGAGCATCTGAACACCCAAAAATCACAAGAAATTCTAAGAACACTAATGTGGAGTGTAGATTAACACTAGAGCGAGCAACAAATCAAAACATATAACAAATGTAACAAGAAATCCCCAAAAACAGCAGAATGAGCAAAACACGTGGAGAAGAACTAAGCAAGGGAGCAGGGATTAAGCTGTAGTACCTCTTGTGATCGAAGGAAACACCAGGAACCGGGCTCAGCACAGCCGCCGCCGCCGCCGTCTTCATTGTCGGCAGCGAAAAAAATCCAACTCCAACTACAAATCTGGATTACTTTCCCCCTCAATTAATTACTGGGCCTCGTTAATTTGGTTACGGCTCGATCCACTCTCTCTCTCTCGAACAGTCAAAACAAATGTGAAATGAGTCTTCTTGATTTCCTGCTTCTTCTTGGATGCAAAGGGTGTCACTTAGTGAGTAGTAGCAGCTTCGACACTGGTGTGTATAGTGCGTGTAGTTCGTGGGTTAGAGAGAGAGAGAGAGAGAGGGGGGGAGGGAGAGGGGCGTAATGGGGTTGTGGGGCCATATCTCATTATCACATGGAAGGTCCCAGTTTACTGTCACAAGAAAAATGGTTAATTAGATGAGAGAGAAAGAGGTGATTTCTTAGCACGAAGTTCGAGGAGAGAGGAGTGATTTGCAGGGAAGAAAAGGAAAATGAGAGATCTGAGAATCAGAAAAATTGTTTTGCTTGAAACTGCAAGAAAGTGACCAATTTCTTGGGGATCAACGCTTAAAGGGACTCTCAAAATTTCAAGCTTAAATATTATATTTTATTAAGAGGAAATACCCTCAAATACCAAAAAAATATATAACATATTAACATTTTTACCCAACAATATAAATTAGGACAAACTATACACATCCCACTCAATACTAAACACACACAAATTAAATAACATAAAATTAAAATATTTACACAATTATTAATTTACCCTTACTAACCCTATTATTAAAATAATTCAAAACATAAATAATACATTACTACACACACCCACATCCTACAATAACTAAACACACCTCATTCCATACAACTATACATATATATCTATCACCTTCATAACTCCATAGCTCAAATCACAACTAATCCAAAAAAATCAAGAAAAATTATAAGTGTTTAAATTTCTTACTACTGATTGTTTTTTTTCGTAAACGTAGCCAAAAAAAAAGGTTTCGCGACTTTCGTTCGGCTAGCACAGGCCGAACATCTTGAAGAGTATTCGCCAATACGCCGAACATATTACAGAGTGTTCGGCGGGTGGCCGAACATCTTGAAGAGTGTTCGGCAATACGCCGAACATATTACAAAGTGTTCGGCGGTGGCCGAACACTATGAAGTCTGTTCGGCGTATTGCCGAACACACTTAGCAGTGTTCGGCCAACCAGGGCCGAACATACCCAGAAATTCGAAGTTACGGGATTCAATATTTCATGTCCAAATTCAAGGGCACCACATCTTCTAAGGACACCACACAATATTTTAAACTTGTTCAAAATTTTACTAAGAGCACCACATTCAATACCAACAATACCCTTACTCAATTTTACAAAAGTGAAAAAAAAAATCAAAAGAATTTAGAAAGAAACGAGAGAGAAGTGGAGAGAAAGAAGGAAGAAGAACATTTCCAAAATTTCGGTTGATTAATCCGTTGGAGAAGACATCATTTCGGTTGATTCGTCCGAAGCTCGACAAAAATGGAACCAACTCATCCAACTCCAACAACTAGATCAATACTCTTCAAAGGTTAGTTCATTTGAAAATGTTGTTTGAAATTTGAAATTTGGATATTTGTGAGTTGATTTTGGTAGAAATTGATGTAGTACATTAGCTTTTGTTATGGGTTTAGGGTTTAATGCTTTAATTTGCTGAAATTGTATTCAAAAACGAATGAATTCGGGCCAATTTGGGCAATTTTAGTCTGTAGAGAAGAACAGCCGCGCGGCACTGGTTGGCCGAACGCGCAGCGCGATGGTCGGTCATCTCGGCCGAACGCGCAGTGCGATGGTCGGTCGCCTCGGCCGAGTATGTTATGTGTCGTTCGGCCGATCTTGCCGAACGAAAATCCTGCAGTTATGCGCCCTCGGCTGGGCTGGCCGAACAGATATGCGCGCGCGTGGCCCGTCTGGCCGAACACTTATGCGCACGCGTGGCTCGTCTGGCCGAACACTTATGCGCGCGCGCGGCCGGTCTGGCCGAACAGCTGATTTATGTCTTGTCCATTTATTTTGATTGTTGTGTTAATTATTCTTCTTTGTAATTCAGGAATTACATATTGGAGGAGGAACAGACCCACTGCTTCGGAAAGGAGGCGTCGAGAAGTTCTACGTGGCGAACGTTCGGGCATGCAAGAAGCGGCCGTACCCATGTCGTTTGCTTATGAGGAGCCTCCACAGGATCTCCCATAAGATTTCCCACAGAATTTCCCACAGGATCTCCTACAGGATCTCCCACAAGATCTACCACAGAATGTTCCTGTTGAAACTGAAGCAGATTATTATCCCCCTGAGCATGACCAGAATGAGGAAGTTGAGGACTAGCCGGTGGCCCAGGGAGAGAATGAGTCTGAGGTACTTACTGGACCTTTTCCCGGTGGACCGAGCGATCATCGTCTCTTGCCAAGTTTTAAGACGCATGTGGCCGCCAAGATATGGTTCGGTGAGGAACGTGGCATAATGAAGTGTTTATGTCACACGACAAGCTAGAGTCATGGAGGTCAGGGGGTGACTTAGGCCAGTTTTGAAGGCTTTTGAGGCGTTCGATAATTGCCGATCTCTGGCATGTTTCGTATAAGAACCCCAACAAGACCTTAATATGTGCTTTCGTGGAGCGGTGACATCCGGAGACAAATAGCTTTCATATGCCGTTCGGTGAGATGACGATCACACTAGATGATGTCTTCTGCATCATCGGACTTCCAATTGAGGGAAAAGCTGTGGTCACACCGGCCACAGGTCTCGAACGGCTATCTGATGTGCTTCAACGTCTGTTGGGGGTCAGTAGGGATGAGGCGTTGGAGGAAAGCACAGGACAATATGGAGTTCGGTTGGAGTGGCTTCGAAAGACCTTCTCTCCCATGGCCTCATCTCCTAATGAAGATGAGAGACTCTACGCTGCTAGGGCATATCTTTTGTACGTGCTCGGGTGTACTATTTTTACTGACAAGAGCGGCAGTAGAGTCTCCACCCAGTTTCTTCCCCTGTTGGAGCACGTCAAGAGGGTACACAAGTATGCTTGGGGCACTGCCGCACTAGCATACTTGTATCGACAGTTGGGGCTTGCATCTCGGTATGGAGTGAAGCAGATTAGCGGGTACTTGACATTGTTGGAGGTAAGTTTGTCTGTACTTGAGTTGTTGTTTCCTCACAGTCGTTGACTTTTTGTTTACTTCACGTATTTGTCGACATCTTCTAACTTTGTTTTTGCAGGCATGGATATACGAGTATTTTCCCATGTTGCGACCCACCCACAATGTCAATTACAATGAAGGGGAGCCTCTGGCAATGCGTTGGGCCAAACATGCCCCTTCAGGGAGTTCTCTTGATCGCCTCATTGCTTGGAGGGAGATGTTAGATGCTTGTAGTCCTAACTCTGTAAATAGATCCTCTTAAAAATTTCCGATTCAATTTATTTGTAATAACCGATTGTTGAACGTCAGATGAAGTTTGTTGCATAATTTTGTAGGTTGTTTGGACTCCATACTCGGGTGTGAGGGACGCATTCCCGCGCAGTATGGTTACATTCTACCATGGGTGCATAAGATCCCTCGATGTCGTCGAACCGTACCACCCCGATCGCGTTTTGAGGCAGTTTGGTCATGTTCAGACGATCCCCTCACAGCCGTTGATGCCAACATCTGTAAGACGTGGCAGTATAGGAAACCAGTACAAGTTGACATTTGATGTTGTCGATTCATACTGGAAGATGTGGACCAGTCACGTACTGGCCGATGAGGTGCGAGGGAGGCTCTCAAGTCCACCATGGGAGTGCACGCCCGATTACATGCTCTGGTTCCACCGAGTTTCACATCCCGTCGTGCAAAACCCGGAGAGGACGTCTATTGGAGCAGGTGCTTCTCATACTCATTCACATCCACAGCCATGGGAGATGATTGAGAGTGCTCGAGCCCATATTGCACCGATTGTTGACATGTGGAAAGCAGTTGATCCTTCCCTTTCCCTTGAGTACGTGATGCCATTTGTCGAGCAAGCGTACGATGCGTTGTCCATACAGGACACTCAGCACAACGAATCTCAACATCGTACATCAACTAGCAGGCCTCGTAGATCCCGTAGAGGATAGAGTATCGTAGTATATATGTAGTTACATGTTTGGGTGACATTTTTGAAGTTTGTTGCAACATGTGTTACAATTTGAGTATCTATTGTTTTTAACAAGTCCAAATTCTCAACCACTTACATTTTCGAATGAAAACTATCGTCTAGCAAATGTCAATATGCAAGAACAATACTTGGACAATATGTCAATATGCAAATGTCAACCATGGATAATTAAAGTAAGTTAGAATATTGTTTGTTTGCGTTCGGTTCGGCCATGCCGACCGAACTCCAAGCACAACGTGCAGCCTTGATGGCCGATCACGCACAGAGGGAATTCGGCCACGATGGCCGAACATTGCTAAAGGGTTTCGGCTGCCATGGCCGACAGAGAGGAAGGAATTTCGGCCGTTAAGGCCGAACAATGTTGACACTAAGCAATATGTAACAATATTGCACCGTAACGGTTTTCCGAAGACTACAATATTAAAGTCAAAATGAGTAACCTATTAATACAACATATTTTTAATATACATGGACTAGATGTAATAGATGTACTAAGAATACATCACTAATCATCTAAACTAATCATATCCACACCAAGGGAGCTGCTTTCACTTGCAACTATCTCGCTATACCGCACAATTTGTTGTTGGAAGACCACACCCCAACCCACTGCAGATGGATCCCGACAAGCAAACCACATATTTATAATAGGTGGAAGCGGTGCACCATCAACGAGCTCAACCTGAAATAAGAACATGTGTCAAGTAATTACAATTTTAGTATTGAATGTGGATGATCTATACACATGGATAGTTTCATCGAATGTGATCTTACCCGTATGAAGTGATTGTCCCCAACGAGTGCCATACACATGAGCCGTGGGTTGACCGGCACTTGTGATCTAAGTGGTAAAAATAGTACAGTCATCTGAGGTGACATGTATACAATGGCGACGTTATACGCAGAAGCAGCAAGATAATAACACTCTGGGAAAGTGAACCAGAACGATCTGTCCCACACCTCAGAGTGGAAACACTTCAACGTCCTAACGATTTCATCAACCGTGTTCATGCAACCATACCAAACCCTGGTATACAAGTCACGATTGTTCTCCAGCTCTTGAATGAGATCATTCCTTACCTGCGGCCACGAATCCTCGCCCAAACCAAGAGCACTTGCAATGCAACGAAAACCGCAATGACCATCGCCCTTGACATTTACCGTGTTGGCAACAAAGGGTCGCAAACGGTTGGGCAATAAGTCTAGGAAAGGAAGATCCAGGGTTTGACGTGCAGAACGGCGAATAACGCGTTGTTTTTGCCTTTTAATCAGTGGAGCCCCACTTTCGACCACCGGTTGCAATGGTGGGGAATGACTGTCTTTAAAGGACTCAACATATTCAAAAGAACTTTTCTCGCGTTTGGTTAACTTTTCAAAACGTGTCTTTTCCTTGCTAGGACGACCACGAAGACGTGTGTGAACCTCGGGCTCCAGCAATGAGGAGGTTTCCACGTTTTTAATCTCCTGCAATCTCTTCAAAAGCAATAGCCTCCTCTCCTCATTCGCGTCATCAAACATTCCACTGACATTTACCACCGTCTCAGTCCACCGTGCACGGAGATCTGTGTCTTCATTACCGTCCTCGCGCTTGCATGGCTCACAGTCCAATTTCCTCCAAAAGTTGTCCAAGCTCTTAAGAGGAATAGGTTCACCCACACGAATGAGTTCAGCAAGTTCATGGGAGCAAGGAAGACCACATGTCTTTCTCAAGACATAACCACACAACAAAGAATCCATGCCGGCCGTGTTAATCCCCTCCATCTCCTGAAATATCTTATGTAAAGCAGTGTGTGACACCAAGCCACGAATGATCTTGAAAATTGGAGACTTGTATCGGTGATGCACTCTATGTAGTGATTGCTCAAATGAAGCTTTGATGGTGGTGTGGGATGTGATCAACAATCCATGTATCTTTTCCCACGAGCTTTCAAAGTTGGATTGGCTAGTGCCAAGTTGTTTCTTCAACCTTGAATGTGCACTCTCAACCCTGTGAAAAACATATCCAAGATGTTTCCAATTCAATATATTACTCTATAAAGCATTTGTTTAAAGCACGGTTGAAGTGTTAATTTTACATACCGACTACTTGTGGTGTTGTCGTAATGCCGAATGTTGTTCGTCCAGGCTGAGACAAATCTCTCTTTGTATGGATCGAGCCAATTGGAGATCACATAATTAACGGCATTTGGATGGTCCTGGAAGTCATCCTTCAATCTCCTGACGTACTCATTGAACTTCACTTCATTTTCAGCAAGAACCAAAGTGTTCCATGAGTAGTTAAATAACTCCCACTTCGCTTGTTTGTGAAATTCTTTCTTGCACTTAGCAAAAATATTTTTACTAATATGCCATCGACACAACATGTGTTTAGCTTGAGGGAACACAACTTCAATCGCATTCATCAAAGCTAACTCCCGATCAGTGACAATGACATGTGGCAAAAAAGATTGATCCATCACTCCTTTCAAAGTCGAGAGAGCCCATCTATAATTCTCCTCACGTTCAGCCTCAAGATAGATGCATGCTACAGAAAATGTGATGTCCGTTGATGTAATGCCAACCACTTCCAATAGCGGCATCTTGTATCGATTGGTCTTGTACGTACAATCCATCAACAAGACATTTGGAAAAGCACGCAACAGGTCGACACTAGTCGGGTGGGCATAGAAAAGATCTTTGACTCTATCAGATTTCTCACATCTTTTCACAAGGTAATAATACTTGTTAGTCTCCAGTTTCCCTAAGAGATATTACATTTGAGATCGACCGCCATGCTAAAAAACTCTATGCTTATGACGGGCATTATAAATCGTCTTCAGGGTGGAGGCATTTTCAACGAATGTCTCTTTCAACGTAGACAATATGTCCTTCGGGGCTACCTTGTTTCTGGACAGGTCGGCCACAAATTGATCTTCAACGGGTGTTAGTCGGCCCGCATATGAATGACCAACCAAGGTCCTACCCATTGGATGATTGTGAACTCCCGAAACGACCGATAAAGACCATTGTCCGCTCTCGTTCAACTGAAATGCCCTTAGAAGAAACGGACAACCACACTTCTTCGTGGCTGTGTTTCTCCTACTTTTCTTCTGAGCGATCTCTAGACTGTCAATCTTTTCAAGTACATGTTTGGCCTTATTGCGTACACGATACACCCCACCCCTTTCACATCCCAAATCAACCCGAGGTCGACGACCTTGATGACCAGCAAGATCAGAGCGTATGACTAATATCATCATATTGTGTCTATGAGCTACGACGTTAATCCAATTTATCATCGAAGTCCGAGATTCAAATACTTCATCTGTGGTGAACTCCTCAGCAAAATCAATCTCAAGATATTGAGGATCTACTTCGTCCGAATCCGTTGCTTGTCGAATATCCATTGGGTTCGAAAGGTATCGATTATCGTCGTTTTGCATATGTTCCTGTTATAAACGAGTAAAAAACATCATAAGAATATAAAAAATTGAAATTGAAAATTTTTATGTGTCAAAAACGCCACTGTTCGGCCAGGGTGACCGAACGTGCTTCAAAACGTTCGGCCAATCCTGCCGAACGTGCTTCAAAATGTTCGGCCAATCCTCCGAACGTTTGTTCGGCCATCACAGACTTGTTCGACCGACTCGGCCGAATGCGCCCTGAAAGGTTCGGCCAGCACGGCCGAACTTCCTATATATTGTTCGGTCTGTGTTGGCCGAACGGATACCCTTCTGCGCGAATTTTCAAATTCAAAAAAACGAAACTTGTTTGCTATCTACATTTATGCAAACACTTACATTGTTTGTACCGAATGAATCTTCACTAGCCATTGATTATTTCTTCACTTACTGATGGGGAAAAGGATGAAATTTGTGAGAGTGTTGTTGTAAATTTTTCCACAAATTTTTTTTCGTAAGTGTTGTTAATGGAGAAGAAGGTTTGAAGAGAAGAAGAGGGAGTGTGGTGCCCTTAGTATACTTCATATCAAATTTAATTTTTTGTGTGGTGCCCTTAGTAGTTGATATTTTAATAAAGGGTATTTTAGTCTTTTCATACAAAATTAATTTTTATAATAAAAATGTGTGGTGCTCTAGGCAAATTGTGTGGTGCCTTTAGTTCTGGCCTTTCTTGGGGATCAACGCTTTTAAAAGGACTCTCAAAATTTCAAGCTTAAATATTATATTTTATTAAGAGGAAATACCCTCAAATACCAAAAAATATATAACACATTAACATTTTTACCCAACAATATAAATTAGGACAAACTATACACACCCCACTCAATACTAAACACACACCAATTAAATAACATAAAATTAAAATATTTACACAATTATTAATTTACCCTTACTAACTCTATTATTAAAATAATTCAAAACATAAATAATACATTACTACACACACCCACATCCTACAATAACTAAACACACCTCATTCCATACAACTATACATATATATCTATCACCTTCATAACTCCATAGCTCAAATCACAACTAATCCAAAAAAATCAAGAAAAATTATAAGTGTTTAAATTTCTTACTACCGATTGTTTTTTTCGTAAACGTAGCCAAAAAAAAAAAGGTTTCAAGACTTTCATTCGGCTAGCACAGGCCGAACATCTTGAAGAGTGTTCGCCAATACGCCGAACATATTACAGAGTGTTCGGCGGGTGGCCGAACATCTTGAAGAGTGTTCGGGCAATACGCCGAACATATTACAAAGTGTTCGGCGGTGGCCGAACATTATGAAGTCTGTTCGGCGTATTGCCGAACACACTTAGCAGTGTTCGGCCAACCAGGGCCGAACATACCCAGAAATTCGAAGTTACGGGATTCAATATTTCATGTCCAAATTCAACTCAAATTTCATCAAATTGAACACATAAAGTATCTAAACCCTAAACCCATAACCCAAATATGATTTCTACACAAATTTCATACAATTTGACCCACATTAAACATAGTATATGACAAATTTCTTAAAAAAATTCAACTATACATGTTTGGTGAATTTTGTTCTTCATTGGGATCCATGGTAAGTTGTAGACTTGGATTGATCGAACTCCATCACCCCCGTTCGACTACACGCCGTACGCACTATCAATGTTCGGTAGCCTTTGATCAAATTTAGATTTTCCTCTTCAAATGAAGGTGATAGATATATATGTATAGTTGTATGGAATGAGGTGTGTTTAGTTATTGTAGGATGTGAGTGTGTGTGGTAATGTATTATTTATGTTTTGAATTATTTTAATAATAGGGTTAGTAAGGGTAAATTAGTAATTGTGTAAATATTTTAATTTTATATTATTTAATTGGGGTGTGTTTAGTATTGAGTGGGGTGTGTGTAGTTTGTCCCTATAAATTATTGTACCCAACTACCCAACAATATAAATTATTATCCTCAAATACCCAATTTTCACTTCAAGTACAAAGTACACTTTTTTTGGCATGTATGTAAATATGTACAATTAGGGTTTACAGGTTTATAAGGTTTCACAATTAGAGTTTTTATAAAATTAGGGTTTATAAGGGTTTCTAAAGAGTAATAATATTTGATAATATGAAAAACAATTAAGTTTAATTTTAGAAAATTACCCTTTTCTATTTGTTAAACCCTAAATTTGTACTAATTAACGAATTATAAAATTTCGTTAAGTTATTTAATTTTCGTTAAATCCTAATTTAAAAAGTTAAAGAATTATTAGAATAATTCTCCGTTAACCCCTACAATTTAAAAGGGTTAACGAACAAATAGGGACAATTTCGTTAACTTTCCTTAACACCTAATTTAAGAGAAGTTAACGAAACATCTCCTGTTAAAGGGGTTAACGAATTTATGCATTTTTTTCTTTAAAAGGGTTAACGAATTTGAACCCTTTTTTTCGTTAACCCTTTAACTAATTTGTGCCTTTTTTCCATAAGACGTTAACGAATTTGATGTGTTTTTTCGTTAATCCCCTTAATTTAATTGGGTTAACGAATTTGTGCATAAAGATTAACGAATTTAATTCATTAATATTTTAATGAATTTATGCCTTTTTGTTAATTTAATTTGTTAATGGATTAATTAATTTTTTTTAATTCATAAAGGTTGACCAATTTTTTTTAATTTAATTTTTTAATGAATTTGTGCCTTTTTGTTAATTTATTTCGTTAACTCATTGGGTTAATTTAATTCCTTAATGAATTCATAAAGGTTAACGAAATTTTTTAAAACATTATTAATACATTTTTCATAAAGGTTAACGAACTTTTTTAAAACATTATTAATACATTCATAAAGGTTAACGAAATTTTTCATAAAGGTTAACAAAATTCCTTAATTTAATTCCTTAATTAATTCATTAATTTTTTAATTCCCCTTAATATTTGCCTTTTTTAATTTATTTTGTTAATACATTATTTTTTTAAAATTTATTTCGTTAAGTGTTTAAAATTTATTTAATTATTTCATTAAATAGCATGTTATTTCGTTAATTGTTAAAACTTTTTTTAATTAATTTGTGAGGGTAATTCGTTAAGTGCTACTTCGTTAGCATGCTATTTCGTTAAACACACATCTATATTGGAGAATAGAGACACGTTTCTTAAAATATGAAATGTCCACTTCAAACATGATGAGCTATTTATTTCATTAATACATTATTTTTTTAAATTTACTTCGTTAAGTCTTCAAATTTTTTTAATCTATTTTGTTAATTCATTAATTAATTGAGCATGTTTTTTAACTTCGTTAATTCGTTAATTAGTAAATTCTTAATTTCGTTACTTTGTGCTTTTTTTCTTTTGTAATTCGTTAAAAAAATTAACTAACGAATTAAAAAATTAATTAACTAACGAATTAAAAAAATTAAGTAAAGAATTTAAAAGTAGGGCTAACGAATTAAAAAATTATAGCTAACAATTTAAAATTAGTGCTAACGAATTAGGGCTAAAAGTAATCGAATTAAAAAATTAGGGCTAACAAAATTAGTGCTAACGAATTAAAAATTAGGGCACAAATTAAAAAAAAACAAATTAATTAACGAATTAGAAAAATGAAATTAACGAAAAAAAATTCAAATTCGTTAACCCCTAAACTTTAAGGGGTTAATGAATTTAACCCTTGGAATTTCGTTAAAATAGAGTTTATTTCGTTAACCCCTTAAAGTTTAGGGGTTAACGAAATTCTTTAGTTTTTTTTGTTAGTTAATTTCGTTAACCCCTTAAAGTTTAGGGGTTAACAAATTTTTTTAATTTTTTTCGTTAGTTTATTTCGTTAACCTTTCAAACGAAAGAGAGAAATGAGAATGAGATATCTTTAACTTCGTTAAACTCTACATTTACTTTTGTTTTGTGGGGGTGAATGAGGAAATAATGGGGTAGGTGGGGTAGGTGTGGGGCCATTCAATTATATTAGTTCCAATCAATATATATTATATCAGTACTTTTAATAATTCCTAACACTCGCAAATGTTTTTTTTTGGTATTTGGGGATAATATTTTAAAGTTTTGGGTATATGAGACAAAAATATTATAGTGTTGGGTAGAATTGTGCTCCATTATATGAAATTGGGTATTTTGGGTATGTAACTCTTTTATTAATGGCTATTTTATATACATATATTATATGGGGTTAATTACATAAATAAAGCATGAATTTAGGGCCCAGTTTCAATTACAACATGAACTTTTAATTGTAACACCAAAAACACTCAATTTAACTTTGTGTCAATTTAAGACATGTTTGATTTTTTTCCGGCTCCAATTACTGATATCGAGTTCAAATTGTATAAATTAATTATTGATATATATATTTACATGTGGATGATGACAGATTTGCGACATGTTTGAGTGTTTCGGGCTCCAATTGCCGACGTGAAGTTCAAATTGTATAAGTTTATTATTGACGTAAAAATATACATTTGGATGATGACTATACTTAAATATACATGTTGGCAATTAACATATATAATTTGGGCTCCATATCAGCAATTGGAGCCCAAAAAAACCCGAACATGTCCCAAATTGAAACAAGTGTTAAGTTGAGTGTTTTTTATGTTACAATTAAAAGTTTATGTCGTAATTGAAACTGGGCCGGTGGGCCCTAAGTTTATGTTTTTTTATGTAATTAACCCTATATATATATATATATCATGAACTATGATTAGGCATGTCAAATCTAGTATTTTAAGTCTACTAGTTTTTCACCCGTACGATGCACGGGATTAAATTTCAAATATTAATATTTATCAAACTATTTAACATATAATTGTTAGGAACAAAAACTAGATATAAACAAAGAAGATATCATTTAGGTCTTCATGAATAATTTTCATTAGTCTCTTTAGAATATTCCTCAACTTCTTATTTGGATTGGTTGAATAGCTTTCAATTTTCCACATCTGAAGTATTAATCAAATATTTAATTAGTAAAAAAATGAAAATTTAAACATCTGTTTTTTATAGGTATTATATCGATAGAAATTGATTTAGAACTTACTAAATAATTTACTTTCATTAATTTTGTTGGTTAGTATTTTAATAAAATATATAAAATTATAAAGAGTATGATTAAAAATGTATTATTTGAAATAAAAATTCACAATAATCTTTTAATATAAATGTAATTCTCTATATACATGTTACAAAAAAAATGAATTTTTACAGTTTAACAAAGATATAGAATGAAAGTTTAGTCTTCTTCTATATGCTCTTAATTTCGGTGATGAAGTTGAATGCGTATTGGCTTGCTTTATGTACGTAGAACAGGGAGACATGTCATTATTACCATATTTGCTATATAGGGATAGAAATAATCTTCATTATAATAGATGGACAAATCTAATCCAAAAACTATATTTTAGCCCATAAATACCCACTTTGACTTGTATGATATTGTCAAATCAATGTATATAATCGAATCTTATCAGTTTTTGAACTCAAATCATGGCAAAAATGGACCACCTTTTCAGAAATGACCCACATTTTCAGTTTTGACAGCCCTTTTGGCAAAAAAAAGGGCACACTGCAGCCAATAGGATTCGAACTCATGATCACAATGAGCAAAATGAGCAGTTTTGACAGCCATTTTGGCAAAAAAAAAAAAAAAGGGCACACTGCGGCCAATAGGATTCGAAGCAAAATGTGCTAAAGTTCCATTGGGACAAATAAGATAAGTACAATAGTTTTCGTGTAACACCTAAAAATAAGGTTACACGAAAACTACACTTTGAGTTTTCGTGTAACCCTATGTTTTAGGCGTTACACGAAAACTCTTGAAATCAAGGTTACACGAAAACTCTTGAAATCAAGATTACACGAAAACTCTTGAAATCAAGGTTACACGAAAACTCTTGAAATCAAGGTTACACGAAAACTCTTAAAATTAAGGTTACACGAAAACTTTTGAAATCAAGGTTATACAAAAACTTTTCGTGTTATCCTATCCCAATTTGGAATGTGTTATATTTATCCACTTTTTCGTGTCTCTTTTACACGTGGAAGTTGAAAAAAAAACTTCATTTTTCAGCCTTATATCACATCATTTTTTGTGTGTAAGCAATTGTTTGGACAGATTCCCCACTTTTTGTGTGATGTTATCCCTCTTTACACGTGACATTACCCCCTTCTTAGAATTGGACTTACACATATAGGTTAGGGAACATGAATTTCAGTATGTGTCAAATCATGACACATTCAAAATGGTTTTTTTGGCCCAAATTATAGCAAATATGTTATATTTGTCCTTTAAATATAAGGGGGTTATTTTTGCCCACATATTAAGAAATGGGTTATTTATGGGTATTTGCTTTTTCAAAATAATTGTCGTTTTAGCAAGTTAAATTTATCTCAAAACAAGTGTCGATTTTAGATTTCGAGGCATGTTAACATACAATATATCAAAGAGACACCTATTTACTTCTACGCAATTAAATGTTGTTAAGAAAAGAAAGAGAAAAAGACTTCACATTAGTGGGTAAACATGATTTGTCTCCACGAAATTGTTCGTGAGAATGTCTCACACAAGTTTTTCTGTGTTAAATATAGGGCTCAAATGCAAAAAAACAACCTAAACGATTGACTTTTTTCAGTTTCCAACCTTTTTTTTTCCTATCAATTTGCAACATGAATTAATAAAATATATCAAATTGCAACTTTCGACTCATTTTCCAGCAAAATCATGAACACATGACCCACACGTTGAAAACATGAGGTGTTCTTGTAATTTAAGGTGATGTCATATGAAGTCAACGTGTGTATTATAAGTTTATATTTTTATTGAAACATGGTTTTAAAATTGCAATTTGATAAATTTTAATAGATCATGTTGCAATTTGATTTTTAAAAAAAGTTTAGATTGGAATCTCATGAGAAAAACCAATAGTTTAACAACAAAACTTATATACCCGGCTGGGTTACTATAAATAGGTTTTTTTTAATTTTTTTCACCTTTCTCTTTCTTCTTCTCCCGTGCGGGGTGGTTTGTTGTAGTTTTTTTTTTTCATTATCTTCTCTTCTTCTTCGATCTGCAGTTTGTTCGTGCTGATATTGCGTTTATATTGCTTGTATATTTGAAGATTTTCGGTGGTTCTCGACTTTGCGTAGGTAGGTGTTACAATCTATAATTTTTTTGTTTTTTGTTTTTTGTTCTTCTTTGTGTAATTGGTTCGTTTTCGATTTTGTGTTTTGTATGTTGTTAGTGTTTGTGATTGGTCGACATTGCGCATATATTGTTTGTTTTTTTTTTAAATTTTTGGGTTTTTCCGAGTTTGTACATGTATGTGTTTGTACTCTGGTTTTTTTTTTTTGTTTCTTTTTTTTTTGTTCTTCTTCATGTAATTGTGTGTTTTGGTGTTTATTTTTGTTCTCGATGTTTGTGTTTTCTGTTGTTTGGGGTTTAACATACTTCCAGGGTTTTGATTTCTTCAGTTTTGTGTTCTTGATTTCTATTTGTTTTGTTCCTAATGTTTGAATGTTTCTGTTTTTGTTTATGTGAATTTGTTAGGATAATTAAGAGGAACTCTATTTTGTTGGATTCTTCAATCTCTAAGAAGAGGTCTAAGGAGGTGATCTTGGGTAATCTGGAAAAAGATCTTGAAATGAAGAAGACAGAAAGATGATGTTTGTGGGAAGAAGGTGTAGGGTGATGATGGGTAAAATCTGTTTATGTTTTGTATGAATTGTAGTAGTTGTATATTTACATGAGTTTAAGGTATTACATGAAGACTGTTATGGTGTTATATGTTTTTAATGTAAGGTGTTACATTTGTATTTGTATTTTTTGTTTTGTTTTTATGAGGTATCATATTAGTATACTCCAGGTGTCATTTATGAATAGTTAAGGTGTTATAGGTGTTATTAATATTATTTTGTTTTTTGCTGAAGTAAAAAACAATTGATTGAAGCTGGGAAGAAATCAAGGAATTCTCCTGTAATTGCTGTTAGAAGGTATTTATTTTGTTTAGTTTTGATGTTTTGTGGGGTTGTAAGATGAATTTGTTGTTTAGGTGTTATATGTATAATATTTAAGTGTTATATATAAACATTTAAGGTGTTATATGTATCTTACATGTTATACAGTATTCATTAGTTTTCTATTTAATTCAATGATGTATTTACTTATTTTTTTTTTTTGTAGTTCTCCAAGAACTAAATCTAATTCTTTGAAGAAAAATGTTGTTGGTGTTCTTGTTGAAGTTGATGAGACTCCTTCAAAGTAAGTTTATTTTTTTGTAAATTAGGAGAGAACTCTTTATGTATGACCTTCTATATAAGTCTATTCTATATCAGTTTATTCTTACATGACTTTTGATATTGTTCTTGTTTTTGAAGAGAAAAGAAAAAATCTGTAGTTGGGGAGAAATTAAGAAAGACTTCTTCAGTTCATGGTGCAAGGTATTTACAAGAAGTGAATTTTTGTTGTTTTGGTGTTATAAGTGTTTTCTTGAGGTTATACATATACACAGTTAAGGTGTTTTCTTATTTATATTACATTAAGTAAGTAATTCTTAATTTATCTATTGCTATTTTTTTGCCATATTCCTTAATTATTCCAGTCAATCAATATATATTATAATATAGATGATTAGTACTTTAAATTCTGACTTTCAATTTCTGACATTCAGTACAAATGTGAAAATGGGTATTTGGGGACATTATTTTAAATTCGTGGTATAAGGGGTATAAATATTATAATGATGGGTAAAATTGTGATCCCTTATACGAAACTGGGTATTTTGGTCATCGAACTCTTGCATTAATCTGTTAAAGGTGATCTATTATATTTACTGAATTGTATCATATTTAATATGTAATATTCATTATCTGTTATCTATTTAATTCAATTATTTTTGTGTTTTTGTAGTCCTTTGAAAACTAAAATGAAAATTGTGGGGATGGAAATTGTTGATTTCGTTCAGGGTGACATGATTTCTTCAAAGTAAGTTATTTTATTAGTATTTTTATTCTGTGATTTATATGGTATATTGTGTATAATTTTTTTAATATGTATTTGTTTTTGTTTTTTTGTTATTTTTGCAGTGTGACTACACAATGTAGGCCGAAAGGTTTATATGAGCATATTCAATCTTTAACTGCTCGACAGAGGGAAGATGTTAGATCTATTGGGTTTGGTGGTTTTTTATTTTTGAATTTTACAAAGTGTGATTTGAAAATGATGAGGTGGTTTGTAGATAGCTTTAATCTGTCTAGTAAGATGTTATGTATTGATTCTTTTCATCGTTTCTCTGTGACACCTGATGATGTGTATGATGTGTTTATGCTTCCTCGAAATGAGGGTCGTAATGTGTCGGTGTATGGTAGGGGTGATAAGAGTTATCCTCCTTTTTCTACGTATAATGAATTGTATGGTATTACTCCTAGGTCAGCCTTAAGATTACTTTCTGATGTTATCACTCGATTGGCAGACGGTGGAGATGATTTCAAAAGGTTTTTTGTTTTGTATGTCATGTGTTCGTTTTTAACATCATCATATAATAGACTTTTGAGTACTGTTGTTTTTAAGTCTCTGGAGGATGTGAGTGGTATTTCGAAACTGGATTGGTGTTCTTATGTGTTGGATAGGCTGTGTGAATCAGTGAAATTGTACAAACAATGAAGTATGAGGTATATTAGTGGTTGTGTAGTTCTACTGCAGTTGTTGTATTTCCAGAGGTTGAAGTGGAAGGGTGTTGCAGAGCCTAGATCTTTACCTCTCATTCAGAATTGGACTAATGAGAAGATGTCGAAGAGATGTAAGGAGGAAGCTGAGGCTGGAAAGTATGGTGAGGGAGAGTTGATTCTGAATAGGGAAAAATTCAATTTTGGTCCCGTTAAATGACCACTGTCCAATTTCAGTCCACTTAAATTCCATTAATCAAATGTAGTCCTACTGAGTGCCATGTGTCCAATTTGAGATCATTTTCCACCGAAAATGACATATTCCGTCGAATCTCCGGCGAGTGCATCTCACTCGCCCCCATTCTGGCCGGAATGCGCTGACGTGTTATTTCTTACCCATGTAGCATGGTTGTCTCAATTAAAAAAATCTAATTAATGTCACATCAGCAAAAACACTAATTAAAATAAATCAAAACCAGAATTATGAAATCAAAAAATGAGAAAAATCAGCAAATCATTAAATAAAATCAAATAAATCAAAAAAAAAAATCCTAAAATCATTAAACAAAAGTGCAAGAACCCTAATCCCCAAATTGAGAGTGGGGATCAAATTGAATCAACAATTAATTTCGGAGAATCAATTTCTCAGCAATCAATAACAATTTCAATTAAGGATTCTAAACATAATTCACTGAAATTAACAATTGCAGAACTATCGCCTCTGCTCATCAGCCAGTCAACCAAATGGCTTCCTACGAATCCTGAGCCGCCGGTCACCACGATTCGAAGACCCTTCCGTTTCAACCTTAGAGGTATTTTCCAGGCCGAATTGAATGCAAACGCGGGAAAGGTGGTCGGAGAGAAAAGTCGGCGTCGGAGAATAATGATTTCGGGGCAGAGGGGGATTCTCCGGTGGTGTTTGGGGTCGGCAGGGTGGTGAGGCGGTGGAGGAAGAGGATGAGGTGATGGCTCTACTGCAGTCAACGGAATAGTAGCAGCCGTTGGATTCGCAGTGATGTTTGGAGCTTTTATCGGATTGGGAGCCATGGCTGTCAAATGGAAGAAGAGGCCTCAAGATTGGCAAAAGATGAACAGTTTCTCTTCTTGGCTATTGCCAATTCATGCTGGCGATTCAAGCTTTACTAGCCCCCAATTTTTTTTTTGGGTATAGGGTTCTTGAAATTGTGTTTTCGATTTGGGGCAATTTTAGGAAAATAGAGTTTTCTGATTTTCATTAATGATTTATTGATTTTTAAAATTTTCATAATTATGTTTTTGATTTATTTTAATTATTGCTTTTATGATGTGGCATTAACTCCATTTTTTTTATAGGAAATGCCACATCAGCACATTCCGGTAAGAATCCGACGAGTGTGTAGCACTCGCCAGAGAGTTATCGATAAAAGCAAATTTAGGGGAAAAAATGGTCTCAAATTGGACACGGCGACTTAGTGGGACTACATTTGATTAATGAAATTTAACTGGACTGAAATTGGACAGTGGTCTTTTAATGGGACCAAAATTGAGTTTTTCCCATTCTGAATATGTATCCGGTTTCATGCAAGGGTAAGGTGGCTGGAGTTAATTTGGCTGGTGATTTTGCTGATCAAGCTGAAGTTGGTGAGGGAAGTCATACTGTGTTTGAGAAGAAGTCTGCACGCAAATGTATAAAGTTTGACCTGCCAGATGGGGAACTTGATGATGAAACAATAAAGCGTATTGCAAAAGATGTAAGTGTTTTTTTTTTATTCTTTATGTGTTTATGCTTTGAAGTGTTATATATATACCTTATATGTGTCATATATATGATCATTGGGTGTCATATATATCACTAGTGTACCTTAGTGGTATCATATCTGACCTTTTTAAGTATTATTAGTTTACATTATAGGTGTTATATGTTTGTCTTTAAGTTGTGAGTAGTGTATCTAATAGATTTGTTTATTTTTTTAGTGTATCATTATTGAAATACTTAAGTGATACATGTATTTTTTTTCATTATTAATGAAACAATAAAGAGTATTGCAAAAGATGTAAGTGTTTTTTTTAATTGTTTATGTGTTTATGCTTTGAAGTGTTATATATATACCTTATAGGTGTCATATATATCACTAGTGTACCTTAGTGGTATCATATATGAGCTCTTCAGGTATTATTAGTTTACATTATAGGTGTTATATCCAATTCATACATTGCAGATATTATATTTTTTATAACTGACAAATATGCATCTGTTTTTGTTGTGTTGATAGGAGATCCATAAAACATTTCTTTCATACCAAAAAGACATTTCAATTGTATCAAATTACCATATGCAAAAGTTGTTGAAAATGAAGAAAAAAATTGAAGAGAAACAAGTTAATAGCTTAACACCTGATATGAGTGGTTCCCAAAAATTCTTTTCTGATGAGAAGTGGTTGCAAATTTCATGCTAATGAAGAAGTTGACATCAGAAATGCCATCATTTGAACTTTTATCTCCAGAGTGTTCTGTGTATGAAGAAATTCTCACACTTGAAGTGAAGCTTGGTGCAGATAAGGATGATGTTGGTGATGAGTTATCTGACAATGATATTCATTCAGAAAAAGAGTTGAGTGATGCAATGATGTCTGTTGGTTCGAAAAGTAAGATTGTGGAAGAGGGTGTTTGTTCTGGTTTTTGGACAATCAAAGATGAAGTGTGCTATTTGTCTGATTTTCTGATTTTTTCAAAGAAGTTTATAAATGTATTGGATCAACAACACAAAGAGGTTGTCGACTATTGTTTTTATGAAGATGCTGCTATTGGCATGGGCTCGTAAATTTAACTTTTTTGTATTTTAGTAATTTTTATTTATTTTATTATATTAGGTAGTGGGGTTAATACATATTTAAAGAATCTCAGTTATATTATATTGAAGGTTTGAAGGTGTCATAAATATAACATTGAGGTATTATATGTATGTTTATTAGGTATCACTTTTTCTAATTTTTTTTTTTTTTTTGCAGGGATGAGATATTGTTCAAGAAAGGGCATTTCTATATTGTACCAAGAGAAGATATGGTTTCGTTACTTCCGAAAACTCAAATATACAATATCATAATCTCAGCATGGTGTCTCATGGTGAATGTTAATGAAGATTTTGAGGTGAATAGGAGTCAATTTGTGTTCAACTTGGAACATAGTGTAAGTTATATATATATATATATATATATATATCTTTTATGTGTATTTATATTTGTTTGTTATATTTGTTTATGTAATTGTAATTTTTCTTTATTTTAGAATTGCTTGGATAAAATGATGAATGAGGTGTGTGAAGTTGAAGACAATGCAAGAAGGATGTTAGTTAGTTGGAGAACATGGCTAGCATCTAATAAAAACAATGCTCTTCATTCTGTTGAAATGGTAATTTGTTTTGGAGTGTTATAATTATTCTTTATCATTAATGTTATTGTAGTTAATTTTATGTTTTGATGTTTATTTTTTGTTTATGGAAATTGCAGATATTCATTCCATTTGTTTTTGAGAATCACTAAGCTGTTGTTGTGTTTAACATGGTGGATAAGAAATTTAAGTACCTTGACAATATAGTATATGATAATGAAGATGAAGATTTTTTCAAAGTTGCTGAATTGTTGGTAAATTTCATATGTTTTTGTTTTCTGTTCTTTAATTTGTAGACATCATAAACATGTTTTTAGGTGTGATATATGTCATCTTCAGGTATTACTAGTGTATCTTATAGGTATGATACTTATGGTCTTTGGGTATCACTAGTGTACATTTTAGGTGTCATATATATGTCTTTCAGGTGACAATAGATTAGCTTATAGGTATCATGTGTATGATCTCTGGGTATGACTAGTGTATCTTCTAGGTGTCATAATATGTGTTCCAGGTATGACAAGTGTACCTTATAGGTGTCATATGATCATTGGATGTCATATATAACACTAGTGTATGTTAGAGGTATCATATATATATATATATATGCTTTTTCAGGTATCAGTATAATACCTTATAGGTGTCTTGTATAAGATCTTTGGGTGTTATGTAGGTATCTGCTGACTACCTATTAGGTATTATTATACATAACTTATGAATATATTTAATATGTTTTTTGTTTTTGTGAACAATTTTTTAGAGAAAGCAAATGCTGATATTCTTAGCTGAAGAAAAACATGAGAAGGTTGAAGAGTTGGCTATGTACTCATTCGAGAATGTTGCATTTAAATGGCAGACCAAAAATGTTGATTCAGATTGTGGTGTATATACGATGCATCACATAAAACATTTTAATGGTGTTCCATATACATCTCCAGATTTGACAAATGTAGTTTTGTTTTGTATTTTATTTATTTTTGATATCATATATTATTATGATTTATGTTTAATAATGTTTATTTAATTTTTCTAGGCTGGTACAAGATGACTTCTTAGAGCTGAACTTTGTGCAACTATTGTTCTATCAAAGATTAACGAGGTCAGGGATGATGTGTTGAGAATTTTTCTTAACTTTTATCAGCAGAAACCCGAGATGAAGATGAAGTTGACTGAAGAAAAAAAGAAGCAAGCAACAGGAAAAAATGTGAATTTGAAGAAGAAACTGCAGGGTGTTCTAAGGACATATAGGCCTCGTACTAAGAGAGTAGAAAAGTAAAGGATTATTTGGTTTGTGATTGTAGGGATGATGATGTTTAAATGTAGTTAGTTGGGGTTCAGAAATATTTGTTTTTAGTTTAAATGTTACAAGATTATAACTATGATGAAGTTTTATGATGATGACTGTTTTGTGACTATAGGGATGATGACTGTTTTATGATGTTGGTAACTATTATCATAGGTGTTCTATATATATATATATATATATATTTGTTTTTCAATATTATTTCTATTTATTTGTTAATATATATTTCTTTCTGTGACAGGTATTAATTCAATTATGAAAAATATTATAAATTACTGTTAAGGTATATATTCTACCTCTTAACAGAATTACATTAAGTAAATGAAATTTATGAAATACAAATATGGCAGTGTTATATATATATATATATATATATATATATGCTAAAAGTGTTATGTAATAATTTTGTTATTATATAGCAGTTTAATTAATTTTTATGAATTTTAGAAATCAGGATATTAATTTGCAAAATATCATATAGAGGTATTTAAAAGACTTCAATGTGTTGGAGGTTATACATATAATATTACATAACTTATATGTGTTATAAATGTTCATTTCAAGTGTTACACATATAACCTTTAGGTATTACATATTTTATTTCTTTTGTTAGGTAGTAATTCAATTATGAAAAGTAGTATATAAATTATTGTTTACGGTATTACAGAAATAAAATTATGGTGGTACATATATATGCTAAAAGTGTTATATAATAATTTTGTCATTATGTAGCATTTAAATTAATTTTTATGAATTTTAGAAATTAGGATATTAATTTGCAAAACAATATATAGAGGGATTTAAAAGACTGAAATCAAATGTGTTGAAGGTTATGCATAACATGTTACATAACTTATAGGTGTTATAAATGTTCCTTTCAAGTGTTGCGCATATAAGGTATTACATATTTTTTTTCAGGTGTTATGTTATTCAAACATAATAGGTTCATTCCTTGAAGGTAATACATCAACACCTTATAGTTATTTCATATACATTTTTTGGTATAAAATGATGAAAATGTATAAATTATATGTAAAAAATATTGATTTTGTTATAGATTGGCTTATGGAGCTACTAGCTCTCTGCAAGTGAAGGTATATTTGCTTACCTAATTCTTTTATATGTTATTCAGAAGCTCTTACTTTATAGGTGTTATATGATATCCTTTAGATTATTACGTGAATAATATATAGGTGTTACACCATACAGGTGTTATATATATTATTATGCTATTATGCATTAACAAACTCAACATACATGGAAGAAGAAAATGTTTAAAGCAAAATTAAATCATTTCATAACATTATGGCATTCACGAGGATAAAAGTAAACTAAAACAACCTAACATTAGGAGTTTTTGAGCCAAACTCCTTTGTTATTATAGAAGTTGCAGTAGATTCATTGGTCTTCTTGTTTCTTTCAAAGTGACCTTTAATCCTTTGTCTTCGTCCTTTGGTCACTGAACGGGGTGGATCACGAACTACATTCGATTGAGATGATGTTTCAGATTGTTGTGGGGGCAATGTAGGAGATATTAGTTGATAAATAGCATGAACATCCCTTTCATAACTTTCTTCAATAATTCTTCTTGCTTCCTCATTTTCTTGACATTTCAACACAAGATTGTAATACTTTCTTGCCATGTTGTGTCGCCAAGGAATACTGCCAGACACCTTGTCAGTTGTTGTTGTCGAACTCTTAAATTTGTCCCAAACCTCTGATTTTGCTAACTTTGTCCATCTCTTTTTAAGATAAGCATCAGGTATACATTGTATGGAGTTTCTATGCATGATTCTCAAACAATGGTAACATAACATACCATATTCTTCAAATTTCTTACAAGTACATATTGTAAGCATCATTTCAGAATCAAATATCACTTGATGCATTGAACCTTTTCCATCATGAGATGACACGTTGTAAATCATTGTGTTTTGTTCAGACATCAGAAGTGTAGACATGCTTGAAATGCATTTGATGAATTCTTGTTCAAAATCTTTGAATACATGAAGTGTGTAGACCGTTGAAGCATGTTTTAGCATACCTATCATTGTTAGAGTAGATTTAGGATTTATACCTCTATGATTAGAAGAGAAAAAATCATAACACCTTAATAAATTATCTATAATACATATAGAGAAAAACATAAACACCTTTTGACATATTTTCATATTAGAAGACAACAATTCATAACACCTTAATTAACTGTGCATAATACCTATAGAGACAATCAGAAACGCCTTTCACATATTTTCATATTAGAAGAGAAATATTCGTAACACCTGAATTGAATGTGCATAATACCTATAGAGACAATCAGAAACACCTTTCACATATTTTTTATTGGAAGTAAAAAATTCATAACACCTGAATTAACTGTGCATAATACCTATAGAGACAATCAGAAACACCTTTCACATTTTTTTATTGGAAGTAAAAAATTCATAACACCTTAATTAACTGTGTATAATACCTATACAGACAATCAGAAACATCGTTCATATATTTTTAAATTGGAAGAGAAAAAATCATAACAACTTAATTAACTGTGTGTAATACCTATAGAGACAATCAGAAACACCTTTAGTCTAATTATAACACTTATATAGACAATAAATAACATACCTATCATTGGTAGAGTAGATTCAGGATTAGACCTCGATGATTGGAATTTATCATCTTGCTCCTTGAGTCTCCATGATTTAATAGTCTCCTTGAAATATTTGTAGAAATCAGTCAGACTTGTTGTTTTTCTAACATGGAACCCAATGACATTGTTCGTGCTTTCACTTCTTTGAGATGATAGGATTCTCATTGAAAAATATTCTTTGTTCAATGTTGTGCACCACTTTTCTTTCAAACTGTACAATCTTGTGAACCAAGAGTGATTCTCCAAACCGTATTTTGATATCATATCTCTCCAACAATATTCAAATTTAGTCTCATTTTCACACCCTGATAAGCATTTGTTGAACGATGCTTTAAATGAGTTATCTGACTTTAATTGAGCAAATCTACTTATAACATTTTGTTGTAAATGCCATAAGCAAAGCCTATGCTTTGTTTCAGGAAACATCTGCACACATATAAAATAAGGTGTTACAATATATAAGATAAGGTATTACAATATACTATATAAGGTATCACAATATATAATATGAGGTGTAAAGTGTGTTAGAAAAACACCTTTTCTATTGCTTTTGAGATAGCTAAATCCTGGTCAGTGAACAATGTCGTTAGACATTTCCAGGACATTGATTTCTTAAATACTTCAAAGAGCCATTCAAAAGTTTCTGTTTGTTCCTTGGACAAAAATGCACAATCAAACATCACATTCCTTCTATGGTGATTAATTCCAACAAAAGGAGAACAAACTAAGTTCTATTTGTTTGTCCTATAGGTTGTATCGAAAACCAAGACATCTCCAAATAATTCATAATCTTCTTTCATCATTGAATCTCTCCAATATATGTTCGTTAACCTACCATCATCATCCAATTGGACCCTGTAAAAGAAGTCCTCTTCACTAGCTTGCTGTTCTTGTAGCATGTCTATCACTGTTTGTGTATCATCACCTTCAATAGCTTTCATTTTGAATCTATGTACAAAATTCATATGGTCTTTTTTTGTGTGGCCTAGACTTTCCTCGTCACCAACTTCATTAACCATATACTGAAAGGAATTCGTTGCGCTCAATCCTGAAGACACCATTTGCTCAATTGATTTTCCTTTTTTCTCATCTATTTTTCTTTCTGAACGGTGAAGATGGTTCCATTCGGATCTTGTTAATGGATGATTATGGATCATGACATGGTCTACAACTTCAAATAAAAACATTCATCATTTAGTTTCACCCTCAAGGCATTGCAATTTGTTCTCGTGATAGCCCTTTTTTTAGTGTTCTTTGTTGAAGTGTCTTGTCTTTTGAGACCAGCTGCAGAGCACACGAATAATTTACCTATTTCTATAGGTATTTCATCTGTGGAGTACCTCGTAGTTCATTTTCGAACTGAAAATCCTACGAGACGAGCATGCTTGCAGTAGAGCTCGTACATGTCATCGAGACTATTTTTTGTTAATCCTATCAAAGATCCACTTAAATCAACTGGCTCTGTGATGTTATCTGCAATTGAAAATTTTGTAACACCTTTATAAATTGTGTATAATGCCTAAAGAGACAATCAGAAATACAATTGTTATTTTTTGATACTACAACAGAAAAATTCATAATACCTTAACAAAGTATCTATACTACCTATAGAAACAATTAGAAACACCTTTGTCATATTTTTATATTTGAAAGGATTAAATTCATAACACATGAATAAAGTGTGTATAATACCTAAGACAATTAGAAACAACTTTGTTTTTTTATGGTACTGCCACAATAAAATTCATAACACCTTGATAAATTATTTTCAATACCTATAGAGACAATTAGAAACATCTTTCACATATTTTCATACTGGAAGAGAAAAATTTATATCACCTTAATTAACTATGTATAATACAGATAAAGACAATCAGAAACACCTTAATATTTCTTTAATATTATTATTATATACATGCAAGTAATATTATAACACATTTAATGAATAATTGTAACACCTCTAGAGACAATAAATAACACCATTATAATATTTTCATACATAACATTTTCAAATGTTTTTATGTGCAATACACTATGATTGAAAGCTTAATGGTATTATAACAACAACGCTTATACCTTGTCTAGTCAGAGTATTCAAAGATGTTGATTGAACATTTTCTTCATCTTCTCCACTGCTTAAAACCTTTTCTATAGTCTCTGATTCTTGGTCTAAGATTATAATTTCTATACCAGGATTATTTGTATTCACTTCTTCATCGTTTGCATGCTCCATTCTTTATAGCTTTAGAACATGAAATTTGAAATTCTGAAAACCGTAGATGTATTTAAAAGAAAAGAAATTGGGATGTGAGAAGAGAAGATAGTCTTCGAGTAGCTTTAGTTCACACAATATAATCTTTGAGAAGAATCGAAAATTGGAGCAGAAAAGAGAAGAAGAATCGCGCAGAAAAAAAGGAAAAAAGAACGAAAGAGGCGCAGAGAGACCCCGCAGCTGAGAGAAACTGAAAAAAAAAATTTATATAATAGGTGCAGGGCGGTCGGATCGATGGTGCGGGTCGGGGGCACGGATCTAAACTGTTTTTTTGCATTTAACATTCAACTTTATATAGGGATAGATAAGGTAGTTTTCATATTTTTCTTTAAATGCTATATATGATATGTCAAACCAAATACACTAAATATAAGAGGTGGAGTAAATAATTGGAAATTCGAAATATTATTTGATATTTTGACAATGTTAGAAATGTAAATGAGACATTTTACCGTCTAACTTGCTAAAGTTTTTTTTTTTTTTTTAAAACACACACACACCGACAATTTTTTAAAATTTCTTAATATTTAATGAAGGAACACCAACGATTTCATATGAATTTAGAGTAACTCTCTTGTGCACCAGGTGCACGGATTTGAGATCCATGTAACCGGGCCGCGTGCGGGCCAGCCGAGCTTGCACCCCTCTTTACTTTTTCGCATGTTTTGGGCGTGACCTTCATGTTATGTTAGTGTTACCTTCGTGTTATGTAACACTAATATAACATGAAGGTAAAAAACAATGTTAATAATACATTCATGTTATGTTAGACTGACCTTCATGTTATGTTAGTGTTTATTACCTTCATGAAGGTAACACTAACATAATATGATCGAGTTCACGATGTGATTTGATTTAATTTAATTGTTTTAACATTTATTACAAAATATCAAACACCTAACCAACAATTAGATGTGCATAATTACATATAAAATTACTTTAGGGTCCATTTGGATAGGTGGATTTGAGGAGGGATTTCAAATCCATGGTAGTAAATCCACCGGTAGTGTTTGGATGGATGTGGATTTGAAATCCATGGTTTTCATTTTGAGCTAATTTTGGAGTCATTTTGGCGGATTTCAAATCCACTCTAACTTGAGAGGATTTGAAATCTACTCATTTCAAATTCAGGATTTCAAATCACTCTATCCAAACGGAGCCTTAATGTTATTAGATGGTAACAATTTCATTCTTTATTTAATTTATAATTGGATCCCATCCAACATCAATTTGATACTAGTCTTGTATTAAGTAACTTTTCACACTTAATTAGGTGCTATTAGAGAATTATTATATAGTTTAATGTATATGTTTGTCATAAACATGTTATTTTCATTCAAATATAATGTAATTTGTTGAGTTGTTCCTTAAAAATATCAAGTTAAAATTCCAAATTTGTTGCTGTAATCTCATTAAAACTTCAAAACATTTACCATTTTTAAATGATACTGTTATAAAATCAGGTACCAATATTTTATCATTACCAATATTTCAATCTTAAATGTAATATTCATCGTTGATTTATGATTACACATGTCCATACCTCTTACACTTACCTAATATTATAATATGTACAAATAAAATCTATTACAAAATATACATATATATATATATATAAAATTAAGAGTTATTATGTAAAAAAAAAAAATATTTTAAGGTTCAATTTCAATTGCAACATGAACTTTTGACTGTAACGGAAAAAAAAAAACAATGTCAAATTGATAGTTATTTTAATTCGAACATGTTTGGATTTTTCAGGTTTCAACTGTTGATTTGGAGCTCAAATTGTTAATTGCCAACAAGTAATTGTCACCATCCACATGTAAATTTATACGTCAATAAGTAATTTATACAATTTTGAACTTCACATAAACTATTGGAATCAGGAAATCCTAATATGTCCAGAATTGAAGCAAGTGTTAGATTGAGTGTTTTTTGTGTTATAGTTAAAAATTCATGTTACAATTGAAACTAAACCATAAATTCATTTTTTTTAATGTATTTTACTTTATAATAAATGCCCATCCATGATTATATCTTTTTCCTGTCAATTTTGCATAATCTACCTAATATCTACCTAATATAAATATATAATAATATCTACAAATATATAATATATTCATTCTCTAAATTCTTTTAATAAAGTTAATTAGTATCTATATATAAATTTTAATGATCATGTGCAAATACATATCTATATACAATTTTTTGGTCGCAAATAATTACTAGCAAGCATCAACAACATAATATTTCATTATATCTACTTATATATATATATATATTAACATCTTTAAATAATTATTAACCTAAATCTAATCAAATTATTTGATTTTTTTATTTAAATAATAATACTTCTTCGATTAAAAATAAGATAGAACATAGTTGTTGTCAACAACCATTCCATTCCTTAAAAGTTCAATGTCACCAATTTTATTTTTTGGAGTAAATTAAAGTAAGAATTAAGAGAAAAATAAAGAAGAGAAAAACTTATTAATACAAATACAACAAATACATTTGTGCATATTATTTTTTATTTTCTAAATTAATTTATTTAATATAATTAAATTATTAGTGGGGCAAAATCCAATCATTTTTTACTTACTTTTAGCATTCAAAAATATTTTAACTCAATTATCATAGTTTGCTAGTGGATTTTAATTAGTTAATGATAGTTGAATATGAGAATAATTATAAAAAATTTAAAAAAAATACACAAAAACATGGTAGAGGAAATTGAGTCACATGTAAAATTTACAAATTGCACAAAAAAAGTAATAAAAAACTAATTTATCGGGCTGATCCAAGCCCAGCGGGTCAAATTGTTCCGAGTCAAAAAGTTCTTGTGTTTTTCGGGTTGCTCATTTTAGAGTCCAACATGACCTCATTTACGGGACGTTCGGACCGGGCTCAAATTGTCGTCTCTACTTACATCTAATTTTTTATTGTTGTTTGACTTCTCAAAATGCTAGAAAATCTAGATATTTTTAATAATAAATTGAAACTTATTATTCCGTTTATATTTGTTGGTATTGCATTTTTCCAACATCATAGATGGATAGAGAAACATATTGAAACTTGATCTATTTAAACAACTTTTTAAATGAAAGATTTTTTTATTTTTTTTAAAGTTTTTAAGTTAAACTTATCATGTAAATAAAAATATTTGATTTTTTTCCCGATGGACACATTTTTCCTAATTCTTCATGGCCATCAAAATGTCAGGACCTGCCTCGTAGGAGAATTCCTAAAATATCAAGTAAATATCGAAAAAAATGTCAGTAAATATATATACGAATATTTCCACAGATACAAATATTTTCATGAAATTAAAATACCAATATTTCCGTCAAAATCAAAATTTTTCATTTTTAATTAAAATAAAGGAGCAAATTTGGAGCAGTTATGAAAACTTGGGGACTATTTCTGAATATTACAATAGTTTGTGAACCAAAACATAATTTAGTAGGATATTTTACACTGAGCGGGGAAGGGATAATTAGCAAATCTCCTTCTCCACCTGTACCAGCTCTGCTAAAATAAGCGTAGCTCGCTAACTTGAGCCTCGTGCGCATTTTAACCTATATCCACCACCCTCACACCATGCCGGGCGCCCTCAAACTCCCCCATTTAACCATTCTTCAATCCCATAAACCCTACAAAATTTTCAGCAATTTCTCCTCTCCCACCTCCGCCGCCGCCGTTGCTGCCGCCGCCGATTCGAGAACGGTTCCGCGGTTGAGGAATTTCGCCGGCTGGTGGTGTAGGATAGCCACGTTCGAACCCGCCGCGCACGTTAACGCCTCCACTTTTCTCCACCGCAGGAGCTACGCCGGGAATATCTGCTTCTACACCTCGGATTCTAGGGAGAAAGGGAGAGACGGCCGTTTCCATCGCGATACGAACAGTGATTTCGGAGCTCAAATGGGTGGCGTTGTTGATGATAGGGCTGGGAACCGACGAAACGAATCTGATGCCGCGCCGCCGCGAAGAAACGGCGGGAGGCCGCCGGTGAAGCCGTCTAAATTATTCACGTTGCCTACGATCTTGACAATCGGCCGCGTTGCCGCTATTCCATTCCTCGTGTGCAGTATGTGTTTGAATTTTGTATCACCTCTCTGATTTATGTTTTTTGTGTTGGATTTGGTTGGAAATGCATCGGAAAATTATGGTAGAAAACAAAATTTCTGTCGGTATGTGTACCTTGTACGCTGTGTTTCAGCTGTTGTACCTTGATATGACATTTTCTGTTATCAGAAGCTTTGTTTTCTTATTGTGTTTCAATTTAGAGATGTGCTAAATGCATGAAAATGGTGAAGCGAATCAAAATCATTGCATGCTCGTAGTTTCTCTGTAAATATACATGAAAAGAGATCGATGAATTGGTTTGGATGTATTTAGCTTCTTGCAGTTGCATCTATTCTGAATTGGAAATGGTTTTCATTTCATCCTATTTGGTGTTGGCTATTTTCGTCGGTAGAGTGTTCCTGAAACTGATTTGTTAACCTCTCTTTCACTAGCCTTTTATGTTGAGAACTGGTGGGGACCGGCTGCTACAGTTGGAATATTCGTTGCAGCTGCGACTACGGATTGGCTTGATGGATACCTTGCTAGAAAGGTGCTGCTTTTCAACCTTTAAATTTCTTGGAAAGGTTCATTTGTATTGTCTTTATTTCCTGACTTACATGCTACAGTTTCGGTGTAACAGATGAAATTGGATACTCCGTTTGGTGCATTTTTAGATCCAGTGGCTGATAAGGTAACATTACAAATGCCTATATTGGTAGAGTCAATGTATTTGCACCAATCTAATTGTTCAGATTAAGTTCTAGTTGTGTACAAAAAAAAGAAGCAAAGCTTTATATATTCTAAATTACTTTTGTTGATAAAAGGTTATAGTATTTTAGGGTCAATGGATGAGGATGCAAGACCAAATCTTGATATCTGGGTACTTTACAAATCTATATCAGCTTACTCAAGGATGATCTGATGCTGAAAATATTATTATTTGGAAACTTAAAATGTTGTAGTCCAGCTAATGCAAAAGCACCTTATAAAGTTGCCTTTTTACTTTGTGCAGCTTATGGTAGCTACCACTTTGATCTTGTTGTGTACCAAACCATTTGATGCTGGAATGTTAGGCCAAGCGCCATGGCTTTTGACTGTGCCTGCAACTGCCATAATTTGTAGAGAGGTAAGATCCTTATATTTGCTTCCATCAATTGACTTCTTGAGTGCTGAAAAAATCAATTTCAATTTCATGTAGCACAATTTTATCATATTCAATATTGGAGAATAGGTCTTTCAAGTGTAGAATTTTAGAATTGCTAAGAATTTGTGCACGTAATTATACCATGTTCTTCTATCAGGTCAGGTGTGCTTTGGCATAGTCTAAACTGCCCCATTCATAATCATTTAATGGAAAACAACTCTATAATAAATCCAGCTTGCGTTCATCCTGCAATCTGTCTATTAATTTGTTAAGCGTTTGTTGGAGAATGTTGGTTAATCCAAGTTCATTTCAAGATTGCCTGATAAGCTTTAAATTAGCATCTAGTACTGCCGGTCTTGATAGATTTTCTTCATTATCCAATATACAGGTGGAAAGAAGATTGCATAAATTTATTTTTTTGTGAAAATATAAAATAATGTGAGTACTGAGTAGTAGTATGTGGCGCTAGAATGTGGAATGTGAGTTATACATTCCGCTTAATCAGTTAGTAAAAAAACTAGTATAACATTTCACTTTCTTGTTTCTACTAATGCTATTATGAAGAAAAATAAATTTTGAGGCAGGAGTGGAGATAAAGGCTTCCTTTCAAATTGATTGATTATTATGAAGCCTCTACCACAATGCTATCCCAATGGGGTTAATTCTATATGTGTCTTTACTGCTGATTATCCTTGGTGGCCACATTCTTGATGCTGACTTTTATTTTGCTTTAGCTTCCCCTTAACTTAAAATTTAAATAGGCGTGGAATGTGTTATTTCATTGATCAACATGTTAGGTAGAAGTTGCTCAGATGATGTTTCTGTTTTCCAAGTTGGCATTTGTTGAGTAATTAAAACTGCTGGTTGAAATGCATGAATCTCATGGAGAACATGTCAAGGTTTGAACATATTCTCACCGTTTCTCAACCAGTTGTTCTAGTAGTTCCTTCAATCAGTTTGGTTAGAGTGCTGGAAAAGTAATGATGGATAATAGTTGCTTCTTTTTCTCAAGTAGTCAGGTCTTGATTTTATAATATTTTTTCGCTTTAAATTGTGGTTGTTAGGCATCAGTCTTATGTTCATCTTTGTTCATGAAGGCTCAAGATTGGATAGTAGTTTACTGATTTAGGCAGCTTTAAGAAAAACTCAACTCAAGATATGAAAGTAGACTTTGGTGTCACTATTGTTAAAAGTGCAAATCAGAAACAGACACCTCACTTTGAATTTTGAAGGCAATTGTACAGAGGATAAAGATTAATGCCTGCAAGTGTGAATATTTGAAACTAGGACGAATGTATTATACTGTTATGAATTAAGTTCATAAGAGAACCTTAGTTGGCTGTACGTCTACATGCCCTCCACTTTTAAGAGTTGTGAAATGTGAAGCATATATTCAGTTTTAAATTGTACTTTCACTTTCATTTTAAGTTCATCAAAATACTGAGTCAACCTTATGTTTTTTTATTTCCTTTTTTTTCTCAACTTTACTTTTTGGACTACAGCATTATTCATATATGCTTTCTCGGATCTTTATATAAACAATGGTGTTTATTCTGGTCAACCTTGCTGCTTTCTTTGTAAATTGAGTGTGATATTGAGTGGAGTTATCCTCTATTCTTAGTTTCGGATGCTTAGTTGAACGCTGAAGCTTTGTTCCTTGATTCATTTATACATTTCAACATTTTTATAGTTGTTGTTGTTATTAATCAATATTGTTATCACACATATTTACATGTTTGTCTAAATCACCCTGTAGATAACCATGTCTGCCGTCAGGGAATGGGCTGCTTCTCGGGACAAAAAGCTTATAGAGGTTCAAATCTCCGACACACATTATTTGCAATTACAAATATATTTTCTGGCCTGTCAAGTTGTTGATTCCATTGACTGATCATACAACACTCTGTCTCAGGCTGTTGCAGTTAATAACTTGGGAAAATGGAAAACTGCCACACAGATGATTGCACTGACTATCCTTTTGGCTGCCAGAGACGGAAGGTTTGCTTTTCATCGTTTCTTTACGTAATTTCACAATAGCTTATTTTGAGAGAAACAGGTCTGATTTACTAATGCAACTATCTTCATCTTTTCTTCTCTCTCTGCAGTCTTGTGGGGGCAGGACTTTTTGTTTCTTTTGGAGTAATATTACTCTATGTTTCAGCATGGCTTTCCTTGTGGTCGTTGGTTGTTTATATGAGAAAAATATGGAGAGTTATGCTGCTATAGAGTAACATTGACCATCAGTTGGTCCATATCAATTTATAGCTGAAACTGGAGTTATCCTTTGCTAGACGAAGATGGCTAGCCTATAGACATGAACGAGGAAACACTGCTCAATTGGAAATTCTTTGGCTTCATTTGGCATCGAGCTTTCTTCATCCTCAAATACTCGTAAAGATAGGGTGAAAAAATTGCTGTGCTCTAGTATCCTAAGTGTCCCCATCCTCCGACACTGCTTTTCTTCTGGATAAACTCGGTGTAGATACTCATTTATTGGTTCCTCGATTGTTTTGGTAGATATTATTAACTGCAGTTGTCCATATAATATAAAGGGTCTGTCTTTCTTTCTTGCTTGTTTCAGCAGCTAACCATTTTTTCTTTGTATACATAGTAAGGTGGTGGTGATTGTTCAAGCTAGAAAGATCGATAATCGATATTTTTTAAGTTCTGTACGAGAAGCATACAACACTTCCTGTTCTTTTCCTATTGATTTAATGTTTGTTAAATCTTGAAGAATATTTGTCATAGTATGACGTATAATCTTCTATTTCCAACTAACCCTTCACTCTTTTCTATTTTCCTAATGATCAAGGTTTGATCGCTGCTAGTTTATATTCAAGATTTTATATTTCCTGTATTTTCATGTACTTTGGCATATGCCATGTTCCCAAACTCTGCATTGGTAGGGTCATAAACGAATCAAATCTCTCGGTTATTTGGAGTTCGATTCGTAACTTTTTTGGAGTTCAATTCGATGAAGATTCTCTCATAAGTTATTTGGAGTTCAATTCGATGAAAGATTTTGCACTTTTTTTACAAATGTAAAATATCTATATAGAACTTGTTTGTTTGAATGCAATAGTAAAATTTAATGCACAAGTAGTAAGTTGTAATTTCCCAAGGTATGCTATTTTATTTACTTTGGATTTGAATTGATGGTTATTTTGATTTATAACAACATTTATTAAGCTCGTTTGGACTAGAGTAAGCTCGTGAACCATTGATAAATTCGAAAAATCAAGCTTACACTTGATTCGATAATGGACGAACCAGGCGATCAGATGTTAAAACATGGTAGTATTTGACAAGAAGAAACACCACATAAATGATGATCATCAATGGAGAAAAGGAACCAAAATCTGTTTTGATGAAACCTTTCTTAACTACTACAAAAAAATACAGAAATCGCTATCCTTGGGTTTCATATGCCAGTCAGCTAAAATCTCGAAGGGATGCTTCCCGTCTCGTATATCCTATATACGAGACCGTGTGCAAAATGAGTGGTGGATATTCACCCGGTGCAATGCACCAAAAGTGGGGGATGGATGTTCCCTTTGCATCTTTCTGGCATAATCATTAACAATTATATCAAGCTCGTGGAGATGCAATGTTTCCAATGGAGATTCCCTTTCTCATAGATGAAAGTTGGCAAAATGGAGATCCAGCCGGGTTTTGTAGGAAGCTATACTATGTATTGACGTCTCGACTATGTAAACCCTTTCACTGAAATAATCGGGCCATGAAATGGACCACCATTAACTAAATTGGAGTCGAGGAAGAGAACTATAACTGTAATGTCATCATGAAAATGTCTTCTTACTCCACCATCAATCTTTTTCAGGTCTGAATATCTCATTTCTCGTTTCTTTGCTGCTTCGTGCAATGCAGCTTTGACGATTTTTCTTGCAATTCCCTGCAGGAAAATGAAGATTTTGGCATGAAAAGCATATTCAAGGACAGGAGTGACTTCCATAGACTATATGACAAAAAAATTACATTCCCATGACAGAAAAAGTTGTTCGATGCTCGTGCAAACTTCTGGTCAGAGATGGTGAATCAAGAAAAGTGCAACAAAAACTGCCACAGTAACCACTATGTTTCATCTTCCGTAAAAATCAATGAATTTCATGCTACACACCTTTTGACTCTTGTGTAATTGGGCATGAAGTTAAGAAAAGCTTAAGTAACATAGAAAATCTTACGTTTCGTGGAGAGGAGTTGACAAGGTCAACTACTTCTTGATTGCTAAGGTGCTCCCATAAGCCATCAGATGCAAATATAAGAAATTGATCTTGAGGATGGATTTCCTGAACGAGTATAGTTGGTTCTGCCAAAAGGATTGGTTTCTCAAATGGTTCGGGCAATCTGAATTTTGGCAACAAAGGCGGTCTATTGAACTCGGTTTTCTTCAAGTAAGCATCTCCGATTGATCTTGAAACCTGAGATGGAATAATCTGTATCAGTAATACAAGCCAAGGGAGTTGACAAAGTTATCCTGTAAAACTATTGGCATTCACTATTAATCAGTCAATGCTAGCTGAAAAGCTATCACAGAGTTTCAATATTACCACCATATAAACAGACATCTATAATGGTTTGGCCAACTGATCATTATTATTAGTAAATCTAGTCTTTACGGACCTGAATGATACCCTTGACGCGCCAAACATTGTACTTGAGAACAACGATCTGGGGATCATCAGGATGCAACGAGTGTAATTCATCTCGCACAGATGCCAGATTTGCATTATGCTCAGTCGATAATTGAATAGCTTTGACCTCTTTCTCAGCCTTACTCAATCTCCCCAACACCACCCTAGAATCTCCGGCATTTGCAATGTATAACAGACCATGGCATATAATGCCTGCCAAACAACACGAACCCACAGAAGCCATTTTCGGATTGATTTCCCATTGCTTTTTGACCACAGAAAGAAATTCTTCCTCTGTTGCCAAATATGCATTTTTCATAACATCAGCAGACATTTCTTGATTGTCTGATGTGAATCCTGCATCATGGATGGTTAGTTGTCCAGTGAGTAGACATTAGCATGATCAAAAAACCGAAAATGAATTATTTAGAACTAACATAGTTCGTATATCTGACTTCAAGGAGGCGGCATGTGATTTTATTTCTTTTTTCCGCAAAAAATGCACATTTGTGACAGGTCACACTGGACTGTCAACTATAAATACTATAGAAACTTCCAAAATTCCTGAACTGATGTTCAAACTATTCTACTTAGATGACGTATGTGACTTAGACAGGCCGACAAGGTAAATAAACTCAAAGGCCTATATACATACGGCCTCGCACATGGAAACTCTAAGCATGAGAGGAAATGGCGCTCCCAAATTAGAAAAAGAACAAACTTTCCACCAAATGACTTTTAGCTCACACAAAACTTTATTGATATAAAATAGTACTTCTTAGACCTGTTTTTAGACTCGAATTCAAAATTTTCATCCAAAAAAATCCTACTCTCTAATTTCTACCTCCCAACAACACATTTTCACTGTAAAATAATAAAAATATATCAAACATCAATATTTGCCAACATAATTTGACATCTACAATACAGTCATATCATATACAATCCCAAAACAAACAAGTATATTTCACTATTCACCTTTCTCATACAATCTAAGGTTTTGGTTGGATTTCCCTCGACCCACTCCAGCTAGAAACAAACATATATGGAAAGTTCTGAAACTTTCTTAAGATGCAAATTCTTCCTTTAAAGAAAAAAGACCAACATAATTTTCCAATATTATACTAGGGAATGATATTCTCACAACTATTTTCAGCATCTTTTAGGTAGAAAAGCTCTATAATTTAGCATTCCCTGAGTGAAAAGTTTGACCACAGATTCTCAGTCCCATAATTTGTTTGATTCTGCACTAAAGTTCCAACAAGATTATGTGCTTTGAAAATAAATTGCACTACATATCCACTATAACACGAGTCTACACAATCAAGAACTTAACTCGCAATACATCAATAATCAATAATCTATCATAACCCAACTAAGAATCAAAGACATGTGTATACAATAAAACATAATTGCAAAAGACGAGGTAAGGGGGGGTTAACTTACTCTTGACATTTTCAAAAAGGCGATCTCTTATAAACAGTGATGCTTCTGCACCAGCATGGCCATCGTAAATTCCAACAAATGTACCATGAGGACCTGACTCCGTAGAGCTCAACGGCCCAGATTCAAGCTGGCTGTGATCTTCTAAAACCACATTTGCCTGAACTATTGCCATAGAAAACTCCCCATTAACATGGTACCCAAAATCTTTGTACCACCACAACCCGTCAGCCCGGCCACTATTCTCGCCGCTGTTTCCTCCCTCGTCCTCCTCCTTCGGCCTCCAACACGGGGCTACAAACTTTCTCCATGTAGGGGTCCCCATACCTCACATACTACCAATCACAATTCCCTATCAATCACTCAAATGAACAAGCAACTCACAATATGCTGCATGAAACCACATTCATATCAACCTTTTCAACTCCAACTTGCACAATCTATGTACTATATCATCTCCAGTTTCGAACTTCATGCAATCAGAAAACAATAGAGAAAAACCAACAATCTGTATTATGCACACACACACACACAAAAGATAAAGCCAGCACAATTTAAAAAGCCCACAGAAAAACAGCACAATCCCAGAAAATGTAGACAAAACAACAACAAACAATTAATGGCGTTGAATAAAATGCATTAAACACACCCAAAAAAAGAGAGGAAAAATGCATTCAACCCACAAATTCAAAGCGCATTTAATCATCAAAGAAAGAAGGAATCCAGAATTTACCTAGAATCAACAACATGACAAGCCATTCCAATATCGAATTAGATAACCCAAGATTTCCTAGAGCAAAAGGGCAAAGATTGTGGCTTTTTTATAAAAAATATATATAAATATATATTGTGGAAAGGGATAGATCAAGAGAGAGAAAGGTAGTGAGAGAAAGAGGCATACAGGAAACTAGTAGTGGTTTATATAACCAACTTTGAATTTGTGCTGGGGTTTTTTGGTAATTCCATAAAAATTGAAGGGCTTCACAGAAATTGCAACTTGGTCCTTTGACATATGAATAATTGCATTTTGTACCCCTAGGAATTCTCTCTCTCATCAACAGTGAAGCTCTCTTTTAGGCAAAAAATTCTCATCTCTTTCACTTATAATTACCATTAAATCAGATACGCTTTCAACGCGTATAATCAATCACCTATTCCGCGTATAGGTAACTACTTATCATATAATACACATACATAATTAGGGAAATATGAACTTTTTTTTTATTCAAAAATTCATTTTTTGACATATTTAAGTCAAATCTCATCTACTAAATCACTCGGGCTATACCTAGGGTGAGACTAATTTTCCGGGTACCGTGTACCCGATCGGAACTAGATGTTACTCGATCTGGTAGGAATTCATTCAATATTTGTGGGGTTTTCGGGTTACCCGATCTTGCACCCTCGTTAGGTGCGTCCATTTCATTATTACTCGATAGAGTTTTCGGTAGTTGAATTTAGTACAAAATTATTGTCATAGCAACTCGATGATTGCTAGTCTCCTTTCGATACCAACTGCAAGTTTTCAATCTACCAACCATCTTCATTATAATTACATCTTCATTATAATTAGGAATTTATTCAATATCTGTGGGATTTTCGAGTTACCCACCACAAGCTTAGGGTTGGGTGTGACTATTTCATTATTACTCGATAGGGTTTTCGATACCTTAATTTTGTACAAAAATGTTGTTATAGCAACTCGACAATTGCTAATCCAGATTGATACCAACTGCAACTTTACAATCTCCCAACGACCCTCATTACTGTATGGTGATGGGAAGGAATGTACAACCAAGGGGTTTTTTTTTTTTTTTCTAATTGAAAAAAAAATATCACATTTTTTAAAGATAAAAACACACACACACACCTAAAAAGGCGTATCCATCAGCGTCTGACGTGCTCTCACACGTCTTAAGTGGATGCGCTCAAATTCACAAAAATTCACTTCAGATACCATACATTTATATTATGTTACTCACAATATGTATATATATATATATATATATTTAAAATATTATAAGTGTACTCCCTTCATCCACAAAGATAGAATTGTTTACCATTTTCATCCGTGCTGCAAAGATTGTTAAGAAAATATAAGTGTACTCACACACCTAATGTTAATTCTTAAGAAAGTATAAAAAACAAGAGTAGGTTATATACGAGATCATTTCACGGATCAATTTATACAATAAATTTTCACTAATAAACTTGTGGAAAGTTAGATTAGTAGGAAAAAGGAAGTCGTTTAGCGTAAATCATCGGCTACACACAAGTTTTTATGTTAAAATAATTGGAGTGCATAAGAGAATCTATGGGATGTATATATAGAAGGAGGTAATAGTAAATAAAAGGGAGATTCGGTGCTTGAGAAGAAAGTGTTTATGTTCTTCTGTGTGAAATCTTGCGTGAAAGACCTCTGCATGCTCTCTTTCTCTCACTAACTCACAGGGAAAAAATGGGTGGAGTGAGAGGGATTCTGCTGGACTTGTCAGTACTATTGCCGGTGGCGGCCGATGATGGTGAAACCGGAGATGTCGTTCTCCGCCACTCCGCCGAGTTTCTGCTTCGCAAATTGCGTTACTCCAAAATATCGATTGTAATCTTTTTTCTTTTTTGAAATCAGTACCACTACTGTTTTGCGGTTATTGTTTCACAAATGCATGTTTCGAATTTCTTGTTGCTAGTGAGTGCCTGGAATTTTAGGTACTGAGTTTGAGTTTAATTTCGATTTCTCCTTTAAATTGTTGTGTTATTAGATTAGTATGCTTTGATGATGTAATGATCAACTGGTAGTAATATCTTGAAATGTTTACTTTTGTTGTTTAGGAGTTAATGTGAAACTTAATTCTTGTTTAGGAGCATAAATGGCTGATCGTTCTGGTAGATAATTTGAGTCAGAAGCTCCCTTTACTTGTATACTTTATATTCCATCATTAAGACAGTACCTCTGATTTCCTTTTTGTTTAAATGTGAAAAAGAAATGAACTTTGTAAGGTGAGAGTGGGATCTTAGCTTTGAAATTTTGCAGATTTTAAAAAAGCAACTACTGGCCTTGAATGATTTTGAGTTGATGAAGTTTTGTGCACTATAGGCGAATGATTATTGAATTTTAAACCTGAAATGCGGGACATGTAGTTTCGGAATTGTTTATAGTTTTTTATTGAGTTACAACCGGGGGGGGGGGGGGGGTGGGACTCAGAACTTGGGAGCTTGCTCTAGTTGTATAAAGAGGTGAATGAAGTGTTCACAATAGAGAAGTTGCAGCTTTCCTTGTATAGTATTATCACGAAGGTTAGCAAGTTTTATCACTTCTGCATTTTAATATGACATTTATTAGGTTTAATAATCCAAGTTATATACAAATTTGCAGGGCATATGTTATGAAAGAGGTCTTTCAAGTCCCAAGGTAAGGCTTTCTCTGAGTGGCTGATTAATAAGCTATATCAAAGGGGATCATTTCTGCTAGTCCATTTTATGATCAAATAGCTAATCTGTTTTGGCAGCAAAGTTTCTCTCTACAAGTGATACATTCCATTATTTTTCCGGTGGAAAATATAATTTCAGCTGTTGACTTTCCTAGACATTCTCAAAATATTGAAAAGTCAGTTCTATTTTGCATTTTACCATATACCAAAGGCTATGTTTGTTTTGGACTTAAGGGTCTTTTGCAAGTTTGGATTTGCGATGTATAAGGATTTTGTGATGATGGCTATTAAGATAGGTTTATAGTGAAAATATGATTGTCACATTGAGAGTTGTAGAAAAAGTTGATGTAATTTGTTCGGATTTGTAGAGAAAGTGGAAAAAGTAGATGTTTTTATTGGGGATTGTTGAAAAACTAGGATGTTTAAATATGTGAGTTAAATTTGTAGCATTTTTACCTTTTGTTGTGTGTGTGTGTGTGTTTGTTTGTTTGTTTGTAGTATATATATACTGGTTTGACATGATTGTTGCCATCTTCATTTTTTGAAGTACCACCACAATAATAAGATTTGATGAATGGGAGTGCAAAATTGTTTTGGATTTTTACAGGAGCGTTTTCTTCAAGAGGTGGCTACCACCTACTCATGTATTATCTTATGCTTGTCACCAGAGGATGATCTTTCAATTAAGGTTGCTCAATGTTGGGAGGGCAAAGAAGGAAAGCTTATTCATGTATTTTCCTGTTTCCGAGATGACCTTTGTCAGAAAGAGAATGGTTCTGACTGGTTGAGGGTTATAGTTGGTAAGGTTTACTAGTTGTTCATCCCATTTAAAAGTGAAGGAAAACTGTTACTGTACTATAATGGTCATGTTCATTTGAGAGCATGATCTTGTCTTAAGACGTAATGAGGCATCATAGATTTGTAAAATAGAGATAAATTAATAGATGATGAAGTTCAAACTCTATTTTCTTGTTAATGCTGCATATGCTCGGTTTCTTCTATTGATATGTAATTTTCTATTCGTGTATGAATATACCAACCAAAAGTATAAGCTTTTATCAACTCCAAAAACAGAAATAGCAGGTTGACATTCTTGGTTGATCGAATTTATAAGAAGGAATTATCTCTGTTGTTGAAAATTGTGCTTTCCATCTTATATGCTTCACTCTCTTCTACAGGATCTGCTGAAAGTAAATCATCCAATGGTATGCCTTACTACCTTCGAAATCTCTGATGATAATTTTAACTTCATCATTGTCCTGAAGATTATTTGTTCTCCCTGTTATGCTATTTGTTTAGGATGTTTGTTTCGGGAAATCTTGGCTTCATGAAGCTGTAGGAGATTAGTTTCTCTGCTAAATGAGTTGTCCTTTCATCACAGATTCTGACTATGCTGCTGCAATTGGGATGTCAAGTGTATCTCTACACAAACTTGAAGAACTACTTTTACTGATCTGCAGTATGAATAGAGAGGTATTGTGGTTGTTCCCTTTCCATGTGGTGGAACCTCAGTTTTTCAGTGTGCGTTTTGGAGTTTTAGAGCTAGGTAAATTGTATTTGAATTTGTCTGTTATTGCTTTAACCTTGACATGAGTTAGTGTGATTCAGGATACATCAGAGGTTAATAATATGTCTTTTCTTTTTGGATGTGAGTTGTCGCAGTTGATAACCTTCCTATAAGTTTATCCAATTAGTTTTTCTTTGTCATAGGCAATGGGTAAGGACGCCTTGACAGTGGGTTATGTTATGAAGCCTTCACGTGAAGAAGATTTTGCTAAGGTAATGTGGGGGTGGCTAATGGTATTAGTATTCCGTTATTCACAACATTAATGGCTCATTGTTATTATTTATGTTAAACTTGATTACTTGAGTTGTTCAGGTGACTGATGCATCATACTAAGTTCAAACTTAATATGTTATCTTATTTTGTTATGACGTGTATTGATTTGTTTTTTCTTGAAGTGATAGCAATCCCAATATTCATATGAATGACCTCATTGACCACAAAAGTCTTGGGAATTTTTGTAAAAAATTATTGTGAATGGACCCTTCACATCATAGGTTAAGACATTCATGCACAATCACAAATTGATGAGCAAATTTTGCACTGTTATACATGATAATATGTTGTTGTAATCACGTTCATTGTTATATGAGCTTTTCCTATGTCATTATTGATAAACCTTATGGCCTGTCAAGTATACTGCTATTATTGTTTACTTTATTGGCATGACCTATGAGACTTTTTGTGCTTGCCCAATTCATGATAGGTCATGATTCATGAATTTCTTAACAGAATCAGATTCTTACTTTACCTTACGTTTTGCAGAGAGGTGCTTTTCCACTGTGTCCAGCAAAAAATGGATTGATCTTTTTGCCCCTTAACTATGAACTTCCCTTGTCATCTCAGTTGCAACTAGTTGATGCAGTGCTTCATAAGGCAACTGATGAGATTTTGGCTGTTGACATGGGTAGTCCTTCAGAGTTCAGTGACCGAGTTACTTTTACCAGAAATCTGCAGGAGTTACAAAGGTGACTTTATTTTAATCATTAATGAGTTATCTGTTTGTTTAAGGAAGTTTTCTCATGAAGCTTGATTGATGTGTTAGCATCTGGATTTCATTTTTCAAGTCGTGAAACATAAAATTTGGCTCCTCGGTAACTTCCTGTTGTGCCCATTGATTGTTGGTTCTGAGTTTAACCAATTGAAATTCAAATTTTCCTTTATGTGAAGTGAATTTAAGTTTCTGAGCTGTAAACATATGGTGTTTGTATTCCTCACATTTTGATAACTTTTGGAAAATTTATGTCAATAGATGATCTATATTTTGAGGGTTATATACTGGCAGGTCCTAGTATGATAATATCTTTGATGGATCCACTTTCATAATATGTGGATACAGGATATCTCAAATGACTATAGCATTAGTAGGCAGGCAATTCTATTCTATAGTATGGATTTCAATGTTGTGTGGTTTTTGTGGATACCTGAGAGGGACCAAGTTCAACATAGAGAGTTCATAGTAGTCAGTCATTCAGAGTGGTACTATATCCATTTTATTGGATTTAAATTAATACCAAGGGATATTGTATAGCGTGGGCTTGCTTAGTTATTTTGGGAAATATAATCGCGCTAGATATGGTGTTTATCTGCTGTAGCTTATTTCTATAGTTTTCATCTGGATATCTTTACTTTTACAATTGATAAGTTGAGTTGGTGTGTGTAGTTGCTATTGTGTTTGGGGCCAGGAGATCATTAAATTATAGCCATGAACATGCATACTGTATTCTGCAAATTAACTGAAACTATAAGAAGTATTTTCACTAGTGTGAACAGAAGTAAAGAAAAATATACATTTTATTGTGTCATATCCTCAATTGCTTTTCTGGTGAAATGCATGGTTGGATGAACGAGTCATGCAATGCAGGTATCTCAAGAGCCAGGAGGATTGCTGTGTAATTGACCCATTTACCAACATATTCCCTATATTGGATCGACTGGAGATCCAGCAGATCCTACTTGGCTTGGAAACTCTCAATATTGAAGGCTCTTGTAAAATCAGGGCTCCTCATTTTGTCAAGGTCAATCATCTCAAGCTACATCTCTATTGTGACTGAAAGAAAACTTTGATTGAGAAAGAATCTATTCAGTGATAATGCAGCATGTATCATGTTCCTTTCACACTAAAATTTCACCAGGATCAGAGATGGTGAAAAAACATGTACTTGTTAGCTTAAGTTGTGGCACAGTGGTTCCTCTCCAATGATGATCTAAAGTTCTCACAGCCAACAGTTCCTTTGAAAATATTTTGGTCAGGAATGCTGTCAAAGTGTTTTAAACTGAAAGGAAACAAAGAAACAAAGATGATTTTAGCTTCATTCTTCTCCTCTTTCTCTGTATTGTATGCAATTTAACAGTGCAATATATGAATAAAATTTGCCTTCTAATGAAAGGCAACAAGGAACATGTTTGACATTAAAATGATACTTTCCTTTCTTATACAAATATCATAAACTTCCAAGGCAAATTAAATGCGCAGTATGTGGATCAGAAGTGTTTTCTTTTGCAGTGTGAGACAATATTCAGTTTTTCTGCTAAAGGTATATCTTTTCCAACATAGAAAATGATCCTTTAATAGTGTTGTCTCTGGTGGTCTGGGGGTTGCGTTAGCCTGAAACCATGCAGAATACCTAACTAAATACAGATTATCTTATTTGTTTTTTTTTTTGATTAATGGTGTTCCTTTTCTAGCATGGTACAATGACATTGTTCATCTTGTTTCACCTGATCATTAATTGGTTTGGAGTTCCTTTTAGTGTTCACTTATATGAAAAAAAAAAATTGTCTACTTTTTGAGAAAGAAACATGGCCGCTATATATGAAGTTTGAATCAGAAGTTACAAAACTTTGATAGTTACCAATTACTTAGCTCTGCTTTCTAAAGTGTACCTTAATTAATATACAGTCTGCTGATTGAAATGGGATTGGGGACAACAATTGGTATGATCCTGATGACTTCAGAAATGATGTGTAAATATTCAGCTTATTATTTAACATTTCTGATGTTATTATTTAACATTCTGCTAGAATGATATAAATGCTAAAAATCATTTCTGACATATAACACCAGAATGATGGTATCACTCTGATGGTATCATTTCAGACATAAACACTCGGTTTATCCTGATGGTATTATTTAACATTCTGCTAGAATGATATAAATGCTATAAATCTTTGTATACTTTGGGATTCAGATTTTGAAATCCAATTATTACATAATTAGCTATTTTGTACAATGATAAAGAGAGCATAATGGGTACTAACTAAAATTTCTGTTGGTTATAACACCAAAATTTATGATCTGTTCTTTTAAAGGTTATACATCTATCAGCACTTAAGTTAAGAATTGAATGTTAGACTGCAGGTTGATAGCTTTGATGAGCCAAATTTGGAGCAAAGCCTAGTGGAAGCGAAGTTGTTCCTACCAAATATAGTGAAACCTCAAGTTGCATGTGGTGTATCCGATGCTCACAGTATGGTATGCTTATTTTGATTATTGCCTGAATTCATAATCAGTATTTCAAAATTTTTGATTTTCAACTTTTTAGGAACTGGGATATGTATCTTTTAATGGTTTTAGTTTATAATTTAAACAGATTGTTTTATTCTCCTAGTGTAACCCTTCCATTGCTTCCTTTAGTAAATTTTAACATTTTAAACTCACATGCCTACCCCCTTTGCTGGAAACCTGCCCTAAAGCTGAGCAAAGTCCAGAGTATATGACTTGGTTTTGTACTAGGTCATTTGCCTACAGGACCACTAGGCCAAACTATATTAGTCATGCTTGCTTCTCCAATTGCTGTTTACATCCTCTTTTAAAGTTTAGTTGGTGTTGGTTTGCCTACACCGACATATGAGATTCAAGTTTTTGGTTTGTTATTATTCTGAGTTGAAGTAATTGCCTAGTGTTGAGTTGTATTACTGGAGTTGCTATTTATACAAAGGGATTAGTTTTCTGATTGCTAACAATTGATACCCAAAGTGGGCAAATGAAGCATACCAATACGCCATATAATAAGGTAGGTACTAGTATAAATAGGGACTAGTATAAAATTGTTATGCAATCAAAACAAAATCAATCAGTTTTGGACTTAAGGTGATCACTCAAGTTATCTGGTGACTTTCACCTTCCTCTTTATCTTTCTTATACTCATTGATTAATCTGTTTCTGATAGTTGATTATTGAAGAGAGTCCTTGTTGATTCATATTTGTAACTCTTGCTCCATTAGAGTGGTGAAGGAGCAAGTACTTGACTCCTTAATTTTCATTATAAGTGCACCACAAAGTTAGCTATTTATTATGTTTATTCTGACGCATCATATGCTAGAGTAAATTTAGGTTCTTCGGAAGCTGTTCTCAAACCAGTTTAGAAGTTTGAGATTCAGTTTTTTATGAAGTTTTGAAATATTTGGTTGCAGGCAATTGTTTTTAAAGTGGACCATTACAAGGATCTCAATGTTCCTCTTCCAGCAGTGGTGCAGGTCAGGGACTTTTCATAAATTGTTCAAGTAGAGTTTCTTTCATGTCATCGGTTATCAGTTAAGCCACCACTCACCACGTAATGTTCGGCTGCTGAACTGCAGATAAGCTGTTTTCATATCCTTTGCATCTATATATAAATAGAAATTCAATAAAATAGGTTTTACTCGTTAATAAAGTTGACAGGTGATGCTATTGTGTCGGTCCAGATACCGAGGTGCCTTTGGGTGCTAGTAAACCCTCAAATATGAATCTTATAGTAATGTTTGCATAGTATGACCATCATCTTCTGGCATGGTTATGTCAAGTATAGTACACTGTCAAAGTCTCTGTAGTTGGTATACTGGATTTTCTTCTCGTTGTTATATTGGTTTCCTCTGGAAATTAACTGTGGAATGGAATTTATCTGCAGGAATACGTCGATCATTCGTCTTTGATTTACAAATTCTATGCCTTGGGTGATAAGGTTTTTCATGCAGTCAAGAAATCTATTCCCAATGCAGATACTTTGATGAACTTATTTGCAGAGAAGGGACTGAAACCTCTACATTTTGACAGGCATTTTACATTTTCCGTTCTCCCCAACTTTGCATCACAGGACAATACCCATTTGGTCTTGTATGGTGTTCAGGCAAATATTGAAACTCTTTGTTTTGCAGCCTAAAATCACTGCCTGTTGCTAAAGAACAACCCGATGCCGATGGCCATAAGATTGATTTTGAGCTTGTCAAGAGTGCTGCAAATTGGCTTAGAAGAAAGCTTGACCTTACGATATTTGGTTTTGATGTTGTTGTGAGTAGTTCTTTCTAATTCTTTATTTATAGCATAATATTTTTTGCAATTTTGTTAGTGAATGAAAGCATAATCTATTCCAGATAGAACACTTAAAAATGACCTGTAATATTGTGAAAATATCTGTTAGATTTGAATTTCTAACTTCTCTATTTTCTACTTGGTATCGGAATAGCTCTAACCTGGGAGTATAATACTAATGTCTTACATTGTTTCTTGTTTTTTATAAATGCCAGGTTCAAGAAGGCACTGGCGACCATGTCATTGTGGATGTGAATTACCTACCATCATTTAAGGAAGTTCCTGATGATATAGCGATACCCGCCTTTTGGGATTCTCTTAAGGAGAAGATAGTTTCAAGAAAGAGTAAACATGCGAGAGAAACCTCATAGTTGAACACAGCCGATGTGAACTTGGATTCAAATAACTCTTTTGTGCCTTATCTAATTCTGTATCATCATGATTATGAAGTCAAAACAATCTTTTTTCTCTTGGACAAATAGGTCTACCTGTTTGTTGTGTGTTTGTGAGAAAGGATCGGACGAAGATTGCAGGTTAATCCCATCGACTTCAATGGGTGATAAAATTGAGGTTACTTCGATTGGGTCCTAGCTAGAGTTAGCTCTTGTAAGTTGCATTTAGTTTGTATTTGACCCAATAATTTTCGGTTTCTGTCTTTGTTAGCCCAAAATGCTTAAACCGAGTTTTTAGCAGCCATGATCTCTAGTCTCTGTATTTCGATGTTGTATGTAATCTTGAGTGTGTTGTCATTCGGATGATTACTTGAAGTAATATGATATTATTACTTAAATACTTGAATTGAGTTCTAAATCTTGTAGAATGAAAATACCAAGAAAGTGCTAAAACAATTCTTGGATAAAAGCTACTGAATAGAGTAACTATGATCACATTTTATAACCATTGTACCACCAATAGGCTCTACCACGGTTTAAGTACATTAGGTTTAAGTCAATTTGTAGGCTATATTTTCACTCCGCCCTGGCAACAGCTGGTCACAGAGGAGTGTTGGTACTATGTCGGTGGCCGTCTAGCACCGTAAAATTACTTCGCTGTAGGTGTTTGATCGGTAACAGTCGACCAAACTATTGTGTCACACCAATCACCTGCAAGTAACAGTAATGGACTTTGGTGATGATGATAACAAGGTATGCCATGTTCTTGAGTTTCACATACATAATGATTAAGCATTGTTCTCCCATTGGACATGATCTCAGAAGTTCTTACATTCTGCTGTGTTATTATCTGTAGAAGAAGAGCTATGGAATGTCAATGGAACTCATTGCAAAACCAGGAAATGGCTAAAGTTGTTGTCTCCGATCTCTCTCAACCGATTAAGCTCTGGAAATACAACCTTCCCAAGATCCGGCCTGTCTTTCCGCCTTAGCTCAGCGCATTGGAGAGCCAGCTTTGCAAGAATGGTTGCTTCTTCAATAGGCCAATTAGGTACGCCTGGATCAAGCATTTCCGCCAGCTCACCCTTTTCAATCGCTCGGCTCACAAAGTGAGTCAATCCCATAGCTGGCTTAGCCGTTAGTATTTGCAAAAGCACGACCCCAAAAGAATAAACGTCTGATTTCACTCCAAGCATTCCTGTTTGTTGATATTCAGGATCTATGTAGCAGAAAGTTCCAGCTGTTGATGTCATTAGGTATTGCGTTACATCGTCTGCTATGTTGGAAGGGACTAGCCTTGCCAATCCCACATCACTGATCTTGCTTACGTAGTTTTGGTCGAGCAGAATGTTCGCTGGTTTGAGATCACGATGGACTAGAGGCTCTGGCTTCATCTGGTGAAGAAAATTCAGGCCTGTGGCTATCTCTGCAGCAATTCTGAACCGTAGTTGCCATGAAAGAGGACGCATTTTTCCTCTCCTACAGAGACAATCTTCTAAGCTTCCTTTAGCCATGTACTCATAGACCAGACAACCGTACTCTGGACAAGCTCCAAGGAGCAGGACCATATTGGGATGTCTCATGCAACTCAGAACTTGAACCTGAATTCACATAAAGAAAAGCTTGTTCTTGATCAGAGAGAGTCTTTCTTAAAACCATTGTACAAATTATATGTTGATTCATACCTCTTTCTGAAACTGTGATCTTCCTTGAGCAGCATCAGGGTTCAAGACTTTAACAGCAACAGGTGTATGATCGAGGTAACACTTAAATACAGGACCATATCCACCTTCTCCAACTTTGAGAGATTCAGAAAAATACTGCGTTGCCTCTTCGATTTCCTCAATTGAGTATCGTCTGTAATTCACTGATGATATGCTTACTGCTTGCTCTATCTCATCAGTCACTTGATGGGCTTTCAGTTCAGCACTAACTCTTTTATGGGACTCCATTTCTGCAATTCTTTGAGCTGCTTGAGCACTATCCATGGCTGCTTTGTACTTAGCTTTCTCGTGTTCAGCTGCCAATCTTGCCGATTCCTCAGCAAGGTGAGCCTCTTCTAGTCTTCGTTCTTCTTCAATACGCCATTGATGAAGCTCCAAAGCCTGCATGCTTCGAAGTTATACATTGATTGTGAAAACTATGAAATCAGATGGCCTTTGGATACTTAACCTTTTGATTTGCAGATCGAGCTTCCTTACATGCTGTGCTGTACATTTCCATTGTTCTCTGCAACTCGAGCTTTAGCCTTCGCATTTCAGCTTCAGCGTCATCCTACAAACGATAGCATAAAACTCTTTCAAAAGGCACTGGTGGACAACCACTTTCTTAAAAACCATTGTTAATATACTCAAAAGACTATAATTTTTGCATAGAACCATTGCCTTTTGTATGTTTTCTATCAGCATATTTGCTTTAGTACAACTTACACTTTCGATTGATGATAATGAAAAATCTGTGAAACAAGTCGATCCAAAGCTACTGTCCGAGCTGGTTGACACTCGTGAGGTTTGACCATAACTTGTGCTGTCAAAGAGTACACCAGATAGGTGATCCGTGCTTGTCCTGTCTGTGCTTGACCTGTCTGAGCTTATGAACGATATATCCATCTCAGATGCAGAGATCTCAGGAAGCATCCTTCCATTGAACCCTCTTCCTCTTGCAAATGGAGACCTGTGTAGCACAAAAGTCAATTCTCTAATACTTTTGAGGTAAATTCTGTTTTGAACCTATCCGTATAGTTTGGATGATAAAGTGTCATTTTCCGAATATTTTTCCTAAGCTCTTTGTGTCATTTATGGGTGCTTACTTCATTAAGTCAGTATCGTCAACTGTAGCCTTGGGTGGTGGTGTTCTTTGATCTCCACCTGCTCCACAAAAAATACCTTATCTTAGTTCTTATAAACATACATTGTGAGCTTCATATATGAGCACAGACGAAGCCAGCTTAATCCCCTACTTGGTGTCGGCTTTGGAATCACCTCCGGTGGCAAAGCTTTGCCATTTTCCTGCTTCTCTGATTGCTGGAGTTGAGCTACAAGAGGAGAAACAAATGGCGCTTGACGAGAAGCATTCTTTACTGAAGAGATCTTTGTTTTTGATATCACATAAACGGTACAGAAATCTGGTGCTGCTTTTGATACACTGATAGGTACGTCTACCATCTTCAATCTTTAAATGTATAAGAGCGTTGATTAATATGAAACTCGTCAAAAAATATGATCATAAATCATAAAGAAATGTTATATCAGGAATTGTGCACAGTACGTGAATTACTATCTTGAAATTTAATACTGTTTACTTATATATAATGCATTCAAGAATCATTTAGATGGTTACAGAAAAGAAATGAAGCTTCACTTGATAAAGCCATGACGAGACGCTGCAAGAACCAAGTTTTCGATTGCAGTATGAGCAACATAATCTGTTATAGCTTTTGCGATATCTGTATCCTCTAATACGACATCATAGCAACTTATCTGTTGAAAAAACAATTGGATGTGTTAGAACGAATAGCATACGGACTCTGAAACTGCAATGGGAAGCTGAAACGTCGTCTTAGCTTACATCTTTACGAGTGCAGAAACAATGAAAGGTGAGAAATAGCTCTCTAGTCTGCTTTTCAAGTATTTTCTTACGAGCATTTGTAGCTCCGTTGAGATCATAAATCGCGTAGTTGTTACCATCTGCATCCACATGTTATCACAGATCAAAACGCCATTTCAATTTTAGGACAAATTAAACTCTAATGCAGCAAATTGAATGTTGCATATATATTTGATCATAGATATCATCAAAAAATAGGACAACATTATTCCCCTTACAAAATACCCTTTTTTTTCAGACAAAATTCTTGCAGGTTCAGGATACATGGAGAGAAGAAAGAGCTTTGTCTTTTACAATAAAAGGTATCTCAGTCTCTTCATATGTCTATACTGCAAAATAACTATTTCTTCTTGCTCAATAAAGTTCAGTATCCATTGATATAATGCAGATCATGACAGGCATAAAGTTGATGAATACAGGAATGAATTGGTTTAACAAAGAGACGACGTATGCGAAGTAGTTGCTACGTACATGGGGCCGGAGACGACCTCTGGATGACGTGTATGAGAATAACGGTTTGGCCCCGGGTGAGGAGATTTTCACTTGCCCATTTGAGTGCATGTTGGCTTCCTTTATCCTTATCAATGGCTACTGCAACAAGACCATTTCTTCCAACCTTTTTTCCTAGGTTAGGGTTCCCCTTTGAACTTGAAAGCCACATTTTTCACTAATTCACAAAAAAAATTCTTTCTTTATGTGTTCTTGTTTTTAATCCATATTTTCACTTCTCTTACACCATCTTTTTTTGGGAATGAAAAAAATAAGAACTTTTTTCAATATCAGTTAGTAGGAACCATTGAAGAGAGGGGAACAATAGGCATGCCTAAAATCTCTCATTTCTCTAGAAATATTCGGTAAAAGTTAATTATTTGGCAATTTTGTAGGGTGCAAAAATGAATAAAAAATGTAAAGAAATCTAATATTTTATGGATACTAAGTATCAAGTGGATTGAGATTGAATTAGGGTTGTCTTTATTTTCCAATCAAACTATTCAAAAGCTTATATGAAACTATCCAAAATATTTTCACAATTCAATTTAATATTTAGCAATAATTTTATTCTATGGTTAATAAAATAGCATTGTATTAGTATAAACCCTGTGTAACATACACAAAAATTTTCAAAATAAATATTTTTTAGAAATTAATATAAAAATGTAATAAGTAATAATAATTTGGAGAATATGGTAATCAATTTTTTTCTTATCAAATAATATTTTAAAATTTTATAAATGGCTTTATGTTCTTTTTAAGCAATGTTTGTAAGACATTTCACTATACTAGTATGGAGCATGTGCGTCGCACGTGGAAGTTGAATTTTTTTTTAGTTTTAAAAAATGAAAAATAACATATTAATGTTGAGATTAAAATTTCGGGTTCTTCAATTCCTAACAAATCAAAATCTAGGAAAAAAAATACAAATAATCAAGAGATTATAAGTTTCAAGCTTATCAACAATTTTGGTTATTCCGACAAAAAAAAAATTGAAATTGGGGAAAAAAAATCAACAATTAAGGGATCAAAATTGAAAAGGATAAAGTTGGCACACCAAAATTGGAAAAAGGTTAACGTTATAGGTCTAAAATTGTTACTTTTCAATTACATGTTATTAAAATTACATGTATTTATAATCGTTATAACTACTAAATTACTATTTTAACCTTGAATACAAAACCTTAATAAGGAAATTTTAGGCAATTATATAAAATTGAACCATTAAATTACATGTATAGAGTTAATATTATGATTATAGAAATGATATAAGATTAGGATTATTTAATGTAGATGGATTTGGGAGAGTTCATGCAATGCTAAAGTACTGTATTACAGTTTATTAAAATTACATATATTTAAAATTATTATAATTACTAAATCACTATTATCACTTTAATAATAATCTTAAATAATGATATATTAGACAATTCAAAATTTGTAAGAAATATTCACTCTTCAAACACTTTGTATTAATAGTTTGATTAGCTTCCAACAAACCATTTTTTTCCAAGTAGTTCCTTTGAAAATAATATATTGTCTATCATTCACTTTCAATAAAAATTCAAACGATCATTCTTGTAAATACCCAAAGAATTTCTCCAAGAATTTAATATTATTTAATATAAGAGAAAATAGTCCATTATACCACATTTCTTATAATTTATAACAAAAATAACATAATAATATCATATATGACCAAAATACTATAAAACTATAATAAGTGACAAAACTACCACAATTTTGAATGAGACCACATGGGGTATGACAAGATGTGACTCTTTCATGGGACCACATGTCCTCCAAAGTGAAGTGATGTTTGATTCTTGTGAAGAAAGTCTCATGTGCACAATAAATAGTAAATATATGAATAAATACAAGGTGAAAAAAGTTAAGACTTTTGGTGGAAGGTATAACGTACAATTTTATCTTTCTGCATCGATCTACATGAGTTGCAGTATTTGTACGTCCAATCACGTCCCCTTTTTATCCCTGGCTTCTAACATCCTCTTTATTTATCCCAAACGTAATTCTTAATAAAAAAAATTATATTGTTCGATATTCAGGTTATGTATACTTCTTGAACTTGTTATAGGATCTCAATTTTACATTTCAGCAACTATATTTTTTGGTAATCATTATCCACGGTCTTAGTGATAATCAGGAACAATCACAAGATCACATGAACTTATGTCTTTTCCCATGTTGTTTTAGAAAAAAATCATATTGTTTTTCAAAGTTCTTTAAACTTGTAAGGTGTCTGGTTCTCTTTTGAAATTTTTAAACAATACTTAAGAGAATGTATTCCATAACGCATTCACATATGTTGGTGCACACGATCTTCGTAATTCGTATGACATTTGAATAGCGACAACTTCTCTCAAACATCTTGCAATTTTTTGATCAACTTCCAACAAAACCTCTTTTATGAACTGCTTCTTTGAAAGTAGTACATTATTCAAACGATGTTGGTCCTATTACACAACTCATGAGTAACATAAGATAATATGTTTCTTCTTCTACTTACTGTATTTACGGTACTTCTACGTCCAATCACACTTCTTTTCTTTATTTCCTTACAACATTTTATTTGTGTATCTTATAAGTAATGCACGAGAAATTCTTTGTAAAGATATTTTGACATTTCTTCACTTATACAACAGATTGTGTAAAACAAAGTGAATAATGTGTTAAGGCATTGTCCTATTCGAAATATTATTCAAACTGTGATTTACCTAATAATTTAAATTTCATTGGTTGGGTAGATATAGTTGCAAACTGATAACTAAAATAGATATTTCATATAAATTGAATTCAAAAATTCTCCACATTGCTCTTAAGTAGAGACTCCTCGAGCATCTTCGAATTGTTTGATTTCATCAAGTAATACTCAGGAATTTTTTTGTAAAGATATTAATTTATGCGCTTCTTCATTTATACGACACATTGTGAAATACAAAGTGAGCAATGTTTTGGAGGCAGAATCCTATGTTAAAACATTTTCCCGATCTTGATTAGTCAAATAAGTTAAGTTTTATTGGTTGGTAGATATAGTTGCAAGTTGATAACCGAAATATATAATACATATAAATTGAATCAAAAAAATTCTCACATTACTTCTTAAGTGGAGACCTGTCGAGCATACTCAAATTGTTTAATTTCATCAATTTAATTCTTAACATCTGTATACGACAAATTATAAAATACAAATTGACCAATGGTTTGGAGGTATGATCCTATGTTAAAACATTTTTTCAAATTTTAATTTGTCCAATAAGTTAAGTTTTGTTGCTTTTGTAGATATAGTTGCAAGTTGATAACTGAAATAAGAGTTAGTCTCCTGTGCAATTGGTGCACATACAATTCGGGTCGAGTCCGGGTCGACCCGGATCCGCGCACTTTTTTTTTTTTTTTGAATTTTATTTTTTCACTTCAGGTTGTTACATTTATGTTATATGCGTGTGACCTTTATGTTATATAAGTGTGACCTTTATGTACAAATGTAATGACCTTTATATACTCTAACTTAGAAAAAAAAAGGAAGAATTTTAGCAAAATTGTACATATTTACTTTTATGTAATATTAGTTGCACCTATATTCATCCTTAAAATGCGGTGAATTTTGAAAATTTTCATTTTTTTCAAAGTTATGGATCATAAAGATCATAATACTTGTACATAAAAGTCACAAGAATTGTACATAAAGGTCACAACAATACAACATAAAGGTCTCAATCTGAAGTAAAAAAACCTGAAAATCTCAATTTTTCTAAGTTACTGAACATAAATGTCATATCATTTATATATAAAGGTCACACTTATATAACATAAAGGTCACATCCTAACAACATAAAGGTAACAGCCTGAAACGGAAAAAAAAAAAGAAAAGGAAAACCTTGGTGTGCGGATTCGGGTTGGGTCGCCCCAGTTGCACCAATCCAGATCCGTGCACTTGGTGCACAACAGCATTTACGCTGAAATAAATATTTCATATCCAAAGATTTCCCACATTGCTTCTTAAGTGGAGACCTGTCGAGCATCTTCGAATTATTTGATTTCATCAATTGAATTCATATCGTCTTTTTAGGTCATGTTAATTGTCACTCCATCATGAGCTTATAAATATATATTTACAAATACTTCACAACTAACACTTCAAAACATATCTTAACATTGATATGACAAATATATTTGGATAAGAGATATATATTGTATGGTACCACCATTGGTTGTCGAATTGTGCATTACAGACATTAACTACGACTGTCTGTTTTTCTGCTTTGATAGATGAGATATTTAACTTTGCCTTGAATATTGATTGCACATTATGCTTAGGGATGCTAATTTCTCTGTCGGTAAGTGGTAACTATCCCTATTAGGTACTGATATTCCGATCAAATTGGGGAATGAGATGGAGACGGTGAATCCCCTTTATAAATTATGGGATGGTATTTATGACCCTCACCAATCCCTTAACCTAAAAATGGCCCCGTTTATATGAAACAGTGACTCCACATTCCCCATTTGATATTATTTATTCAATAAATATACCCCAAAAATCCAAAACTTTCCATTTTCAAATCCATTCAAGTTGTGGTGAATTTTAAATTCACTCATTTTACTCAAAAAATAGTTCAAAATGAAAGTAATTTCAAATCTATATCTATCCAAACATCATCAACGAATTTACTGCCGAGAATTTCATCTTTCTCCTCAAAATTTTGCATCCAAATGGGTGAATTTGAAAGAATACATGCAAATAGAAATAATAGATTACAGTATAAGCCAGAATTATTAAAATTCTATATAGGAATTAGGGGTTATACTTGTAAGGGGTAATATCAATTTTAGTCTTGTAAGTTAGGCCCTTTCCGTTTTTGATACATCAAGTTTAAACTTTCCAATTTTAGTCCTTTAATTATCGATTTTTTTTTCTAATTTTAGTCCTTTCGACTGCCACATTAGATTTTCCGACTGCCACGTCTGATTTTCCAACGACCACATCAGATTTTCCGGTGGCCATGTCAGCAATTTTGGTTGTTCCGACAAAAAAAGGACTAAAATTGAAAATATCGATAGTTAAACGACTAAAATTGGAAAGCTTATTTGATGCACCAAAAATGGAAATGACCTAACTTATATGACTAAATTGATATTACTCGTAATTGTAATATAAATTTACTATATTAATCATTTAAAATTGAAGAGTAAATGTCTTTACTCATGTTAAAAAAATTAAGAAAAAATAAAAAAAGTCGTAAAAATAGGAGATACGTTACTAAACTATTATATAATGTATACATATAATTATTTGCCTTATTTTATTATAATCGTATGAATAAAATCATGATATATTCTAACATGAAAATATTAGATAAAATTCAAAGTAAGATTCTAGCTAACATAAAATTATTAATAATAAAGTAAAAACAAATATATATATATATATATATATATATATTAGAAATTCTAATATAAAATTATGCAAATAAATATATTAAATTATTATTAAGATCTTATATAATAATCTTTTATAAGGATATATGATCTACATTAAATTAGAGTCCTACTTAAAATAGAATTCTATATGATTTTGGATTAAAATTCTAATATTAAATTATTTTAAGTATGAAAATCCTAAATTACTATTATAACCTTAAATAATAATATTTAATAAGGATATACTCCCTCCGTCCCACCTTATTTTGCCTACTTTCCACTTTTGCTTGTCCCAACTTATTTTCCCAACCCAAAAATGGCAAAGAAAAATTTACTTCCTTACCCCTCAATTTCTTTCATTTTACAACTTTTGCACTCAAAAAGCACACATTAATTACAAAATTGCCACTCAAAAATATTAAAATAACACATCACATCAAAGTCAAACAGTTTTTTCTTAGGAATCGTGCCGGTCAAAGTAGGCAAAATAAGAGGGGACGGAGGGAGTATTAGGCAATTCTTATTTTGTAAGAAATATTCATACTTTTATATAGGTAATAGATATTATACTTAAATTAAATTAGAACTAAAATCCATATAATAATAAGGCATAAAATACAATATTTAGAGTTTTTTTTTTCTATAAATATGTACTACAATAAACTATCATCATTTTGCATTAGTATTTTATTTTATATATTAATATTAGCAAGCAACGGTTTTTTTTTTCCTTGAATATATTAAGGTTTAAGGTTGATATTTCTTAAAAAAAATAGTTTATAATCACATAGCCTATATAGTACTTGTGTTATCAATTTATATATATATATATAATATTCTTATTCATGATACGCGTGAAATATATATTTTCCATTTTTTAATGATTATAAACATAAACTTTTACCATATGCATTTAAAATAATTGATACTGTACTTTTGCACTTAAGATAAAAATTGGCACTTGAAATTAGATCTTCTCGTATTAGTTTTGTTTCAAAACTATATTTATTTTAGTGGAAATACCTCATTTTACCCATATTCATGGGCCAGGGAACTTTTATATCAATTTATTGAAGAAATGACTTTTTTAACCAATTTGACAAGTGAAAAGTCCTTAATACCCTGGTCATAAGTTTGTATTTTTCTTGTTTTGAATACATTGTAATTTAATTCAAAAATACAATTTAATACATTGTATTTAACATCAAATTAAATTAAATGAATACTTTAACATGTATTTCAAAATCTTGCGTGATCAAAACACCCTAACCCACTTTTTTACAGTCACATTTACATGATCATCACTTCCCCTGAAAGCTTGAAGCTCCTCTCATGTCCATGGAAACAACATTTTTTTTTGTGATCCTCATCTCCATTGAAATTTTCATCCTCGTTAAAAGCAATCGAAGCTTCATTGCAAATGGTAAGTTTTAGCTTGTAGTTTTAACTTTTTTCGCAATTGGTGTTGTATGTTTTAGCTTTCAGTTTTCTCGCCATTGATGTTGGTGGGTAGTTCTCATTTATGACTTCTAATGTTGACCGAGTCTCATGCTATGAACTGAGAATAGCGTCTCACTATTTGAAATGATGAAGTTTGTTGACGGTGTGGTCACGATCTCAACCGATGAAGCTTCTAAACGACATGAAAATTTAGTACACGATTTGGAAGGCGAAAGTGTGTCTAAGACATGAACTTTTATTACATTTTCACGATATGAACTTAGCAAGTGTGTTGACGACATGAAAATATAGTTTTTAATAGCGAGTGAACTCTTTTATTTTACGTTTTAGTTTTTTCGCCATTTACGTTGGGTAATTCTCATTTCTGAGAATGAATGTTCAAGATTTGAAATGTAATACATATTCACGATATGAACTGATAATACGTGTTTATGATATGAAAATTTAATACATGTTCACAATGGTTATTTTCAATTAATTGCTAGCAATATATATATATATATATATATATATGTCTTTTTTAATGTAATTAATCCATAAAACAAAGTTTTGAACTAAATATTAATTTATTATTATTTATTATTAATTATATTTTAATGTGAACTGAAAATTATTAATGTCATAATTAATTAGTCTAATATGACGATTTTGACATTATTAAAAAATGCAACCAATAAATAATTAATTTGAATTGATAATAAATAAATAAAATAGAATATAAATTAGTGGATAATGAGACTCATATGTAATGATTAAAATGATTTTCAAAACTTATTCAACATGTTAGAGATGAAAACTTCATTTTTTTAGATGAAAACTTCAAATATGGATGTCACAGCGTGTTCACGATATGAGTAGTCATGTTCACAATATGAATAGTCGTGTTCACGATATGAGTAGTCATCGTGTTCACGATATGAGTGATCGTGTTCACGATATACATATGAGTCGCCGCCTTAATGAATTATTCCAGCGATTCCAACTCGACTCGAGTAATATTACTCGAGTCGAGTTTAAATGTGAACATGATTACTCATATCGTGATCACGACTACTCATATTGTGAACACAATTACTCATATCGTGATCACGACTACTCATATAGTGAACACGACTACTCATATTGTGAACACAATGACTATTCATATCGTGAACACGCTGTAACATCCATATCGTGAATGCGCAGAACATACAATTATTCACACTAGAAAATTCAGGAGGTTCACTCAACCTTCAAATCATCAAATTCAAAGTAACTCCATAACATTCAACCTTTTTTCGACCTCCTTCACTCAACTCGGTTTCCATCTTGATCTGATAACGACAACAAAACATATCTTCAGATTTACCAGCGAGATCCAAACTTTATTCTAAAATTTTCATTTGTCATTAGTATTGAAGTGGTGAGGATTGCACATGGTGGAGTTTTTTGTGTAAGAGTGTATGATTGAAGTGGTTGCTATAATGGAGTTTTGGTGGATTTTTTTTTATAGATTCATCAAATATATCATATTAAAAATCTCAAATGTCTCGTAGGAATTCAGAAGCCAAACTGGAAAGTATTGGTGTAGGGAAATGAAATTTGGTGTGGAGGTAAATGATATTTGGTGTGGGGGGAAATAAATTTTCAACTTTTCAAAATGGGGGGAATTTTGTCTTTGGATTTCATTTTAAATTTTGTATTTTGTATTTAGTTAGTATATCTTCACTTGTATTTTGTATTTAATATATTTATATTTAATGTTTATATTATGTAAATATGTATTTAAGTTGAGGGCATCTTAGACATTTCACTACCCAAATTGGGTAAAAAAGTTATTTCTTAAAAAAATGGACAAAAAAGTTCCTTATCCTATAGATTTGGGTAGTTTGGAAATCCTCCCTCTATTTTATCTTTATATGTATTAAATGAAACAATAGTAATGAATATAACAACAAATAATATTTCTTTTTTTATTTTAACATTAAGAAAGTAAGTAATACTATTTGACAATATAATTTTATAGTTAATAATTTATTTAATTTATCATTAATGATATAATTAAATAAACTGAAATATAATTTAATTGTGGTTTGAGAGGAAAACCATTTATGATCAAATTAAGGGTGGGGCAGTAGACTAAAAATCCTATTGTCCTATTGTAATTTTTTTTTCAAGTGGATAAAATAATTACTTTTCAATTTTTACTGCTTATATATAGGTAAAATGATCAATGTTAGAAGAGTTTGTATTTAATTTTCTCTGTTATATATAGAGGAAGTCACCATATATACTTCAAAATTAATTCTAAAAAAAAATATTAAAAAAAAATAAAAACTTAAAATGTACAACCTGAATATTTGGATCTAACACCCTATTATCCTCCAATATTTTTAGGTAACAAGTTTTTTACTACAATTGTTGTGATAAATTTGGAACTCCTCTTTCTCTCTCATGGATGATATGTTTGGTGAGGCTGAATTAGGACAATCTGCAATGGATATGAGTGATGTAAGAAAGGCTGAGAAGATTGATATTAAGTAGCTGAATTAGTTTCTCCCAATTAAGAATCATGGAAGATTTATTTGGCCAAATAGAATGCAGATCGAAGTCAGATTCTATAGTGATGAAAATCTTGAGATCTGCCATGGATAAAACTCATGAAAAGCTGCAGTTCACGGATGGTCCTATCGAGTTCTTACAGGAACGAACGATATTTTACGAGCTTGCAACGATCCTAGTCGAGGGCGGTCTGAACATCGTTCAAGATCAAGAGTCCGACATTCTAGAAGGTGGCTGCAATAAAGTAGTCTCCGACTTGGTCGAAATCCGAGAATGGCTTCAAGGGCGAATACACGACATGAAGCAGCTTATAGTTGAGAAAGACAGAGAGTTAGTTTATCTGCATGAGGAGATGGAACCCCAAGGAACGAAGAAGGTTGCGAGAGACGAAGAGATCTTTAAATTGAAAAGCTCTGTTGATCAGCAGATGTCGAACATTAAGCAGAAGCTGGAGGAGGAGAAGAAGATGTGGATTAATGAACGAAGAATGAGACGGGGCCGTGTTTCCAGCCCGAATCTGAGCTTTGATTTCTTGGATAAGGAAAGAAGTGGAAGCTTGGTGATGAAGGAGGGTGAGTTTTTAGGCTTTGATAATTCTTGCAACCTGTCGAGATCATCAATTAATCAGAAAGTGTTGATTAAGGGGATGAGTTCAGATATCGACATTTTGAAGGAGACGGTTGATCTCGCGTTTGGGAGGATGGAGAGCGGTGAGATGATACCGTTGGAGAAACAATGGCGTTGGGGAGTCGAGAGAGATGTAGAGATGGTTATGGTGAAGGGGTTTATAAGACAAGTTAGAGGGTTTTTTGATGCTGAGTTGAAGAAGAAAGTTGGGGTGTTGAAGAAGGATTTGTTTTACTACATTGATGAGAATTATATGTATAATGGAAATGATGCAAGTGAGAAAGGAGGGTTGAGCGTTCGACAAACTACTAGTGAGCCTGACCTTGACTCTAGTTACACCGAGAATGTGTTTGTGGAAGATGTTGGAGACAATCGGAGCCACCACGTCGCGAAGATGATCAAGAATCACGAGTCGATCATATGCAAGCAACGTGAGCAGTACAAGTGGCTGACGAGGGAAGGCTTGTCGTCTGCCAAGGGCAAGAAGGATAAAGATGTCCGTAGGCAGGAAAGACGAATACAGGAGGCGATTATGAGGTTCGACAATTTTAGTAAGCGGAATGAAAATGTTCATCCCAAGAACGCCACAGAGCAGAGGAGGATCCTCAACAATGAGATGAAAACGAGCAAAACCTCTGCTCGAGTCGAAAAGCTTGAAGCAGAGAGGGATGGAATGTGCTTTCAGATTTCAGTAATGGAAGACATTTATAACCTCCTCTTGAAAAGTATGATGAAAGAAATTGATGCTAGTTTTCTTGAGACAATTCTTGAAAAAGATGTTTATAAGTTCGTTATGGGTGAAGCCCTGAAAGATGTACACATAGATATAACGGAACACAATCTCCAGGAACGTACGCCACGTTCCTGGAGATTGAGTACCCCTCGCTCCAGGAGGGTGGGAGGCGAGGGGGATGAGAGCTTAATTATGAAGCTCAACTCGTTGCTAATGTGTTTGGAAGAAGAAGAAGATTTGATGCTAAAAGCAAGCTCTATGATAAAAGAACACAGTGTAAACAATAGCTTAGTAATCTTGAATTGCGAAGAGATGGAGGAGCGCAACGCCATCGAGTGGTTGATAACGGACGACGAGAGTACATTCAATCTAGTGAGCGTGAAGCTTGAAAGAGCTCTGCAACAGCTCTACACGAGCAAAGAGCTCTTGGCAGAGCTCGAACAGAGCCTTGAAATATCAGACGATTTTGGAATAGATGATGAAACACCGGATCAGTACTCTAATAATGTTTTGTCAATCATAGTGGAATTTCGTAGTAAATTCACTAATGTCGAACACATGTTGCATGAGAATCTTGAGAGCAAATGCTTGAGGTACTCTTCTCATTTTTTTTAATTTTTGGTCAATCAAGTATACATTCATCATCGATAGTATCTTGACTCGCAATCGTGCATTTAGGCTAGAGAGATTGAAGCATGAAGTAGATATGCTAACTCAACCAGTGGGTTGGATGAGAAGGAGGAAGTTGCTATACAAGAAGGCTTTCATTACAAGATGTCACAACCTCAAATTAGCAGAAACCGAGGTATATATACATTCGAATCGAAATAATTCATTCTTGCTCATGTTAACATTGCGATAATCTTTCAATCCATTTTCACCAAAATCTATAAATCCCCGGAAAATTGGCATGTGACCCAAAAATTCGGGGATTTCCGGTTGCTGAGATGACATAGCACTATTGTACTAACATGTGAATAGTTTCCATGCAAGCATAATGGTGCTACGTCGTCTAAACAACTGGAAGTCCCTGAATTTTTGTTTCGTTTTGTTTCGAGAGGTTTTGGTTTGATCAAAGTGTGTGATTTTCAGGTTGATTTATTGGGGGATCAAGTGGAATCCCTTCTCTACCTGCTTGAGAGGATATATCATGTTCTTAATCGAAATGCGACTGTTTTTTCTTGTTATTCTGAGGTAATAATTAATTCTTATACAACATAATTAAAATAAAGAGTTGTTTACATCTTTACATGTTGATATGAGTTCAGATTGATTGAAATAGATGAGTATTTATGCAGGTTTATGATATGTTGAAGTTGATCAGGATAGAGTTGATCAACAATGGAAGATCCTGTAAACCAAGCTAATAAATCTTGATTCATGATTATAGTAAAGGAAAAAAAAAAACTTATTAAAACCATCTTTCAAAAACAGATTATATATATTTTGATAAAAAATGAAAATTCATCTCAAGTATTCACTTTACTATATCATTTATAAATGTTTTTATTTTACTATATCAAGTATACAAATTTTTCAGAGAACAATATATCTGGTTGTCATGTTATTTTTTCCAACCGGAATTTAGTCATGTTTATGACATGTGCTTTTATGAGGGGTAAAACTGTCTTTTTATCTTTCCTTTTTCATCATCGCTGGGTTTCATCGCTAAACCAACGTGTTTTGCCCTATTCTCTACCCACTGCAACTTTCTCAAATCAATGCGACAATAAGAAATCAAGCTACACAAATTCTACAAGAAGTTGTGGTTTTATGTCTCCACCTATTTCTCTCAATCCTCTTTCACAGAATCGTTGTATGGTTTCATCTCCACCCTACCACAATCATAATTTGTTTCTCGCTCCAAATTTCTTACAAAAATCAGACAAATTTTATTTTATTATTGTATTTTTTCTTTTATAGAAAATCAATGGTTTATATACCTTTGTCGAAGTCTAATTTTTTGAAAAACTCAGTCTCTTCCTAGAGGCACCCTCGTTGTGTTGCTGCTTTTTTGTTAGTCCCGACACTGCTCCACCCTCTTCTAAGTTCAAGCACAAATTCCATTAATTTGGAATTAAATCCTCTCTCTCCTCTCTCTCGCTCTCTCAAAATTACTTATTTCTTACCCCTCACATAAACCTCTTTGATGTTTGGTAATACTCTTATATTGTGTCATGAATGGTATCATTGAATAATTTCCTTTCATCATTTTGTTAATTCATGGTTTAGTTGAAATTGTAACGCCCCGTTTTTAAAATCATGTTTTGACGCTACTTACATTAGAAATTGACTTTGTAAATAATAATAGAGATAAACAAATTCAGGAATAACCGTGAAATATTATTCCATAAAATATTGTTACGAAACACGAATTTTGGAAAAATGCAGCAGAAATGATTTTATTGAAATTCCTTTCTTTACAGACCCATTTTTGATACATTGAAAGAGCGATAGAATAATCATTTACATAAATAAACATGTTTGAAGTTTATAAAAATAAAACTCTTTATTAAAATCTTCTACGACCTTCGACTACCGACATTCACTGCTCGTACGCCACGTCCTGAGTACTTTAAGCTGAAAACATTTTTACACATAGGGGTGAGTGTCAGAAACACTCAGTGGGTCGACCTATACTGTGAAAGGAAAAAACACGTTTTATCGTAATCTTATTATATACATATACATAGTACACATTGCGGACTCCCGAGTAGTCCCCTGTAAACCGTCTGGGATAGATATCCGAGGAAAATCTATCCGGGCCCCAAGCCGACCCTATGGGTTTTTACACCCTTCATGTGGGGTTTCCGAAGAATACCCGATATACTTGGTGTGAAAGCGCATGCGCAGTTACATTTCACATAATGGTTCTCACATAACACATAGTACACATTAATTACATTCACGTAGGTGAATTATTCACGACTACAAATTGGCAAATAAATCCCTTGACATGTATTGGTTTCTAAAGAAACCCCTCTTGTACGGGTGTTATCCCGACTTTTCATCATGTAAAACCAATCGCATTTGTATCCCTCGAAAAACATTAGTCCTTGAAAACTTATAATTTACTCGAAAATCAATCATATACTAATGACGTTCAACTTGAAATAGATTTCTCATGAATACTGAATTTAAAGTCACTATGATGCATATAAATTCATATAATAAATTGTATAATTAAAATACATTTATTTGATAAGATTTTACCCCACCTTAAATATCGACTGTCCTGGCAAAGTTCATCGCTCTCTTCCTTCTTACTTTTGTCCCTCGTCTGTATATCCTACATAGCGTCATAAATCGACTTAGTGTCTAATTTATCTGTAGATGAGCGGAATTATCAATAAAGTATAAGATTCTTTTTATAATAACATGTTCTGGGTCAAAGTGTTATTTCTGTAAGATTTGGGGGTCAATCTGTAATTAAAATTAAACTCAGGGGCTGAAAATGAATCCCTAATTAACGCAGGGAATGAGGAGAGCAATAACTTAATAGATCAAAGGTTGAAAATCAATTAACCAAGAATTGGGAAATTGCAAGAAGGTCCCTGGACAAACTCAAATTTCCAAACTAAAACCTTAGCCCCAAAACCCCCCTTTCTTCCCCTGCCCCGTCGCCCCCAGCCCCTTCCTACGCCGTCGAGACCCTGCCGGTGACAAGCTCGTCGCCGGCGACCACTCCCTTACCACCCCCGCACCCGATACAGCACCGCCCGACACGGCGGCATCTCCCCCATTTCAGCCGACAACCAACAGCAGCACACACATACAACACACACCCATCACACACAGCACACACGCGCACACACACACGGAGCACGCGGCGCCGCTCACGGCGCTGCCCCCCTTCACCCACACACCTGCACACACACTGCGCCGCCGCCCACGGCGGTGCAGCAACTCACGCACACCCACTCCGGCAGCGATCGCGGCAGGGAAGAGAGAGAGAAACAGCTATACATATATACATGTGTCTACATCTATGTGTGGATGTATCTATGTATCCATTAATTACAGGGGAGAGATTGGAGGGGGGAAGGTGAGTGGAGGAGGGGAAAACAAACTCGGAGAGGCGCCGCCGACGACCGCGGCGGCGGTGGAGGGTTGCGGCGAAACAAATGAAAGTAAAACGAGATAAACAATTGATAGATAACTGTAAATTTACCCTTGGAGTATTCCCAAGCTTCTCTGCAAACTAATTGGATGGAAAAGAAGAAAATGAAGAAGGAGAGAATGTCCCTCTCCTTTTGAGCTGATGCAGTGGACACGTGTGGAGGAAAGGAAATGGGTTGATGACAAGGACTCCTCATGGGGCCTAAAACTGGGCTGAAATTGTATCTGCAGTTGGGCCTAAAGAACTATTGTTTCCCCTTTTAGCTTGGGTCGGGAATGGGCTTGTAACTGGGTCGAAAGTGTTTTCAATCTGCTTTATTTTTGTGCTGAGATTTTATTTTGTGTACAAGTTACGGACAATTAGGTCTCGTATAAAAAAATTATCAATCGAGACTAACCCTATTAATTAAAAATGAATATATCAAACAATTTAATATTATATATAATTTACGAATTAATCGATATCTTGGATCATTATTAAAGGTTTATGTATCTCTTTCGTCAATTTAAGATAATCGTAATTAATAATTAACTTTAGGGTATATTGAAATCTCGAAAAGACCGAACTTAAATTTTAGGGATTAACTTATTAAAATTCCGATGAATTCTGATAAGAAGTTTATTTTATTCGGGGTGTTACAGAAATTGCATATATATAAAAAGAAGTGTGCTCATTTCGTGATATTAATGTTGGAAAGAAAATGAAATTTGTCCAACAATTTTAGAGATTAAAAAATTTAACCAAAGACCGCTTGATTTTGTGGGATAAAAGAGAGGATGAAGAACATAAGAGTTCATCAATGAAGGAAAAGAGTAAGTAAAGAGACAATTTTAACCCTTATAAAAACACATGACATGCACATGACCGAATTCTGATGGGAGAAAATGATGTGGTAGCCTGATTTACTGGTTTTTGCAAAATTCGTGTACTTGATATAGTAAAATGAAAACATTTATACATGATATAGTAAAGTGCAAAATCACTTATACTTTGGATGAATTTTCATTTTTTACCCTATATTTTTTTCTAATGATTATGGTTCCATGGTTTTACACAAACTACATGAGTAATGTTGCGATCATCCGGTATTAGTTGTATGTTCTTAAGGTAAGTGTAGTGTAAGTGTAAAATCTAAAAATTTCAACACAAAAACTTTTATGGAGATATCAAATCTTATTTAGTGGAATAAAGATCACTAAAATTTGATACTTCAACAAAATCAATTTAAGCAAAATGTATTACTGTCGATTGAAATTTAAAGCAAAATGTAATAAAGTATCTTACTCAAAATTTTCAAATCTTTGAGAACAAAAACTAATTTGAACATAAAACAAATTTATCGTAATTATTTAAACTTTTATTTTTCCTGTTCTGGAATAAATATTAAATGCATATATTTAACAAAATTGTTTTTCATACTTTGTAATCCAAATTATTTAAATTAATCTTCACTGCTTATCTTGGAAGAACACAAAGTTGTGAATGACAACTTATAATGCTATAACAAATTAATAGAACAATGGGAAAATGTTCATACGTATTTTAAATACTTTAAATTTATAATTATTGTCATCTACATAACCAACTAATTTTCCAAATTTATACGACTGTAAATATTTTGGGTGTGATCTATATAAATTTATTCAATGTTCAAATTAAATTCAAAAATCCTTAATAAACTATATTCTTATTTCATATTATAACAAGTATTTTTCCAAATTAGAAATCTTGCATATATATATATATATACACACACACACACACACATCTTTATATATATAAAAACACAATGGTTTCTAAAAAAAGTAATAGAAAGATTTTCCCGCCAAAACTACATTGTCAAATCAGGAATTTTTTTTATTTTATTTAATAAATATAAGTCATATTTAATATATTTATATATAAGGAAATTATATGTAGTAGTTAATTATAATTACATGATCTAATTACCTTTAATTTTGTTTAATATTTCCATGTCTAGATCTCAATAATTATAATTATAATTATTATGTTATATAAATTCTATGTGATAAATTTATATCTGTGCATTTAAAGTTTGCTAAAATATTATATACATAAGGTGAAATATATGCTAATTATACATATCATATGGAAAAAAATTAAATGATTTCATTAGATTAGATAACTCATATGCAATTAATTAATTAAATACGGTTAATTGATTGGCTTACACATGCTATACGGTTAATTGATTACTAATTAGCAAATTGATTACTAAATTGGTGTATCAATATATTCCATTATGCTTACTAAATTACTTAATAGTAATTACGTAATTATATATTGTATGCTTAAATAAAACACTAATTCTATGGAGATAATTGTCATATATAGATAAGGTCACCAATTCTATGTGATACATTTTAATGTGATACAATTATCATCATATATTATTTATTAAAAAAAGAATCAATATAAATCTTTTCATTTATATTTTTATTGATTTCTATTGTAAATCTTTATCTTTATATAAATAAAAACATAAACATTTCCAAAAAAAAAAAAAAAGTTGAGAATTTTCCCGCCTAAAACCACTTTCTACTTATGGGAAAAAATGTGTACATATAAATGATGTTTAATGTGAATAAAATCCTTAAAATATATAATATAGATATATGTGCATATATTTATACATATGGTAGTTTATATTAATCACGTTGCAATTATACTAAAAAAGATTCAATTAATTTGCCTAAATCATGCATCTTTTTTTGAAATAAGCTACTATTTAGTGGAAATCTCTCTCTCTCTCTCTATATATATATATAGAACCTTTTTCTAAATAGATTTCCCATTGAAATGCTTCAATGTTAAATTTGGAAAAGAATATTAGCATGATATTATATATATGGAGTGATGATAGATTGTGGTACATAACACCTATATATTGTTTAAATTGAATGACACACACATATAACATTTTATGTTAGTTAATTTATTATTATATATATAATGCAGTTTAATTTATGATTAAATAACTATTTTATGTCATATGAATTAAATAATTGTTTACAATCTTATTATCATTTATATATACCTATACATATATATATATATGTGTATATATATATATATAAATATGATAGACGAAGCTTTTATATATGATATAGATTATGAAAATATTTCAAGATTGTGGATTAAATATGATTGTTTGATTGATTTTACTAATATAATTGTGCGAAGCAATTCTTATCCAATTAATTATAGATTTAGTACTATTGCTTGATATCATAAAAATTAATCCTATATATGTATTTCCATATCTTTTCCCAAAAAGAAAAAATATAGCTAAGCAAATTACATGTTTCTATATAAATTTTGAATGAAAAGCGAATAGAGATGTTGCATATTTTTTGAAAGAAAAAAAAATAAAAAATCCAATTTGATTCACTGATTATTTTGCATCAATATCCAATTTGATTCCTTGATTTTATTTTTAAATATCATTTATTCATATCAAAGAATTTAAGAAGTGTCATAACTGAAATATAGTAAAAATGATAAAACTATTTGAAATATTAAGAAGATAAACAAAATAATTATTAAAAAATTATCATGATATGAAATTCTTTCCTATATTTTCAAAATTATTTTATTTAAAGTTTACAAATGTTATATATATGGAAACTTATTAATTTACAAGAATCAATTTACTATGTCATCTTTTGGATGTGAAGTTTATTAGTAATTAATGATAATATATATATATATATATATATTTGCCAAATAAATATAAATTTTATAACTTAATTATATAGAAGATCATACATTTGATATTTTCCAAAAAAAAGAAACCCAAAATTATGCAATTACAATAACAATCAATAACGTTCATACCATATATAATGAACTTATTACATATCTAATAAGCATATCTTTCACTATAAATATGAGAGAATAAACTTGGAATTCACTCATGTCTATAAATATGAGAGAATAAACTTGGAATTCACTCATGTCTTTTCCATTCACAATTTCTCAAATTTTGCATACCAAACATTATGTTTTCATGGATGAGATGATTTCTTCTTCTTCTTTTTGGATATTTATTTGGGTATGAATTGATTTATTGAATATATTTATAGTTTGGATCCATCAATAATTAATGATCATAGTGTTCATTTTTAGAATGATTTAAGTTGTTGTTGTTGTTGTATTTTGAAGAAGAATTATTCACAATATGTGTTATTTTATTAGTATTGTATATTGATTATTCTTATTGTCATGTAATATTATATTATTTTACTAATTCAAATTATTTTGTGCAGAAATTCGGAATTGAGAGATTCTGATTTTGGATTAGAGATTTTGAAGATTTAAGATTAAGAAAATGCAAGATAAATTTTGTTTTTTGTTTCTTGAAAAACATTGTAAAAGATATGTAGTTATTTTGTATTTTTGTGCCCAAAAAACTCATTATATATTCTTAGAAATAAATTTGCGAAATAAGGTTCTAAAAAGGCCTACATACATTGCATCGAATCCATTGTTTTAATCAACTAAAAATGGTTAGTGTCAAAATACAACATGTATATTGTTGCTAATTGATTACTTGAACCGTGGAGAACACCATTTATGAAAATTATTTCCCACAATAAAATTTGACTTTGATATTTTACAATATTTTATATATTTTTTTCTATCATCATTTTATTTTTGTGACGGTTGCCCTATAATTTATGAAAATTGTGTTCCATAATAAAATTATTTTTTTGAATTCACAATTTTTTTAATAGTGGAATATTGTAATAATGATTTTGAAACTCAAATATATAGATGGCAAAATTAATGGAATCTTACATTACTTTGAAATATAATGCACACATTATTTATTTTATATAATTCTTATTCCGATAAAAAAGTTCAAGAATTAAATAAAAGAAGTAATATACTTAAAAATTTATAATCAAAACAAGAAAAATCTTTCTAAATGATAATTTAAAATATTAATTGGAAACCTTTGTAATTTAGTCTAAATTGATGTTTTTCCATTTATGTATCAAATTATATTTGAACTTATATATATGCGATTAGTTTAGATTATGTATATTAAAATTCATATTGTAAGGTTAATTTAGTCATAACCCTTATATTAATTATTTTTGTTATTTAATATATCAGACAATCTCACGATTAAAAACACAATCTCATATACTTTATATGTTTGAATGTAATTTGATGATGTTAATAAATTATTTTATTTAATCTCTTTAATCTCACCAACTATAGTTTAAAAAAATATATAACGAATAATCTAACTAATTACGTAGTTGTATATAAAGAAGTTTTTCAAAATTTGTAGTTTAGGAATGGTAATTTATTTTGTAAATTGATTCACACTTCTATTTCTATACTATTTAGTTCAAATAGGCTTACATTATGTTTAACATTATAATTTTTTTTTATATTCACGTTAATCTTAAATAAATAAAAAAATTGAAGATATATAAATTAAATTGTTCATTAAGCTAAATTCAAATATTTTTATATACTACAACTTAGTTATTAAACATAAAATATTTTCAACATATCAAACTACATAATTATGTTTTTCAAATATTTTATTCCATGCAACGCACGGGTGAAACACTAGTACACACTAAAGTAATAACCACTAGAGGACACATGTCACTCTGTATATACTATATTTATAATTTAATTCAATTAATTCATTTAATGATAATTGCTAACAATTAGTAACTTATGAAATTTTAATGATCATTAATAACAATTTGTAAACTATGAAATTTTAGTCAAAATAGTCAAAATATTTTAATATAGGAATTGATTGTTATTTTAATGAGGCAATACATTTTAATATGTATAAATTAATTGCTAATAAATATAATCATTATAAATTGATAAAAAAATTTAAATCAAGCATATCATGAATAAGAATATTATGTCCATATACTGTTTAGGTCATGTGAGTATACACACATAATTTTAAGAACAACAAAAATCAGTAAATCATGAATTTTTTTTTTTATTGATTGCTAATTAATATATGTTACTATTAAAATTTGATGAATGTATGTTAATACGAATATAGTAATATACATTAAATGAAATATTAATAGAAAATGAGATGTTAATTTATGTTAATAAATATTAATAAAAAATACTAAATATAATGTATTTTATGTATTTTAATTTTACTTTAAAAATATGGCTAAAGTGTATGTATTACTTACAAATTGACAATACAAATAGTTTTTAAGTCATGTGAATATGAAAATAGTTTTCATTAAGTAACATTTTCGATCTAGCATATGTATTCGATGCATTTTTATTTCTTACTCAAAATGTATTACGTTTTTATATTAATTTTAAAAAAATACCGTGTGATACACGGAATATATACTAGTAAACTATTATTTCACTTTCTATAATTAGAAATACAATTATTTATACTTTATAATCTATAAAAAAAATTAAAAATTAAATTTTTGAGTAATGTATTATATAATATCATCATCTTTTCTCATTAATGTGTTATTTAGCATATGCTTGCATGATGTTTTCCAGATTAGTTACGGAAAAAAATACATTAATGAAGCAGTCAAATAACGTTTGATAAATATGTGAAATGTTCAAAATTTATAAATAATATGAGTAATAGATTAATTTAAAATAACCGTGAAGAACTATATTGTTTTTAACGATCAAAATATTTATATCCAAATAATTATTAACACCTGAATTTTTTATACTCATGTATCATCGAGTACCCAATGAAATTTAAATATTTTTAAGAACTTGATTTTTTCATAAATTTTTTATTTTTAAAATTGAGATATTTAAATTTATGTTTAATAGTATCACACTGACACGGCTAACATATATATTAGATTGGAATTAGTCTTAAAAAAATATTATTTTGTATTCAACATTTTCATATCAATGTTATGACATTTTAATCATTCTTTATATACAAAAAATTTGAGAAAATAAAAGTCGGATCATATTTGATATATTATAAATCTAGCATTATTTGTGTATAGATGATAGTAATATGTATATATATATATAATGTTAAAACTTTATGAAAGTTGTGAACAACAAATATTACCTTAATTTAAATCGTTTTATATATCCTTGAAAAAATTAGCAAAACAATATATAATTTTTTGCAGTAAGAATAAATAATATTTCTCCTATATATGATTTAAAAGTGTGTGTATATATATATATATATAAGGTTTTAAATTTATAAGATTTTAAAATGTTTACCATTCTATATGATTTTTCTAAAAAATAAAATTTGATTTTAAGGCACCTAAAAAAATTATATAAATTTTTTAATGGTATGTTTTCCGTGCACCCTAACCTTTATTTTATGTTAGTCATACATTTATGATATCTTTATGTTAGATTTCATAGAATTAGTTCAATACTTAAACATTAAATAAAAAACCTCTAACTTTTATATATGTTATATATGTTAGTCATACCTTAATGTTATATTAATTATGTCATTATATACAAACTATAGTATAAGACTCGTGTAATACACAAGATTTAATTAATTAAATTAAACTATAAAATTAGAAAATTTTAAATATTATCTCTATATAAGAAAAATAAACTTATGGTTTTGTGCAATATGTATAACCTGATTTAGTATTAAAAATTATATAATACGATGAATATATGTATTATTTTGTTAAAATGTATACGTGTTTGTAAAGGAGTACTATAAATATTTCTTATTTATTGTTTTGTAAAAATATGTATGTATATTGTTATGTTTATTATTTATTTTCAACATGTCCACAAAATTTTAGTTTGATTTTTATTGTTAAAGTTTAGAATAGTTGCAATATAATCATACCTTTATATGATACTAATATTCATACATTTATATCAATATAACCATACTTATATATATTCATATATAGAGGTACAATTAACATAACTAAAATGTATGATTAACATAACTACAGAGTAGGTACTGGGTAGACGATTTTGAAATGGACAACAAAAATAATTACTAATGTGAGAATCTTGAGAGCAAATGCTTGAGGATATATCATGTACTGAATCATAATGCAAGGGTTTTAATTTTCTTGCTATTTTGAGGTAATGATTAATTCTTTTACAACATAATTAAAATAATACATTGATTAAATTCTATGTATATCTCAAATGCATAATGAATCTGAAACAACTCAACAAAATTTAATTATTTGATGATACATCACTTCAATAACAATAACACGAGTACACACACATATAGCCTTAGTGAATCCCACAAATCACAAATAGCACTTATACAAATTCATAAAAGAAACTAAACACACCCACAAAAGGATTAATACATGCAAATCATTATATATATATCTAACAAATTCCTTCCAGCTTCAAACGTACGTACATATATCAATTAATACCTGCAAAATTAACATGATTAATAAAGCTGTATGAGCATTAATGAATTAAAACACACATGTCACAAAGAATTAGAAGTTCATATATATATATATATATAAAATGTTCGATTTTTCAAAAGGTAAAGATTAAAATCACCAGAACCAAAAAATTAATGGGTAAAAAAATAATAATGACGTACCTGGACAGGGAAAATTACTATATTGGGGATCAACAGCAGTGCATCTGTTCTTGATGGAAATCAATTGGTGAGGATCATCTTTGGTGCAGTCGGATTCGCAGAATGCTTCGATGAAGAAATAGAGAAGGAAGCAGCAATCTGGATCTAGAGAAGAAGTAGTAGTCATGTTGCTAAAATCACAATAGGGATCTTTGAAGCTGGAAATGCAGCCATCATTATTAGGTTGTGCCATGCATATCCTACTCATCTGCAGACTACAAATTACCAGATATATCAATACTACTACTAATTTTCCACATATTATTCCACTCATTTTTTTTTAAATTTTTTCACTCTTATATATATGTGTGTGTGTGAATATTATAGATGATCATCATATAGACACAAAAAGCTTACCTATTTATAGTGGTGCAAATTCTGACCCATCATTAATTAGATCTACCTTGGTTTTCTTTTTAATATTTTACTTAATTTTTAAATGAAATTTAATGATTATATATATTTATATGTGTACGAGTATCAGCACATGCGTCACATGTGGAAGATGAATTATTTAAATCAAAAATTTTATAATACTAATAACCTTAAATAATAATTTTTTTATAAGGATATACAATCTATATTAAATTAAATTAAAAAAATGTATAGTAAATTAGAATCTTACTCATAATACAACTTTATATGATTTTAATTTGGTTTAGAATTCTTTTGTAAAATTATTTAAATATGAAAATCACAAATTACTATTATAACCTTAAATAAAATCTTTAATAAAGATATATAGACAATCCATATTTTGTAATAAATATACATATTTTTATATAGGTAATAGATGTATCGTTTCGGGTTTTGTGAATTTCGCCCAATATCAACTCGAATCGCTCAATTCTGCTGAAATCACATGTGGGCCATGAAATTCGGGCTTTTCGGGACGAATTGCTGATCTGAAATTTAACATATAATCACACGACCTTCAATTTATATCAAAACGATCTCCTTGGCAAATTCATTCCAAATCCCAAATAAATTTTAAATTCATATTTGAATCCAATTACTCAAAGAAAAAAAAAAAAAAAATCCTCAACAGCTGCAACCCGTGAATACATATATTCTCTCAAAGGTACTAAATACATGCTCGGAAAAACAAGTCAACTCCCGCGGTGAAAAGCTCGAATTTCAGGGCTTAAGTGCGATTCATGTGTGATTTTGGCCCAATCGAATGAATGAATTGGGTAAAATTCACGAAATGTGAAAAGTTATTGTCTTAAATTGTCAGCCCGAAAAATTGAAGTCCATTTTATCAAACCATCTAAATTATTGAACAATTTAAGTAATAAACTCTATATATAGTACTCCCTCCGTCCCGACCAAAGTTGTCTACGTTGACTGGGCACGGAGCTTAAGAAAATGCAGTTGACTCTTACTTTTTGCTTTTTATACTTTATACTTTTGCTTTTTACTTACTTTTTGCTTAAGGAGATAAATTTTTTTTTTTTTTGTCATTTATAGACTGGTAAGTTGGATTGAGACAAAAAAAAAAAAAAAAAACAAGTAGGCAAGTTCGGGTGGGACGGAGGGAGTAACAATTACCATGAAATTATTTTCTCGTTCGTTTCCCTGAAATTATTTATTATTTAATATTTTATAAATTTAAAATTATTAAAATATTAAACATGATTTATATATATAATAATAATATACCATTTATTTTCCAACCAAAAAAAAAAACCATTTATGATATTGACAAAATCTTAAAGATTATAATCTACATATGGTATGTGAATGATAATATGATCATATCTAATTATATTTTGTTTAATTTTGTTATAATAAAGATTCAAAATATGTATTTTTGAATAATATAAAACAATTTATATAATTATTATATATGACCATATCTAATTATATATTTTTGTTATATACAATGATCATTATTAATTTTAAAATCTACATACAAGTATAAGAAAATATCATTTAAAAAAAATGATATAATTTTTTTTATAAACTTACAAAAGTTTTATAAAAGTAATTTCTATTTCATAATACCGGATTATCTAATTAAATCTTCATTATTAATCATGAAGAGTAGAAGAGTCTTTACTATATATTTATATGAGTAATAATATGTCAATGAAGAAATTATTTTCATATATCTTTTAGATACTTATGATTTTTTTATTATGAATTTTCATTCATGTTATCTATATAGATTATAAATATTTAATTAACTTTGCATAATATGTTTATATATATCCATAGTAAGAAAATCGGTTTTTATATATAAGACTTGAGAAAAAAAAAAATCATATTTAGTATGTTATAAGTTTAGCATGATTTGTGTATAGGTGATAATAATATGTTATGCTAAAAGGTCATGAGAGCTGTGAATAACAAATTATACCTTGCCCTAAATCATTTTATATAGTCACGAAAAATTTAGCAGAACAATATAATATAGTTTTAAATTATAATCAATTATCTTCAAATGAATACATGGATAAAATATAAGATTGTAATCCACTAAAATGTCGTAATCATAATTGACTTTTAAGATGTATACTTCAATCCTAGCAATGTTTTAGTTTAATTAGTCTTGGATCACACAAATCAATAAATATATTCTCGATCGATAATATATACTACCTCCGTCCCGGTCCAATTTGCCTATTTGGACCGGGCACGGAACCTAAGAAAATGCAGTCGACTTGTTGTTTTAGGTTACCTTTTTGCTTACTTTTTGATTAAAAAATGTTTTTTATATCTTTTGCTTTATATTTTGTTTACTTTTTGATTAAAAAATATTTTTTTATACTTTTGCTTTATAATTTATTTGTCATTTATGGGCTGACAAATTGGATTGAGACAAACGAAAATGACAAGTAAGCAAATTCAACTGGGACGGAGGGAGTATAGTTTAATATTCCTCTAACTAATGGTCTGCAGAAAATTCAATGCAGTACTACTATTATTATTTTTATTAATATTATATATATATATATATATATATATCAAGAATTGAATTGATTTTAGTGAAATTTAATATGTTCTGGAGTCCTAAATTAGTTACATAAAATATCTAAACTAGTATTGGACCCCTATAACATACAGGTACAGAAATTAAACTAAATAAATTGAGAATAAATTAATTATTATTATTTAAAAATATATATTTATGGTTTTATACAATGTAGTACACTTAATTAACATTAAAAACAACACTATCCAATTATTATATTATCTAGTTGTTGAAATATATGTTGTAGTAGTAAAAGAACATAATAATTTTTGAGCTGGACTCCTGTGAGACCGTCTCATGTGCGACGGCACTCGCGCACGGTCGTGCGCTGGGACACGGTCGTGTCCCAGGACACGGTCGACCGTGCGCGGGAACACATACTTATAGCACAAAAAGACATACTTATAGACAAAAATCATATACTTATCTCGACCGTGTCCCAGAACACGACCGTGCGCCACAGATTGCTCTTAGTTTTCACGCGAGGCACGGTCTGTCCCAGGGCACGGTCGTGGGCGAGAAAAAAAATCACATACTTATAGTGAAAAATCACATACTTATTATTGAAAAAGACATACTTATACACTGCAGTTGCGTACGGTCGTGTCCTGGGGCACGGTCGACCGTGCGCGAGTGCCGTCGCATGTGAGACGGTTGCATATGAGTATTTGTGATAATTTTTTTGTTCCATTATTTAGGGAGTTTATATGTTATATGTTAGATCTATTATTCTATAATACAAGCCCTTATTTTATTTTCAATAAAAAGATAAACAATAGAAAGTCAATTTTTTTCAAATAAATTTCATATTTTATTTTAAAACATATTTGCAAAAACTATTCAATTGTTTTTAAATGATCAGTGTGAAAAGTTTGAATAACTTCTTTTAAATCAACCCCACATTTTTTTAATTATATATATATATATTTACATTTTTATACTAATTTATTAATTTATTCACGCCCAATTATTCCTTCACAATTAATTATACAATTGCATAAAACTAAATGATTTATCATAATAAAAAGACAATTTTAACAAGAAGTAAATGACTTCCAAAATATATTTTTATACTAAACATTAACTATTAGTTCATGAGCATCAAGATATCGGCTATGAGTTTCATAGCATAGCACTCACACTTCATCGACATTAGATCCGTATGAATTAGTTTAAAAGGTCCCACGTAACATTGTCTTAGTTTAAGACGGTGGCACTAATCATATTGAATGAGTTTACTCACCTTATTAATCTATAAGAATTATGTTTTACACAAAGTCGCACGTTAGATTGTCTCAATTAAGACTTCATGAAAATACAAGTTCACAAACTATTACAACCTAGAAAACCAAAAATAAAGAAATAAAATATAAAATGAATATATGAATAAAATCTAAGATTGTAATCCATTAAAATATCATAATTTTAGTTGACTTTTAAGATGTGTACTTCAATCCTAGCAATGTTTTAGTTTAATTAGTCTTGGATCACACAAATCATTAAATATATTCTCGATCGATATATATAAGGCCTCTTTAATTTCTGCGTGTTATTTACTCAATTGGTATATTATGTATTTTTGTAACACTTTGTTCGAAGCTCTCGTGGAGTAGAACTCTTCTCCTCATTCAAATACCATTACCAAATGGACCCACCATAAGATTACCCAAAATGGGCAAAATTTACCAAATTTTCCAACACAAATAAATCTTTTTTTTTTCACAATTTTCGAAAAATAAATATCAGAACTGAAAAAATAACTCATAAAGAGTAGGTCTCTTGTGAATCAGGTGTATCGATATTAGATCCATGCACCTGGGTCGGATTCGGGTCGGGGGGACCGCATCTTTTTTTTTTTTTTCGCATATGATTTTTGAAAAAAATCATGTACCAATAGATTATGTTAGACATACCTTTACGTTATGTTTGATATACCTTTAAGCTATGTTCAACATATCAGTTATGTCCAGATTTCATGCCTTGTCTTTTTTTGGCTTGATTTTTGAATTTTGGCACATACCACTACGTTATGTTAGACATACCTTTACGTTGTGTTAGTCATACATTTGTATATGTTAGACATACCTTTGTATATAATTAAACATACCTTTATATATGTTAGACATACATTTGTATATAGTTAGACCTACCTACACATGGTTGGTCTATCTATACACAAAGGTTGATTTAACTATACACAAAGGTTGGTCTATTGGAGCGAATTTTTGGTGAGCTTCAGCACAAGTGTTCAAGCGCGTTTTGGGGGCGTGAACTGGTCGACCCGGTTGCACAGATCCCAAATCCGTGCAACCGGTGCATAAAAGTTTTTGTCACTCGTAAATTGAACAACAAATCTAACATTAAACTAATATCATCAAATTAAATATAAGTCTAATCTTTCATGAAAGTTATCTACAAACATCATACCAAATATTAGTGTTGTCAAAATGGGTCGAGCCGCAACCCACCATAACCCACCATATGGCGGGTTGGGAAAGCCTCAACCCATCCCAACCCACCCGCGGGCCAACCCACTTCAATTTTTCTTTTTTCTTTTTTATTTTTAAAATTGTTATTTATTAATTTAAAACATGAAAATAATAATATTTATAATATTTTTTTACTCTTTATTCAACCTTGCATGCATTAAGTTACATGTAAAATACGAGTGAATTTGAGTGGATTCGAGCGCATCCACCCAGGCGCGAGGGAGCTCTTGAGGGCGCGTGGAACACGCTTATTTGGGGCGTGTGGGCAGGTCGACCCAGTTGCACAGATCCCAAATCCGTGCAAACGCTGTATTAAAGTATTTGTGTAAAGGAGATTGAATTCTATTATATTTGTAGTATATGTGGAGATTCCTTTCTCAACATAAAACATTGCGTAGAATTTGGATCTATTTGAATATTTTAGTTAAATTCGTGATTGATGCATTTTTAAATATTAAAAATATAAATTACAATAATAATAATAATAATAATAATAATAATAATAATAATAATAATAATAATAATAATAATAATAATAATAATAATAGCATTTTGATTAAAATTTTATTTATATTTCTTAATGTTATTTATATTTTTATAATATTTTCATTTTAAATTTTTTTAAATATAAAATATAATAAAAAAATTATTTAATTTTTGCAGTTGCATAATTTTCATAATTTTAATAATAATTTTCATTTTCACATTTAAATATTAAGATTTAATTTTTATATATGTTTATTCTATTATTTAATTCCACATCAACAAGATTTTAAGTGCCACGTGGCACAATTTTCACCCCTTAAACATCATTAATTCTCACACCAAAATTGCCCAAAAAATCTTGAATTGTCCTTAAATTCCCTAGTGTTTTTAATTGAAGGGACTGAATCAATAGACTCTATTTATGTGGGACTTAAAATGGTAAGACAGATCAATTAATAATTCATCACTACCTAACAATGCAAAAATAGATTTGTGGTTTATATTGTAGAAAGTACACTTCTATAGCTTAATAATGAAATTATTATATTCATGAAATCGTTGCATGAGTTTTGTAATTTCTAGGGGAAAATGATCATGTTTTCATTACAAGTTTTTATAAAGATGAAGAAAATATTCATCATATACTTAACATTACTATCTATAATTACTATCTATAATTAACATTAAATAAAAGTCCAGTAAAAAAACAACATAGGGGCAAGTTTGGGAAAGAATCATCAACTATTCATGGTAATAATAACGTGACAGATAAATTGAAACAAATTCAATTTTCTAACACTAACAGTTATTTTGAAACGTATATAAAGAATATATATACCCATTGGAATAAATAAACAGTGGAAGATAAATATACAAGTAGCAAAGATCAAGGTTCATGATATTTTTCTATAATCTTGGAGTTAATTTAACTCCTATCTCGATGACTCCAACCCGAAACTTAAACCTACGTAAGAGAGCTTCGTGAATTAGGGTTGATGAGTTAAGGATGCACGAAACATAAATCGTGAAAGATTTGTTCCACTACAATTCCACAAGCAAGCAATCCCACACCAACAAGAGCAGCCCCTGCTTTTGATATTGCTCTTTCATCACTCTCTTGCCCTCGTTTCTTCTGGTTCATCGCCCATGCCATCGCAGGAGGAAGAACTCCGTATAGCACCGTCATGCAGTATCCACCCTACGATCATTATGATGTAAAGATCGCATTGATTCTTATGGAAGAAAGAGATGATCAGCTAAATGCATTTACAAATCAACTATATATCAGTAATGTTGTAAAAGGCACTAGACCCTAGGCATGTCGGGCAGACGATTGTGCCTAGGGTTAGTTAGGCCTGCGCAGGATTATGTCGGGCCAGAATCGAGAAAAGGGACTAAGAGCATTTCCAGCAGTGTTAAAAAAAAAAAAAAAAAAAAAATACTGAAATTGACATTCATCTCTAGCAATACGCATCATTCTTCATAGTAAAAGATAACATTTCGTAATATTCTATACAGAAGAAAATCGGAAGAAAAAATTTAACTGCAAAAGAAATCTTGCGTTGAATCCAACGCAAGGTTAGAGGTTGAGATAATTTAGTGTAGACTTTGAAATCACTGCTGAAGTAAACAGATCTTAAATTCTTACAAATTCAGCGCACTGCTGGAGATGCCCAAAGACATGGGCATTTTACAATAGTTGTTACGAGTAAGTAGTTGTAAAACTTACGGCAATATCTGTGGCAGCAGAAAACGCATCAGGTAGGGTTGTCGACACCACAAGGGAAGGAGCAACAACCATAGTCGTTGCCGTGATGCTCGTTTTGTTCTTTTTCCACCAGCTATTAATGCAGTATAACAAGTTCGATTTCTGCAAAGATTTACTCAATTCTATATTACTAACAATTGAACAATGGATCATCTAATGGGAATGAAGCTACTACCTCTGAAAGTTGTGCAGATGAGAAATCAGAGGGCACATTATTGAGCTGTTCTTTAAAGAACTCTGAGAAACCTAAAAGTGTGCCAATTAGCGAAGTCCCGACAGCCAGAAGCGAGAATGCCTCGACCATAAATGGAACTCCACCCCATTCTACCCTGTATAATAAATGCACATGACCTTATCTTTAATTCCTACTACTGATAAAAAATGTCAAAAAACACGTGATCCCAAGAAATAAACGACCTTAAAAGCAATTCAACGGGATCAGAAACCCCTTCAGCCTGGCTGGAAAGACCTAGAGCAACGGCCTCCCAGACGAGCAACGTTAACAAAGGCACCACACTGCCAAGAAGAATTGAAGCACGTATACGTGTAAGATCTCCTCCCAAATAAGCACATAGAACTACAATGTCACAACATCAGGTCATATGGATACATCTAAGAATCAAGAGCAGAGTTTGTGACTATGATATATCTACCTGGAGTTAGATCATGATAAACCAAAGAAAATATTATAACCGGAAGAGTTGCCGGTACTTTTTCCCAGTCGCCACCACCGCCCTCGAGCCCTGTCCACCCTCCAAACCGAACAGCAAGAATCTCGATTGCAATAAGTAGACCTGTTTCTTACTTGAAAAGGGTAAGTTTGTCCTAAAATCTTCTTAAGAAGCTTATAAAACGGAATTGTACCAATAAGTACCTATCATGGCTGCAGTTAGCCACTGGTTCACTTGATCAGTGGCTCGAGTTCCTCCTAAAGATATCAAAACAGTGAAGAAGAAAGCGAAGAAAACACTGGAAATTGGCCCTGAAAAATCTGTCAAATGATGAAGAATCTCTCCTGACTTTGAACAATAAGCTATCACAGAAGTGTAACCTAAGAACACATATGTCAAAGTTGCTAAATTTCCACCCCATTCTCCTAGTGTCTCTTCAGCCATGGTTCGTATAGACATCACCTCTAACTCATCATCATCATCTAATTTTACTTTCTTCTTCTTTTTCCTTTGCAAACCGACATTAATTTCGACTAGCAACAGAGCTTCAATCAACAGAAAAACCCAACATACTGTCATTGTTATTGAACTTGGAACTAGCCCCTACAACGAAAGCACGCAAAATAAAGAGCAATTACAACTTACAAGATACAACAATGTATAATCAATACACACAATTTCTTCACACCCACAAATCCTTTCTTTCATTTTTCCAATTTCTTTGCTCATCAATCTTCTTCATATCCCACATTTTTTCATTGAGACAAAAAACCACACCAAATCCTCTATTTGGGATACTATCTTTTATAGAACAACAATGTATGTTCAAAACACACAATTTTTTCACACCCACAAATTCTTTCTTTCATTTTGCCATATTTCTTTGCATATCAGATGAAAAGGTTGAATCTTTTTTACACCCAATATTTTTTTCATGAAACACAAATCCACACAAAACCCTCTATTTGGGATAGCATTTCATTTCCAATCTCTGACAGATTATGAATTATATGCACAAAAAATGAGGAAAATTACCGCAGGATTAGTTTTTTGGGGGAGAGCAAGAATCCCAGAACCAATACTTGTCCCAATAATAAGAGCAACTGCACCAATAATGCTACCTTTTTTCTTGGAATTTTTCCCACCCTCATCCTTCAATTTCACTACTGTGCTAAATTTCTTGCTTTTTGCTTCTGAAATTCTCCATTTATGTGATTGCTTTGAGCATCCCAGTCGAGGGTATTTGAATCCACTACCAAACAGAGCACTAGTGAAAGATGGAATAACTTGAAATTCAGAAATAAAGAAGTAAATATATATTATTCTCTACAATCAAAATCATTAAATTTAATTACATCATACATCTTGGATTTGGAGCTGCAATTTGTCCCATCCGAGTGATGAAATCTTAGCCATGATGGACTTGGATTTACTGAATGATGGGAACAAGAGACAATCAGGTGAGGGAAATTCATCAATCAGCAGAGACAGAGAGAGAGAGAGTGAGAGAGAGAGAGAGAAATTTCACTCCAAAAACCTGGGAAGAGAACTAAAAAAAAAAAAACACAAGTGTTTTGAGGTGGAGAGTATTTGGAAAAAATAAGATATTTTAATAAACAGTATTAAAATTATTGAATTTTGCAAGAATAATGGTAATTAATTTTAGAGTTAATTGCCTTTTCAGTTATTAAATTCCAACTTTTTACTTTCGGACTTGCAATGTAAGACTTTAAGATTATGTTTTTCACGAATTTTGCCCAAGTTGAGCTCGAATGCGTAATTGGGCTCAATTGACACGTGAATCGCACATGAGTTCCATGATTTGTCCGACGTGGCAACTAGTTTCACACGCGGATGACACATGGCAGGGAATATCTGACGTGGAAGATACGTGGATATTTTCAAATTAAAAAATACTAAAAAATCAAAATTTAAGGAAAAAAAAAAGAAAAAAAATCTTAATTTGGGCAAAATTAGCGAAAAATATAATCTTAAAGTCTTACATTGCAAGCCCGAAAGTAAAAAGTCTGAATTTGATAACTGACCATAATTACGGGGCAAAAAAAGTAATTAACTCTTAATTTTAGAATAACATTTTAGAATGGGCAGCAATCATGCAACATGTAAATTCACTTTGAATTTAAACCCATTTAGTGACAAATGGGTTTGAATAATTCTATGTCTTATGGCTCTGAATAATAAAATTTTGTTGGAAAAATTGGTAATATCTGAATAATATCTCTACGTTATCTCTAAGTATAATCTTACATTTTAATTTTTTGAAGTTTTAAAAATATCTAATGTAACAATATAAATCACTTATCCATATCTATATCTATATCTATATCTATTTATAATAAAATGATCACCTTTTCCTCTTCAAAAGTCAAAATTTCAACCTTCCCTTTTTCAATTTTTATTAATTATTGATTAAAAAACTAATTTAAGTATGTTGAAAAATTCAATTTTGGAAACATGTTTTAATTAATTGTTTAAATTTTCTTTTTTGTTGTATTAAATCTAAATTGAAATTTTTTTTTCCATAACTTTTAGAAAACTATTATTTTAAGAGACTGATATCAAAAATTAACCAATGAAAATAACAAAAACAGAAAGAGAAATAAAGTAGATATCAAAATACATATCTATTGAAAATAATTTTTTCAAGAAGAGTCGTAGATGTTTCTTTATATCTTCGTTATTGAAATGAATTTTATATATGTATTTCTAATAGTATAATATATTAGAATTATATTTATAATGTGAGATAATATATATATATATATAATAACAATTACCCTCCAAAAGAAGGAATGAGATTATTTTCCCAACAATTTTCAACCCAAAAGTAGAAATCGATTATTTATTTTGTATATTATTTTATAGGTTATATCATGAATAAAGTAATATACAAATTGGACTTCTCTTAACTAATTAAAAAAATTATGATTCAAGATCGTAAAGATGATCTCAACATTTCAATCATAATAAATTCCTAAATTTTAGCTAATGAATAGTAGGGATAATATGATAATAAAATTGTAAAAACACACTTAATATGAAACATAATTTAAACTCCAGAATGACGTCTTTGAAATTAATATATATTGTATATACATGCTAATTATAATAAATGTTTTATTGTTTATATAATCAAACATTTACTTAAATGAATAGTATCATATTTTTAAAATGAACTGATATTATATTACTCTATGTTTGATGATTGATTAATTAAAGAAGTAAATATCTAATCATTATATTGTTTTTCTGAGAAGCGTACCTCTAAAATTCATTCATTTAAGAATGTAATAAATCATTCAAAATAATTCATCAATAAATTCCAAATGGATATGCAATGATTTTTTCTCTATTATTGTAACACCCCAAATTCCAATTAAATCATTTTCTGGGTGATAAGTTGTTTATTTAATTATCATAATAAGTCATGATACACATTAACTATGTGATAATTCAAATATTATATCTTATGTAAATATGATTCTTAAATAATTAAGTTTATAACCATATCTAATTTAATATAGGGATTTTAAAATCAAGATTTACTAGTTGTGATAAGAGAAATTTTAAAATAGGAGGTTGAGAACTATAAGGAATTTGTTTAACTCCTTCTAGATACAGTAGACTTCAAAACCCTATACCTATAAATCTACATAATTAGTTGAGTTTAAATCACATGTGACCCTATAGGATAGGGTCAGGGCCAAGATTAGCCTCATGGTTTCAGAAACAGCATCGAAAAGTCCATAAACAACCCTGTCCTGTTATCTTTTTGGACGGAAAACGTTAGGTCAAATTTTGGTGGTAATTTTTTTTTCCCGAATTCAATTTTTTTCCCGGTCTTCCACTCTCCGCTGCCGATTCTGCCAATAACGACAACGCCCTGTAGCCGGCGACATCATATCTAGAGTATATCTGCTTATTACGGACACCACAAATCCTCCATCAAAACAAAAATCCTTTTCACCATTACATACCTTATTTTCCTCCACTTCTTTCCTTGTTTTTCCAAACAATAAATCCATAAAATCACAATAATTACAAACATAATTCAATGATAGTTGGGGGGGGGGGGGCAATCCTCAAGTTAATTTCTTGAGTTTCACACACCCAAATAATACATAAATTGAAAAATTAAACTCAAGAAATAATGGATTAGAGAGATAAAAAATGCCAAAAAAAAAAAGATAGAAAAATTTAGTCTCGATTCAAGAGACAGTTTGAGACTCTGAATAGAATTGTTCAAAGAAGAGAAAAAAAGAAGAAAAAAGGGAGGGGCATTTTGTGAAAAGAAAAAGATAGCTTGTGACTGAAACTCTACAACTCTTATTACAGCAGGAGGCTGGGGCGACGGTGGTGGCAGAAAAGGCAATGGCAGGGGGTGGCGGCAGCAGATGCGGGGTAAGGGCGGTGGTGGCAGATGCAGCAGCTTGCGACGCCTGCTATAATAGCAGATCTCGATTTGGTCCGCGGCGTCGGGATAGGGTGGTCCGATGAGATCGGTCTTGGCGGTACGGCCTCCGGCTCCGGAGATGGCGGTATCGAGGTGGCTGGTGCGGATGTCGTGGCAGAAGTCGCACTAGTGGCACTTGAGGACGAAGACGGCGCGGAGGAGGCCGGAGGTGAAAACTGCGACTCGAGTTCCATTTCAATGTGGGGGAAAGTGTCCTCGATTTTGACCTAGTTGACTTGGGTTTAGTTGACTTAACAGGCACGTGCTTCGCTCATGGCTATTGCCGTTAGTTATTGATGAAAAAATCGAACGGGGTTAACATTGATTGACCTAGGGTCATATTTGGCCCAAGCTCTATCCTACGGGACCATATGTGATTTAAACCCTAATTAGATTGACTAGTGGTATGAGTTTTATGGAATATTTAATACTAAAATTAGGGTGTAGAATTGTAAATCGCATCAATTATGTTTCACAGAAATATAAGAAGACAAATATGAATTAAAGGTATTGGATATTATTAGTATAAGATTGAATTGTCCAATTTCAAACTAGTTTGCAATTAATTGTTGTAATGTTTTAATTTCTTTAAATGGGGGTGTATTTTAATTTAGGAGTTAGATTGTATAATCTGGATAGATATAATTAATCTTTTCAGGGTAGTCTTAATATAATTAATTAATTTTCACGTTTTTAGTTAAGAACCGAACAAGATATTTCATAATGATTACAAATATATGAAGTACTTAATAATTCTTGAAGGGTTTTATCAATTAAGTTAATTGATGTAATGTTATGAATATAGCATTTGATTTAATAATTTGTTTAGGTGACAGATCAGTTAGCTAGAGTTAGGAATGCAATTTACACGACTAATACTATATTAACAACAACAAAGGGTGCATTGACTAAATAAGGGTGATTACCTCTTTTAGCAAATATAGAGTTATGTTGGTCATTCTTTAATTTTAAATCTAATTGATTTTGGTTTGTTGGTAGTGTAATTATGTTTATAAGGACTAACTTAAATTAGAAATAGAAGCACAGAATCACTACAAGATTGATTAATTAATAGTTAGAATTCTAGGAATTTGATAATTTATGAGGAATGCTTGTAACTCTTATTAAGTATACAGAGACATATTATAGGCATAGGCCACTCTTAATTGTTTCCATTACTTGTTTTATATTTTAGATTCAATTGTGATAGCTTAGTACGTATTTAAAGAGTTTTGAGATAGGATAAGCTTTGGAAATTCGAAGTAAGTACATCTCTCACCTGCAGTATGAGTAGCTATGTTTTAATTGGTTATTATTGATGTAAAAATTTATGTGGATGCTTGTTGCTATTTTCGTGAGTATGCTTTGATGATTGGCTAAGTGATGTGTTTCCATGAGTTTTGGTTGAGTATAAGATGTGAGTTAATTATGTTCATGTAAAGTGAGAAATGTTTTTCAGGAAGTGAGAAAAGTATATTTTTTTGAGAATATATATATATATAGTTTTATTTTATATATTTTAAGACTGGTACCGGGCACCAAGATCGCCCAGGAGATGAGTTTAAGGGCCCCGAGACTGCCCTATGAGTTTTAAGTTGCTCCGTTTGGATTCGGTAACCAGCTATCCCGAATTCTTTGGAGTTGCGCGCATTGGTACCATGTCTGGGCCCACAGTATATTATTTTCGAGTATAAGAGTTTTATTTAACTTCTTAACTGAGCTTTCTTTGAATATCTTTTCTTCAAACTGTTGCAATGAAAGAAAATAAAAAAAAAATGTTTTGTGAGATAAGATAATGTACTCACTAAGCATGTCGCTTATAGTTTTTACCTCATACTGCAGATGAAGGCAAAGGTAAAGTGTGATGAATGAGGTAGCAGCGTTGAAGCGTGATTGATGGTGACGACGTAACCTTGGAATTTGGTTTGAGATTTTTCTTAAGTTTTCATGCTAAACTGTTTAGTTCAACGATTTTATTACATGGTTGCATTCAGATTATTTGACTTAAATTCTTGTTTAAACATTTTATTCTTTTGAAAATGGTTAGACTATTTAAACCTCGAGCATGTGGTTCTTAATAAAAAAGGATGAAAATTTTACATATTAGTAAAAGTAATAATACCACTAGAAATGAGGGTGTTACAGTTATATAATATATATTCAATTTCATATAAATTAATATTTTCGAAAGTGTAACGTCCCATTTCTTCAAAGAATAAAATTTCACTTAGGCATTACTTATGTTATAAATTCACCATTTAAATAATAATAAAGATCGATAAATTCAGGAATATAGTTATGAAATACAGATTTTGAAAAATGCAGCGGAAGATATTTTCTTGGAATTTCTTTCTTTACAAACACATTTTTTAAAATTCATCAAAAGAGTGATGAAAATAAATATTTACACAAATAAACATGTTTCAAATTTATAAAAATAGAACTCTTCATTAAAATCTTCTGCCACCTTGATAATATCGGCTACTGGCATTCACCGCTCGCACACCACGTCCTGAATACTTTTTAACTGAAAATATTTTTACATATAGGGATGAGTGCCAGAAAACACTCAGTGGGGGGAAGCATATAAACATTTTCACATTCCGCATTTAACATAAAAAAAAAACACATAACCTCTTCTGGAGTTTATAAATCCAGTATATATATATATATTTATATGTACACAGGTCCGTCAATATTGTCCGTCAATATATGTCCGTCAATATAAGTCATCAATATATGTCTGTCAATGTAGTCCATCAACAAGCGCATGCACATTCACAATCATTTTGCACATAATTCGAATTTAAACATTTATCATTCAAACATTTAAAGTTCACTCTTCAAAACATGTAATCACCTTTCAACAATCACAACTCAACATTCATCATTCAACGTATATAAATCATCAAAAGTTTATCAATAACGCAATAACATTCGTACCATCTTAAAATCAATCAACTTCAACTCATATATTAGGAGAACTTATATATAATCAAGTATGTAATTTATAAAGCAAATATGAATTGGCAAAATATTTTATGCAACTGGTGCATGGATCTAGGATCCATGCACCCGGGTCGACCCGCCCCACGCGCCCCAACGCGCTCTCATGCATCTGGTGGGTGCGCTCAAACCCACCAAAATTCGCTTCAGGCAGTCATACCCTCATATCTCATGTTATGTTAGGATTATCCTCATGTTATGTTAGGGTTACTCTCATGTTATGTTAGTGTTACCCTTGTTACTCTTACGAGGGTAACACTAACATAACATGAAAGTAACCCTAACATAATATGAGGGTAACCCGAACATAACATGAGGGTATGATTAACATTTTAGTTCAGTGGTTTTAAACTAAGACTATAAAATCTGAAGATTGGGTCACATTAACATAACACGAAGGTAACTCTAATATAACACAAAGGTAACACTAACATAACGTGAGTGTTACGACCAAAACACGTGAAAAAATAAAGAGGCACGGGCTGGCCAGCCAGGCACGCGACCCATCCCTGCAACTGATACATAGGAGAGTAACTCATAAGAATTTACCCCACCTTTAGAAGCAATGCTCATAAAATCCTTCACCTTATTTTCCTCTAGTCCTTTCTCTCGTTCGTATTTCCAAGAAAGGACCCAGCCCCCTTTTCCTGTGCACCTGTCGACTTCCGCCACCACCGCCGGTGACGAGCCCGTCGCCGGTGACGATCACCACAGACTCGCCCACAGCACACCCACATAACACATAAACACCAATACACAACATGGCCCACCCCAAACACCATCACTGTACAACACACAACATAGCCATAACCACTCACCCCATCGCATAAACAGTCACCCCACCCCAAACACCATCTCCTGCAAATAGCGACGACCGTCATAGGTAACTCCGGTGCGACCACCGCTCCGGCTCGACTCAGAGAGACTCCTCGTCTCGAGATCCCAGTAGTGAAAGAGTGACAGAGAAATAGAAACCGAGAGAGAGACGGGAGCAGGGAAGAAAAGAAAGAAGGGTAAAGTGAAGAGAGATGGCCGCCCTTTTTCACCCCATCGGCGGCGGAGGTGGTGCCGAACAAAGAACCCGGGTCTAAAATTAAGAAGAGCCTGATGAAAGCTTTCATTTGGTCCGACCAAATCATCGGGAAAACGACCGACGATGGTGAGGGTGATGGCAGCGGCTCCGGTTGAGATGATAAGAAATGGGAGAGAGAGTACACTACTTTATTTCTCTTGCCTCCAATGTGATGTCTCCTCTCCAGAACATGGGAAAAAGGGTGGATGAATATTCCTTTTTTTGTGGTGATATGTCGATAATATAAGGAGAGAGAGAAAGGATGAGTGGTGACTAATGGTCCCTAACTAATTTCTTCAAGACAAAAACTTTTATGCACCAGATCCGTGCAATCGGATCGACCCATTCACGCATCCAAAACGCGCCTCCCATGTGTCTCCCACGTGCCTACACGCGCTCTCACGCACTTAACAGTTGTGCTGAAGCTCATCCAAAATTCGCTCCAATAGACCAACCTTTATGTATACTTAAACCAACCTTTGTGTATAGTTAGACCAACCATGTGTAGGTAGGTCTACTTATATACAAAGGTATGTCTAACATATATAAAGGTATGTTTAACTATATGCAAAAATATGTCTAACATATACAAAGGTATGTCTAAGTATACATAAAGGTATGTCTATCACAACGTAAATGTATGTCTAACATAATGTAGTGGTATGTGCCAAAATTCAAAAATCAAGCCAAAAAAGACCAGACATGAAATCTGGGCAGAACTGGTATGTTTAATATAGTTTAAAGGTATGTCTAACATAACGTAAAGGTATGTCTAACATAACCTATAGGTATGTGATTTTTTTCAAAAATCATGTGCGAAAAAAAAAAGTGTGGTCCCTCCGACCCGAGTGCATGGATCTAATATCCATGCACCAAATTCACAAGAGACCTACTCTTCTTTTAATGAAACAATATTTATGTAAATAAAGGAATAGGAGTATGGCTTGTGCTTGCAAATTGAATTGAAATGTGCAATTGGGTTGAAATTGGGCTTTATAATTTGGGTGTTAACTTTGAGCCGAAAATGGATAATGAAAATGGGCTTGAGGTGGGTTCGCGATTTGGGCCGAGATTTTATTTTATGTAGGTTTACGGAAATTGGGTCATCGTATAAAAATTATCTATCGAGTCCAACCTCATTAATTAACATTGGATCAAACAATTTAATACTTTGTATAATTTTATTTGTGATAAGAATTAACCGATATCTTCGATTATTATTAACGGTTTATTTTATCTCCTTTGTCAACTTAAGATATTCGTAATTAAGAATTAACTTTAGGTTATCATAATATTGTATTGAAATATTTTATATCTAACCCAATTGCCAGATTAATTTTACGACTTAAATCTAAATTACGAAAAGACGAATTTAAATTCAATTTCATGAATTAACTTATTAAAATTCTCATAAATTCTAATTAGATCTTAATTTTATTCAGGGTGTTACAGAAAGCATTGCCAATTTTTTGGGGGGGAAACTTTTTTTTGGTCCCGTTGAAAGGCTACTGTCCGATTTTGGTCCCGTTAAAATCCGAAAATCAAAATTAGTCCACTTAAGTCAAATTATGTCCAATTTCAGTCCTTTCACCAACGGAAAAATGATTTTCCGACAACTTTCCAGCGAGTGCATCTGAGATTTTCAATGACTTGCGCTTATGTAACATTTTATTTCACATGTGAGCATTGAAAAACAAATGGGTGTACAAACATAAGGTTGAAGAAAATAGCTCAAAACCCACGTACAAAGCTCGAATAGTTGTAAAGGGGTGCAAACAGAAGGAAGGTATAGACTTCGATGAGATATTTTCACTAGTCGTGAAAATGTCATCCATACAGTGGTTCTAGGTCTAGCTACCAGTCTAGACTTGGAGATCGAGCAGCTTCATGTGAAAACAACTTTTTTGCATGGAGATTTGGAGCAAGAGATCTGTAAGGAGCACCCCGAAGGATTTGTAGTCCGGGTAAAGAGCACATGGTGTGCAGACTCAAGAAAAACCTTTTATGGTTTGAAACAAGCCCCGAAACAATGGTACAAGAAGTTTGATTCATTCATGAGCGAGCATGGTTTCAAGAAAACCACCATTGATCATTGTGTCTTCGTGAAGAGGTATGATAAGGATGGGTTCATTATATTTTTCCTTTATGCCGATGAGATGTTAATTGTCGGACAAGATCCAAGAAGAATTGATGCCCTGAAGAAAGCGTTGAATACATCATTCTCTATGAAAGATCGAGGTCCAGCAAAGCAAATTCTTGGGATGAAGATCACTCGAGATCGACCTAAGAAGTTGTTGTGGCTTTCTTAAGAACAATACATCAAAAAAGTTCTTGAAAGATTCAACATGCATAAAGCCAAGCCAACCAACACTCCACTAGCCGGACACTTCAAGTTAAGTAAACAACAAAGTCCGACGAGTGAGAAAGATAAAGTTGAGATGGAAAATATTTCATACTCATCTGTTGTTGGAATTCTTATGTATGCGATGATTTTTAAGAGGCCGGACATTGCATATGTTGTAGGTGCAGTAAGTCGCTTCTTATCCAACCCCGGAAAGGAACATTGGGAAGAGTGAAATGGATACTTCGATATCTCCGTAGGACAACCAACAGATAATTATGTTTTGGTAAAGGAAAGACTATCTTGGAAGGCTACACAGATGCTGACTTGGCTGGAGACATTGATTCAAGAAAATCAACGTCAGGATATTTGACCACATTTGCAGGGGGAGCTATATCCTAGCAGTCTAAACTCCAAAAGTATGTAGCATTGTCCACCACAGAAGCTGAGTATATTGCAGCAACTGAAGCATGCAAGGAGATGTCATGGATGAAGAATTTGTTGTTTAAGCTGGGTCAAAGACAGAGGTTTGTGTTAAATTGTGATAATCAAAGTGCAATTCATCTTGCCAAGAACTCAACATTTCCAAACATATCGATGTTCGATATCATTGGATTCGAGATGTGTTAGAGAACGAACTTCTACAGCTTGAGAAGATACATACCGACAGACATGATGACAAAGACAGTTTCGACCAAGAAATTTGAAGATTGCTGCGAATGAGTCGGATTAGTGATTCCTCCCAATTAAGTCGGAAGGGGGAGATTTGTTGGGCTATTCCTCCATAATTGGGAGAAACTCATAAAATTAAAGGCCCATAAGTCCGATCTCTAGAAAAGTCCACTTTTCGAGTGTGAGAGAATTCTAGATAAATGTTATTTGGAAGATAATTTTAGAGAAATGTTTATTTCTCTACAATTGTTGATTCTAGAATCTCACACCAACTAGTATAAATAGAGAAGTGTGGGAAGACATTTTATGAATCCAAGAATTGAGAGTTCCTCAAAAAGAGCTAGAGAGATAGAAGTGAGCACATTGTTAGAATGTGTTAAGTGAGGAAGAGTTTCACTATTCTATAGTGAGAGATTGTGAGTTATCCTTTACTTTAAATTAGAAAGAATCTTTATAAGCTTACTCTACATAGGGAAGAAATTATGGACTGGTGGTTTTTCCCTATTTGAGTTTTCCACGTAAATCCACGAAGAGAGAAAATGATAGGCTTCCGCATTTCTATAGTTGTCTTTTCCCAACACTTCTTAAACATGAGAAGAACCCTCTGATTTGGGGAATTGGTTTAGAGTTTGTTCTTGCTCATCCTGTGTAAAGTTTGAATCTCAAAATAGCAGCAATCAAACTTCTTCAAATCTCCAGAAATCAGCTCAAAAACAACCTTTGCATGCACACATGCAATATGGAATCGAAAATGAGTAAAATGAATGCAAAACACATCGGATTTTATGTGGTTCGGTCGATTAGATCGATCCTATATCCACGGCGAATAGATCGCAAGCTATATAACTCAGAATCAACGTGAAAATTACAGTGAATTGAACTCAAACTTGAAACTAGGGTTTTCTCTCTCTAGACTAGAACCCTAATCGAATTTGATCTCACTCAATCTTGCGAATTACAAAGTGAAACAACAACTGAACATAGCTACTACTATATATAGCAAAAGCCCTCAACCAAATTCTGCAACCGATCTTTGGATAAGCGCGAATTTCTGTTTTTATTCCTAATTTTACGCATGAGCCCTAACAGAACCCTAACCACCTTGGACCACCTAACTGCCAGATCTTGTTGAGGCCCGGTTCAGCCAGTTTTCGCTCGGTTCTTCAAGAATTGAAACCGGTTCTGTAACTCCCACTTATTTCTGAATTAAACCCCTCACAAAATCTCCACCTTTAATCAGAAATTGAACCTGCAAAAATAAACAGCAAACAACAACACTTCCACAAGCATTGTCTATCAGTTAGTATAGAAAAAAAAGACAATTACCAATGCAAAACCCTTACTAAGCTCATGCAATGACTGAACTTGGACCAAGGTACAACTTTAGTGAGCATATCAGCTGCATTCTCCTCAGTGTCAACCTTTTTAGCCTCAATTACACCTTTATCTACCATGTCCCTTACAAAATGAAGTCTTATATCTATATGTTTAGACCTCTCATGAAAGACTTGATGTTTGATAAGATGCAGAGCACTTTGATTGTCACATGGGATATCTACTTTAGCTTGGTTTACTCCCATTTCACCTAGAATACCTCTGATCCACACTGATTATTTTACAGCTTCTGTCATGGCTATATATTCTGCCTCAGTGGTAGACAAAGCCACAACCGATTGCTGAAGTGTCTTCCATGTTATTGTTGTACCATACATAGTGAAGATATATCCTGTGAGGCCCTTTTTTGTGTCTTTATTCCCTGCAAAGTCTGAATCAACATACCCTTTCACAGGTTCTGAAAACTTCTCAAGCTGTTTCTTAAAAACTAGACCGTACTCTCTTGTACCAACAACATATCTGAGAGTCCACTTTACAGTTTCCCAGTGTATCTTACCAGGATCAGTCATGTACCTACTTACAAAACTCATTGCATAAGCCAAGTCTGGTCTACTGCATACCATTGAGTACATTAGACTCCCTACTGCACTTGCATAGGGGATGCCCTCCATATATCTAGTCTCTTCCCTTGTGCTAGGTTTCTGTGCTACAGACAACTGAAATTGAGTGCTAAGAGGTGTTTTAACTTCATTTGCCATGTGCATGTTGAACCTTCTTAAGACTTTGCTCATGTAATCTGCCTGTGTTAGGAATTGCTTTCCAGCCCATCTATCTCTCTTTATGTCCATTCCCAGAATCCTCCTGGCCTCACCTAGATCTTTCATCTCATAGTTGGCTTTCAGTTTGTTTTTCAGAGCTTCAATCCTGAGCATATCTTTGCTTGCATTCAGCATATCATCCACATAGAGAAGAAGATATGTGTGTACCAAATTCCCTTCCTTTTCCAGGTAGACACAATCATCATACCTACATCTACTCAGGCCTATACTCAGCATGTATTTATTAAAGTGCTTGTACCACTGTCTTGGACTTTGTTTAAGTCCATACAGAGATCTTTACAGCAAACATACCTTCCCTTCTTCTCCTTGTTTGATGAAGCCCTCTGGTTGATTCATGTAGAGAGTTTCATCTAGGTTGCCATGTAAGAAGGCTGTCTTAACATCCATCTGTTGAAGTTACATATCAAACTGAGTCACCATAGCCAGCAGAATCCTTATGGATGAGTGCTTCACAACAGGTGAGAACACTTCATTGAAATTAATCACCTCTCTTTGTGTGTACCCTTTTGCCACCAACCTGGCTTTATATCTGATCCTTTTTGTGTTATGAACCTCTAACTTTCTTTTAAAGATCCACTTACACCCTATAATCTTCTGCCCTTTTGGTTTTGGTATAAGAGTCCAAGTCTTATTCTTTTCTAGAGAGTTGATCTCCTCTTGCATGGCTTCCTGCCACTTCTTCCTTTCTTTTGATCTCATAGCACTTCTATAACTATCAGGTTCATCTGATTCTAAGTCCTCTGCTACTGTCAAGGCATATGAGATGATATCAGCTTGACCAAACCTGCTAGGGGGTGAATATATCTCATTTGTCTGTCCCTGGCTAAGTTGTAGTTTCTTAAGCTCTCATCTTGAGTTCCTTCATTATCTGATGTTTGTTCCAGTTCATCTGTATATGATACAATCTCTTCTTAATCAGACTCCACCTCAGCTTGAGTGATATCAGTTCCAGCTTGCTCCACCTCAGCTTCTAGTGTCTCCCTGTCTTGATCATCTGAGTTATCTTGTTCAGCCTCAGATTTATACCCCATTACAGATTCCCTGAACACCACATCCCTACTTATGAAACACTTTTGATGTCCCTCTTCTAGACACCAGAGTTTATAGCCTTTAACCCCTGGAGGATACCCAATGAAGATACACCTTAAGGCTCTTGGTTCTAACTTGTCTTGTTTAATATGTGCAAAAACCAGACATCCAAATACTCTCAGATGAGAATAACTTGGTGTTTTCTCATACCAAACTTCATCTGGTACTCTGAATTCAATGGCTGAAGAAGGAGACTTATTGATCATATGTGTTGTTGTAGTGACTGCTTAACCCCAAAAACCTTTAGGTAACTTTGCACTGATCAGCATGCATGTGACCCTTTCTAGGAGAGTCCTATTCATCCTCTCTCCCACTCCATTTTGCTGTGGATTAGCAACAACTGTCATATGCCTAATAATCCCATTTTCTCTGCAGAAAGCTTGAAACTCCTCACTCACATACTCCAAGCCATTATCAGTTCTGAGATGCTTTACTTTTCTACCTGTCTTGTTCTCTTCTAAAGTTAACCAATCCTTAAACCTAGTGAATGCTTCACTTTTGTGTTTCATGGTGAACACCCAAACCTTCCTTGAGAAATCATCAATTATAGACATGAAATATCTAGCTCCACCATGAGTTGGAGCTCTAGATGGACCCCAAACATCAGAGTGAATATAATCCATAAATGCAAGTGTAGAGTGTGTGCCTTTACTGAAACTATTCTTCTTAGATTTACCAAGAATGCATTGATCACAAGGCTGTAGGTTTGAGATAATTTTGTTACCTAGAAGTCTTCTCTTTGACAGTTCCTTAAGGCCCTTTTATCCAATGTGAGCAAACCTTTTATGCCAAGTGGAAGTGTCTTCATTGCTCATGGTTAGATTCAGTTCTGGTGTAGCCATTTCCCCTTCTAGAGTATAGAGCCCATTCACCTTCCTACCTTTCATGATCATTTTTTCATCCTTTGTAATTAGGATTTCTCCTCTCTGAGTCTTGAACTCACACCCTGCAGTGGTTAGACAGCCAAGAGAAATCAAATTCTTTTGAGATCAGGAATGTACCTCACATTTGACAGGTATTTGATGGTTCCATCATGAAGCTTTAAGGAGATGATTTCCATGCCTTGAACCCTGCAAGAATGGTCATTTCCTAACAGCACCATTCCTCCATCTTGAAGCTCCAGGTTCTGAAACCAAGCCTTAGTTGGACACATGTGGAATGTGCAGCCTGGGTCAAGGATCCATTATTTTGATTCCTTTTCAGTGCTTACACACAGCATACTTGCACTTTCATATCCCTGATCTGCCACTGATGGTTCTTGCTTGGTGTTATTTACCTTTGTATTCTTCCTTTCTAGGCAGTCTTTCTTGAAGTGCCCAGGCTTATGGCAGTGATAGCACCTCTTCTTTTCTTTGTCTTCTTCAGCTATTGCATCAGGAGATTCAGATTTTCCTCCCTTGTTTTTCTTTTGGCCTTGGAATTTCTTTTGATTCTTGCCCTTTACAGCTAGACCCTCTCCCAGATTTTGTCCTTTTGACTCATTAGTAGTTGCTGAGCTTAAGATCTTGGATCTTATTGTAATCATTACTTCATCTAGAGTTAAAGGGATTGTTCTTCCATATACCAGAGTGTCTTTGAAACTTTCAAAAGATGTAGGTAGGGAATTAAGGAGCATTAGGGCCTTATCTTCATCAGGGATCTTCTCTACAATGCATTCAAGATCATCTATGATCTTTGAGAAATCCTCCAGGCGATCAGCCATCTTTTTATCTTCAGTAATTTGAAATGCAAAGAGCTCGTTCTTCAAGAAGAGGCGGTTTTCTAAGCTCCTCGTTAGATAGATAGATTTTAACTTCCTCCAAACCTGCAATGTTGTCGCTCAAGCACAACAAGATCGCGCTATGAGCCTTCATGTCTATTTCCTTCCATTTCTCCGCAGCTTCTGAAGAGGATGGCTGATCACCCTGTTCGATCAAAGCACCATGCAGACCATTCTGAATCAGAAGTGCTCGCATCTTCACCCGCCACATGTTGAAATCGGACTTGCCAGAAAACTTCTCGATATCCACCTTTATTGAGCTCATTATCGCCGGAGTTGCTTCCCAAAGACGACGCCAATTTGTAAAGTTTGAATCTCAAAAGAGCACCAATCAAACTTCTTCAAATCTCCAGAAATCAGATCAAGAACAACCTTTGCATGCACACATGCAATATGGAATCGAAAACGAGTAAAACGAACGCAAAACACACTGGATTTTATGTGGTTCAGTCGATTAGATCGATCCTACATCCACGGTGAAGAGATCGCAAGTTATATAACTCAGAATCAACGTGAAAATTACAGTGAATTGAACTGCAAACTTGAAACTAGGGTTTTCTCTCTCTAGACTAGAACCCTAATCGAATTTGATCTCACTCAATCTTGCGAATTACAAAGTGAAACAACAACTGAACATAGCTACTACTATATATAGCAAAAGCCCTCAACCAAATTTTGCAACCGATCTTTGGATAAGCGCGAATTTCTGTTTTTATTCCCGATTTTGTGCATGAGCCCTAACAGAACCCTAACCACCTTGGACCGCCTAACTGCCAAATCTTGTTGAGGCCCGGTTCAGCTGGTTTTGCCCGATTCTTCAAGAATTGAAACCGGTTCTGTAACTCCCACTTATTTCTGAATGAAACCCCTCACATCCTGAATATCCATATTTTCCCCCAAAATTTGCAGCCTCATAGTCTTTGCATCTTTTGAAGTCAAACGCGCACCAGATGAGATATCTTTCCTTATAAAAGATATTAACTCTTCTTCCAATGAGCCCTGCAGAATATTTATTTTGAGTACCAAGTCACTGTTAACCATTTTTAGAATTATGCAAGTACTAAGCAAACTTACTTATAATTGGGATTGGGATATCCAATTTTTAATATGTCTTCAAGTAGTTCAATCCGGTAATGATTACCTGGAATTTTGCTACTGCAATCAACAGATTCATCTTATAATGATTTATCTTATCTTCTGGTAAGGAAGGAAATGAAATTGCAACTGAGAAAGGTGTGAAAATAAGCAAACAAAGTAAACTGAAATCAATACAGGTATAAATATATATTTTATAAATATATTTTTACAGATACTACTATAAGCAAAGTAAACTGAAATCAATACAGGTATAAATATATATTTTATAAATATATTTTTACAGGTACTACTATAAGTAATCGTTGCATATGAGACTATTTCATGAGCTTTTGTGAAGAATAAAAAATAAGAAAAGAATACAATATCTCACGTGAGCTTTTGTGAAGAATTAAAAATAAGAAAAGAATATGGAGTAAGTCTCTTGTGCATCAGGTGCATGGATCTTAGATCCTTGCAACCGGGTCGGATCAGGGTTACCCGACCCGCTTCTCAATTATTTTTTTTCGCGCTAACTTTTTTAAAAATTAGTCATGACTTTTAGTTATGTTAAGGATACCTTTATATAATGTGTATGAATATTTTTATGTTATGTTAAGGATACATTTATATAATGTGTAAGAATACTTTTATGTTATGTTAAGGATACCTTTATGTCCAGATTTCATACATTTACGTTAAGTTAGACATACTTTTAAGTTATGTTAAGGATACCTTTAGGTAATGTTTAGGATACCTTTAGGTTATGTTAAGGATACCTTTATGCCCAAATTTCATACATTTACTTTACGTCAGCCATACATTTAGGTTATGTTAAGGATACTTTTATGTTATGTTAGAAATACCTTATTCATAACATAGTTGTGTTACACATTTTGTACACAAAGGTATCTCTAACATAACATAAAAGTATCCTTAACATAACCTAAAGGTATCCTTAATATAACGTAAAAGTATGTGACCAGGATTTCAAAGGAACCTGGAATCACGATTTCAAAGGTATACTTAACATCACCTAAAGGTATTCTTAACATAACTTAAAGGTATGCTTAATATAACCAAAAGGTATTCTTAACATAACTAAAGGTATCCTTAACATAACCTAAAGGTATGCTTAACATAACTAAAAGGTATTCTTAACATAATGTGGCATGTAACCTCGAATTAGGATTTCAAGGGTATCCTTAACATAACTGAAAGGTATCATTACCATAACTTAAAGGTATTCTTAACATAACTGAAAGGTATCCTTAATGAGCGAATTTGAGCGCACCCACCCAGGCGCGTGGGAGCGCGTGAGGGCGCGTGAGACGCGCGGGTCGGGTCGGGTGCATGGATCTAGGATCCATGCACCTGATGCATAAAAGATTTTGTGAAGAATATGATAGAGGGCACGTTAACTAGGATTCAAATATGGTCTTTACTTTGCAATTAGGAATCTTTATTTAATAATCATGTTTCATCTGATTTTCTAATATAACCACTCACGCCAAGTATAAAAGATGACATTGTCAATTTATACTGGTCATGATCTATTGAAAACAATTTTATACTAGTCGTCTATTGAAAACAATGAAACATAAAATAATACATCATCTTGAGATCCAGTTCCCTTAATTTGGTAGTATCAAGGCAGGTTAATTTCACTAGGCTGATGTAATTTGTTCTAATAATTTACCAATTAATATCTACATAAACACATTTATGATGCAATTTGTTCTAATAGTTTACCAATTAATATATACATAAAAACATTTATGAAATATTTTTAGGCCCCTAGAGTTTCATTTTTCGATCGTCTCTTCGAATATAAACATACTCAAATGAATATATAAACGTACACAAAATTATAGTAATTATCAAATATTTTAAGCTTTATTCTGTGTAGAAAAAAAATCATATTCAAAAGGATGTGCTCATGGATTAAGTTTTAAATATACTTTTGAGTTTATTATCTTCTTTACTCAATAATTTATCACTTACTAGAAATTCCAGTCATTAACTTTTGAGGGTGACGATTTAATCTAATTTTTTAAAATTTAAAAGTTTAGATCAAATTGAAATGAAATCGTTAATTTCATGTCATTCGGCCCAATTTTAATGATTTTTACTAAGTAATATTAAAAGTAATTCAAGAGTGTTAAAAAAAGTGAAAGAAAAATAGAAATAGATTAAAAGTTATAGAATAAAATTGTTAGTCAAATTACAAAAATTGAGCTGAATTGCCCGAAATTAATTACCTAATTTTTGCCCAATTTGGCATTTTGGACTGAAATTAATCTAATTTTTTTAATTTTTAAAATTAAAAGATAAAATTGTCAGTGCAAAAAGGTAATTATTTGAATTGGTAGACCAGATAGGTATTGTTTGAATTGGTAGACTAGATAAGCTGTCAGTAAAAAAAACGAATATCCTATTACTCTAAAGTACATTCAAACTTAGTTGATATATCTATCAAATTGAGCACAAACGAAGCTCACCAAATGATCTCGAATTGTGTATTGAATCGTTTGTTTGATTGTTAGTCCTATATGAGGCCCAACTTTATAGTTTGACCTGTCGAATGGATCAGATTGGATTCAAATTTTCAGCTCTAATATAATTATTAACCTAATTCAAAGTAATTATTTAAATTGGGCCATTTAATAAATTATATTAAGAGGTCACATTGGACCAATTTTAAGTCAACTAAGGCAATATTATGCACCCATAATCCCATATTAGATCCATAACAACTTCTTGAGCCCAATATTAAAGAACAAACATCTCAATTTATTAATCCACCATTTAGGCAGGTGTTTTTCTAATCAAGGTTTCTTGTACATGATCTTTCTATTATGAAGTTCTCTTGTTGATTTAAGAAAACAAATTGTATGTTATATTTTTAAAATTGTGTAATTTTTCAAAATGAATTTTGTGGTAAAAACCAATTTTGCTGATGCTAATGGCTCAATCAATCTATTTAAAAATAACTTTTTTATCAAAAGAAAATAATTCAAGACCACTTTTTTAAAAAATTCCACTAACGTTTCCAGTGCAAAAAGTAAATTACACTATTTTTGTTGTTGTAGACATGACTTAAAGAAAAGATTACAGTTGAAAAAACTTTTGAATTAATCTAAAGATTGATGAGTTGCAGTAACAATCACTTCGTTATAAAATTTATGGTAAAAAAACAGAAACTCATCTCAATTATATTGATCGGATCTAACATATTATTATATTATTCTTAAATGTTTTTATTTCACTATAAAAAAATATATAAGTTTCACAGGTTACAACATTTCCGTTTTCACATCATCGGAAATTATTCAAGTACATCTAAATTTAGCAATTTGCTATATTTTTAAAAGTTTTCATCATACTATATATAAAATTAATGGGTTTTGCAAATTACAATATTTCTGAATGGCTCGTCGTAAAATATCATCGGAAATTACTCATGTCCCTAATTTTTAGAGTACATTTGTTTTGAAAATGTAGATAACAATATTTTAATTACCTAACTTCTTTCTTCTCCATCTTCTTCATCTTCAATTAGGATTTATTTTATCGAAATGACAGGTTCAATTCAAGGAAATGCTGATTTTCATGTTGTTAATGATGGATGCCGAAAGTGAACAAATATACCCCTTTAAAATTAGATGAAGGCATGTTGGATGTTTTCAATGGGATTTCGCAGCGTGACAGTCAAAAATATTGTAACATGTAAAATTCATGTACTTTATATAGTGAAGGGAAAACTTTTAAAATTCATATAGTAAAATGTTAAATTGAAATGCACTTAAAAGCCTCATGTGGGATTTTATGATGTAGTAGCCATAAATATTGTAACCCGCAATAATCGTATATCATGTAGTGAAATGAAAATATTTATAAATAATGTAGTAAAGTGTTATATCAAGTATACTTGAGATGTGTTTCTATTTTTTCCAAAAATTTAATGAACAAATAAATTATAAGATCATTAAGTGATAGTATAATTTATGAGCCAGGTTTCAAACCTCACAACTCAAATCAGTTATCACAATCAAGTTTTATTTTGTAAGAGTCTCATGAAATTCAATCCGGGCGGAGCAGAGATTTTATAATGAGGCCGTGATTTTTTTTTTTTTTGCGATATTTATCAAAGTTTTTGAAATTTGAGGGTGATGAAATCGTATTTTTAACAACAATTAAACTGTATAATTATGTTTGAAAATTTAAGGGCATAACAGCCGCGTCAATCCCCCTCTAGCTCTACCTCTGTGTAAAACAGACTCATAAAAGACCACTATTTAATAGATTGTTGAAAGAAAAAAAAAATTGAAATGACGGTTAAAAGGCAATTAATTACTTTTGTAAGATATTAGAAACCTATATATTCTAATTCTAATATGTGAAACATATGAAAATGTTAAAATTGTTGAAATGTTCACGGCAGTTTTTGATATGTCCACCACTGAAATATAATGATCTAATTTTCTCGTTATATGAAAAATAAAATTAATTGATATGTTGAAAATTTGACGGAATTAGCAATGTGCACCCATTAATGTGTCTACAGTGGGTGATGAAACATAATGATCATAAACTGAAATTATTTGACATTTTAAACCATGATATGTGCCAAAATTATATATTTAGGTGTAATTCTTTGTCCCATAAATCTTGGGATGTTGTTGGCCCCTTCAGTGGCCTGCCCATGTTGGTGGGCCACATTTAGTTAGAGGTCCAAATATTTATTAATAGTATAAAAATCATGATTTAAAATAATCTTTAAAAACTTGATTGAAATCATCTAATAAAAGCATTATTGAAAAAAATTAAAAAATTCCACTTTTAGTTCAATTTAAAAAGCTTGAGTTGAAAGGTTGAAAAATCATAAAATAGTATTAATTACATGATTGATCTACTTGAGTTATACCTCCTAAAACAATTACTGAAAAAAACAAACCATTAAATTTGATTTGATTGTTTCTTTACAAGAAAATTTGAATTGATTGTTAACAATAAGATTAATTAAAACATACCATAATTTAATGTGAAAAATTAATTATAGATAGAAATTGTTAAGAATGTTTGGTTGGTTGGGTGGGTGGGTGAACCATTAGTTGATACTCTTAGCCACCTAATGCTACAAACTCCTAATTCAATTGTTTATAGTGTGTCACGTTGCATGTACCTTGTTTACTATGATTTATATTTTTTATGTGGTTTAATTTGTAGACAATTATATCTTATAAAAACTAGATTTATTCAATACATATTTTTCATTACTGATTATGGTCTCATGGATATTATTTCATGAGACGAAATGAATTGTATATTATGGAGGTTTATGACGCGATCTTATAAGAATTAACCAAATACTACATAATTTAAGATCAGTACAAATAAATAAAGTGATGTGAAGTAGTTTAGATTATTATGATATAATCAATTGAAAATTATATACATAAATGATACTTTATTTACAACAATAACGTGCTTCAATACCAAAAATAACAAAGATAGTGGTAATTGAAATTGTTTAACGAATATTTAAGTTTTGGGTCCCAATTAGATCACATTTGAATTAGGTCACCACTAATAAAGTAAGTATAATCTTATTTAGGATTAATCCAAAGTGATTTTGTTAATTAATCTATGATCTTATGAAATAAATAACTTTAGCAGCTTAATTAATAATTGTAAGTTGATTATTGATTATTGAAAAATATCGAAATATATATATAAACGCTTTTAATTAATAAATTGAAAAGTTATGATGTATGTTCCCAAATGATGCATATACTATGTATTGATTTAACACTCTTAGGATTAATTGAAAATGATTTCGTGAATTAGTGTATGTTCAAATGACTAAATTCAAACTATTTTCTCAACACAAAAATTCATTTGAAACGGACTCACGGATAGTTTTCGTGAGACGAATCTTTATTACTCATGAGTTGAACTCATTATCACAAATTTTTATATAAATTATTATGTGTGGAATATGAGTTGATTCATCCCACATCTATGAAACAGTCACATATACAATTTACTCTTTTTCTCTATTAATAGTTGTAAGTTGATTTTAGATATTACTTACAAAAATGAGAACTTAGGAGTTGTGCACTTCACACAAAAACAAAATATATTTTCTCAATTAATAAAGTGAAGATAAAAAATGGATGAAATTTAAGTTGCAAGAAGAAAATTATGATTCTCTCAAATTAAACATATACAATGTATATGTTACAATATATATGTAAGATTTACTACAACTTATTATATTTAAAATATTCTATTTTTTATATTTGAATTTATTCCTCTCAAAATGACTTTTAAAAAATGAATTATTCAAGTGAAAAAAGAAATAAGATAAATTAGTGCATATATCCATCCACTCTTTGACCATTGCGTCTGAGTGGATTTCATAAACAATTTGGAAATATATAATTGAGTTAATATCCCACCCTACTATAAAATTTTTAACATATAACCCTTTATACTACTCAATATAAAAAAGTGTCTTTTCTACTGCAAAACATAAAAGTTTGTCCCTACCTACCACAACTACCCAAATTCCTTTTGACATTTTCACAACCTTCCACATTTTATTAACTTCCAAAATACATTTATGGCAAAACTTTTATACACCGGTTGTATGGATCTGGGATCCATACAACCGGGTCGACCTGTTCACGCGCCCAAAACGTGCTTCCACACGCCTGCACGCGCTCCCACGCGCTGAACACTTGTGCTGAAGCTCATCCAAAATTCGCTCCAATAGACCAACCTTTGTGTATAGTTAAACCAACTTTTGTGTATAGTTAGACCAACCATGTGTAGGTAGGTCTAATTATATACAAATGTATGTCTAACATATATAAAGGTATATTTAACTATATGCAAAAGTATGTCTAACATATACAAAGGTATGTCTAAGTATACATAAAGGTATGTCTAACACAATATAAAAGTATGTCTAACATAACGTAGTGGTATGTACCAAAATTCAAAAATCAAGCCAAAAAAAGACAAGACATGAAATCTGGGCAGAACTGGTATGTTTAACATAGCTTAAAGGTATGTCTAACATAACGTAAAGGTATGTCTAACATAACCTATTGGTATGTGATTTTTTCAAAAATCATGCGCGGAAAAAAAAATGCGGTCCCCCCAACCCGGATCCGACCCGGGTGCACGGATCTAAGATCCATGCACCTGATTCACAAGAAACCTACTCTACATTTATTCCCAATTTTCCCTTCTTTCACACCATATGATTTTTATATCTTTAATTACCATTAATTAGATTAATATCAGGCCCAACATGTTTCCGTAAAATTAATTCATCCCATAAAATGCATACCTTTCTTTGATCACAACAGATCCGGGTGAAGTGGTTTGCAATGCCACCAGCTGGAAAATCACTGCCCCTTGACCGTTTTACGAACAACTCCTCACTGTTCAACTTCAACCCTCAGGGAAGATAGTCTACAAATTATCCAACTCCTTCAGAAACTATCCAACACAACTTTGGTTCGTTTCCTACACCAAGTGTACAAGATAATTCTCTCAAGGGATAAATCAATAATACATTAACACATGTTGTAGTGAAAGCCCTCCTTTTATTAAGAACTTGAAAAATATTTATTACATCTATGTAATCTCCTTTTGGGAGGAGAATACTAGATTAGTCTCTCATGGAGAAGACTATCACTCGTAAGTACATAAACTTAAAGCTAAAAACACTCAAAATGTTACAAAGATTTTTATTCTAAAGAAAACTAAGGAAAATATTCGATGTCCTCAGTTTCCTTCTTCCTTCCTAATTTATAGACATCAATCCGTACTTGAAGTGCGGATTCCAAATCTTTTTTTAGCCAACTGTCTCTTTTCCCTAGTGGATGAACCACTAAGTTAGTGTTTTGTCAGCTTTTTCTCGTGACTCATCTCATGTGATTGTTGTCGGGGAATCTCCTTTTTCTTCCCGTGACTCTATCCCATGTGGTATTTGTTTGGCGTGCTCAGCCCATATTACCTTTGTCGGGGAATCTTTTAAAAATTTGGCTTTCGTGGTCCCCGAAGATAACTTTTCTTTTGGGTAGGTCCCTTGTCCTTGTCCCGCCCCGTGCTCTCGTCGATCTGGTTTAGGTTGGAATCCTTTCCCAAACTCGGATTCCTTCTATTCCAGGCATGCTTGGCAGATTCGATCCGTCCATCAGCCTACGTGCACCATGTTATAGAATTTCTGGTAGGTTTCTTTATTAACCGGAATCTTGTTTTCCCAGAGGATTCTTCTTTTTGTTTCGAAAAGATCCTCTGCAAATCATGTGGTTGTTCCCGTCATTGAATTCAGGAGAAAATATCCACTCTAGTTGAATTATGAAAGAACTTGAAGGGATACTTGACTTTGTCCATCTCGTTCAGACAAATCCAAAGTCCCCATGCTCATCGGGTAGAAGCTTCAGCTTCATCTTGTTTGTATCTTTTTTCTTTTTTCTTCTTCCAACCCCTCAAAATAGTCTATGCCGATAAAATGGATTTTGAATAATTTTGAATAATGTTGTCATATTATCGACAATTCCTTTCAATGACTCACCAGCTATAATATTGTTTTTCATTTCTGGTGCCGTCATGTCCCATGCGATCTTTACAGATCCTTCAATACTCATCTCAAGAGGTAAGATGAATCCTTTCTTTGTAAGATCGAGGGTTCCTGCTGCAATCCTCATAGCCGATGCCCAGTCATCGATAAGGATTTCATGATTCTTAAAATCTGGGATATCCAAATTTAGCATCAACCCATAAGGATGTATTGGGTCGAGCTGAGACTTTCCATAAGGCGTATTGTAAAGATTCGGCGTTTTGGAACGTGGTCGAGTTCCTGTGACAATAGGATCTTCTCTTGTGGAGAAATCCTCTACGTACGACATTGGTTCGTCCACATGCTGTGATCCTGAACTTTCTGCTACGTTGGGATCAACTGGTGGTCTTTGATGTTGATCACGAGTAACCGAAGCGGATCCATCTCCTGTGTTACAACTTCGGTTGGTTTCCCATCTTGGTGTAAATAGGGAACTGTCCCGAAATCTATATGTCTCCTTCCTCCGGATGAACTTGGTCTATTCTCCAAATTCTTGACTCGTTTTTGAATATCATAATGATTTTAAGAGTCTCCTTCTGATTTTTTTATCATCGTCTCCATTTGGTTTTGGATCTGATGAACTTGTGTTAGTAGGTGATTATGGCGGTTGTCATAACTCTGCACCGTCTTCTGGATTTCTCTAAGATCTTTGGGATCTTAGAGGTGTCTGGAAAAATCTCTTTCCACTTGGGTATCTCTTCAGTCATCATGGTTTTGATGAGCTGCTTCTTGATGATTCATTAAATCAACATATAACATCTGGTTTACCATAAGGAAACCTAGATAATATAATGTTTGTTGGTCGCATTGCCTCAAGGTTTCCCTATCAGCTCCTGCGTGCTCCTTTTCAACATATTGGTTATTCCAATATGTTACCTTGTCTTGGTGCTCTTGTGCATACATCGTCAAAATTTGATGATGTTTCTTGTAATGTATACATCTTAGACATTCGTCCAAATCTATTTTTTCTCGAATAATTCTCCTCACCAATTGTTAATTACAGAAATATAATAAATATAACTTCAAGTTCTTAATAAACTTGGGCTCTGATATCATGTTATGTTCTGGATCTAAAAATCATATGGATATGATATATTGGAAATTCTTAGAGAAATGTGTCTAAATTGGAAGTAGCAAAATAGGATTGGACATATCAATTTTCAATGATTAGCATTAATTGCAAAAAGTGTGTCATAAGGTTATTTTAGTATTTGCTCAAAATTTTGTAGAAAATGTAACTTTCTTATATTTTGTGTTAGAAAATGACTTTTGTTATGTTGGATAGTAGAAAAGTTAGTTATTTAAAAAATTTATGTTATTATTGGATATTTACTCATATATAATTACAGAAATTAATAATTTTTAAAATTTTGAAAATAATTATATAAATTTGGAAGTTGACCATTGAGTTGAACTCGTAAGAGATGATCTTATAAATCTAATTTTATAGGATTGAGATAGTAAAAATTATAAACTTACATATTATAAGATTGATTTATCCATATAAATTTTGACACTTAGCAATTCATATGAAAATTTGTTAAATTTGTGGATATGAGTTTAATTTATGAGTAATAAAGATCCATCTCACGGAAACTATCGATAAAACGTCTCACATGAGTTTTTGTGTAAATTTTATCATCAGATGGAATGAAGTATTTTCTCCAAAAATGCATATGAATCCCTTCATCTATTTCAAAATAAGCAAAGTTTTGGGTGAGACAGTTTTACGAGTTTCGTTGTATGAAACGGGGATAAATTATCTGAAATATTAAATAAAAAAAAGTAAAAATTGATTTGTTTTCTTCATCTTCATTGTTGGATACTTTTTGTTAGAGAAATAAATTTGGAGATGAATTTATGATTTAAAATCCTTTTTATAAAGCCAATATCAAAACAGACATGCTCTGCAAAACACTGCTTTGTGTTCTCTCTCTCTCTCTCTCTCTCTCTCTCTCTCTCTGCCGTGCTCTTTTCCTTTGATCAATTGATTATCCTTTGACTGACCCCTTCTCAAATTTCGACCCGCAATTGCAGAATCTGCAACCCACTTGTTGTTCCATTCCCGGCTCCAAATTATACGTGTTATTATGATCGATTTTAGAGAGCAAGTTTGCAGAGCTACGTGAAGAAAGATTACTCATCACTAATGGCGTGTGTTGATGATGGGATTCATCTCAAGGCAGTGGAAATGGAGGACCCCAGAATCGACACCGATAAATTGAGCTACGAGATTTTCTCCATTTTGGAGACCAAGTTTCTGTTCGGCTACGATGATCGCAAGCTCTGGATTCCCAAGCAAATTCCTGATCCCACAAACGGCGTCGTTAACGTCTCCGCCGTCGAGGACTGCGGAATTCCGGCGACTAAGAATCCTAGAGGGAAAATCTGTGTTCTCAGCATCGATGGCGGCGGTATGCGAAGCATTATACCAGGCAAGGCGCTGTCGTATTTAGAAACGTCGTTGAAGAAGAGGTCGGGAAATTCCGACGCCAGAATAGCCGATTATTTCGACGTCGCCGCCGGCACCGGCGTCGGGGGGATCTTCACGGCGATGCTCTTCGCCGCGAACAATCAGAGCCGTCCGATTTTCCACGCGGATGACACGTGGCGATTCCTAGCTGCGGAGGGCGAAAAGCTCTGCCGCTCTGCCAAGGCCCGCAACCCCAAAACCAGCTTCTTCAAGCGGGTATTCCGAAGACCAGGCGGCGGCGGCGGCGGCGGCGGCGCTGACGGTTCCGACGGTTTGGAGAAAGCGATGAAGGCGGCTTTCACGGACGCGAAAACCGGTCGCAGATTAACGCTGAAAAACACGCTCAAACCGGTTCTGATCCCCTGCTACGATCTGTCCAGTGCGGCGCCGTTTCTGTTCTCGAGAGCCGACGCCATGGAATCCGACAGCTTCGACTTCAATCTATGGGAGGTGTGTCTCGCCACGTCAGCCGAGCCGGGTGTTTCCGACCCGGTTTGCATGAAATCAGTCGACGGGTCGACCTGCTGCATAGGGGTCGACGGTGGGTTGACGATGAACAACCCGACGGCGGCGGCGATGACGCATGTTCTGCATAATAAGCAGGAGTTTCCGATGGTGAGAGGCGTCGAGGACATAATGGTACTTTCACTCGGCGCCGGCGGGCAGCTCGGCTTTGACTACGAGCAGGTGAAGAAATGGACGGTGGAGGACTGGGCTCAGCCGCTGGCGCGGATTTCCGGCGAGGGCGCGGCGGAGATGGTTGATCATGCTGTGGCTCTGGCGTTCGGGCCGAGCCGGAGTAGTAATTATGTTCGCATTCAGGTATTAATTATTTTTCATTAAATGCTATTTGACTAACACTCATTTAATTCCGTATATTATACGACGAACACGATGGATATTGCCTATTCGATAAATTGAGTTGGGGTGTTGGAAATTGATAAGGGTTGTTGAAACAGGTCTTCACTATTTTCCATGATGTTTTTCTTGGATGTTAATTCCAAAAGGTTTGATTTTGCTTCAACAGTTTTGCATTTTATGCCATTTAGTATATATTCTCCTAAATCTGGAAATCACTTCAATTTCACAGCTGTTGAATGCAGTTTCATAATATCCATATCATTGCCAAATCCAAAACTAGTAAAATTACAACTCAGTTTTCAGGGGCTTTATGTGTATCTAGTCTGTTAAAATTACCCTGTTAAAACGGACACGAGCTTTGCATGTGCCCACGTGACTATGTGTAAATAAACGATAGATGCTAGTTAAGCCATGAGGCAACGGAAACACTTTGGAAGTCCTTTTCTCATGCCTGACCAAGGAATGCTAACATGAGAGAGTGACTCGACAACAAAATGCCGTTTTCCATAGCAGTCAAGATAGTGATCGTTTTTTGTTATAGATTGTGTGCTGGACTGGAGCATAAGGGGTCTCTGTTCAATTGCCATTCTTGTACATCACCTAAACTTTTACACCTAGAATTTGTGGGGTTTTTTTCCTTGTATTGTATGTATGTGGTCTTGCATGTCATCAAGGTCTCAAGAGTTCCTTATGAGTGATTGTGATTGATTTGAGACTCTTTGTCCTGTTTGTCCATCTAATTTCTGTACATTTTGAGGAATTTGATTGTGATCTTTCTTGCCAAATAGAATTAGGCTATTGTCTTAGCATATGATTAGTTATACGATTGGATCAGTTTGGCAAAAATGGAGGAAGATTCAATTGATTAGTTAGCCCCACTTGTGCTTCTTGAATCTGTGGTTGAAAATGCTGGTTATATAGTTTTATAGTACTAGTGAGATTTGAGTTTTAGCCACTAGTTCTATAGCATTAGAAGTATGTTGTTGAATGGTTGCATTGATCACAACCTTGTGTTTTTTGTTCGATTCGTGGATAAAACAGGCACATGGATCCAGCTTGGGTAGGTGTGGGGCGAATGTCGACTCGGATCCCAGTCCAAGCAATATAAAAATGATGAGTGAAATATCAGATGAAACACTGAAACAAAAGAATGTAGAGTCCGTCCTCTTCGGTGGGAAGAGGATCGGAGAGGAAAGCAATTTCGAGAAACTCGACTGGTTTGCCGAGCAACTCGTGGTCGAGCATCAAAGGAGAAGTTTCCGAAAAGCTCCCACCGTGGCGTTGAAGAATGTAAACTAGCAGAAGAAAGAGGCAACGGTATGCTCTCTCCTTTACGTTACTTAGTTGCCAAATTTCGATCGAATTGGACCGATGATAATGTCAACTAGGCCCCATTTATAGAGCTAATAATTGGTACATAATGTTAAGAGGGTCAAAAGAATGCATCAGGAATTTGTGAAGAATCCTAATCACAAGAGTGTATCAATGTTGTTGTCTGGTTATGGTCCCCTTTGGGTGTGTCTTGTCATTTTCTACCTATTTAAGAAACAGAAAAGCTAGCAACAACTTCTGGTTGTTTCAATAGTTTTGTTTAGACATGGTCTGAGAGAAGACATAATTCAAAGTTAGGGTGAAGCCAGCTTTGTTGTTTACCTACCGACACCGATTCTAGGGGGCGTTTTAGTCATTTTACATGGCCGCGGAGATGACACCGGGGGTAGTTGTCCGTTGGAGAGAATCATCTCATCTTGAACAAGGATCTTGCTAGATTTTCTATTTCGATTAGTGTTTTGTACCTCACAATATATATTTATAATCCAACAACGTTCTAAATGATGTTGGGTTAGTCCTAGTGGACTCTGAATGAATCACAATCGCGAGTTTAAATGGTTCACATTGATTGTGATCGTTCTACATTACGAGCCTTGTAACCTCCCAAGAATTGCTTCACATAAAAAACATCTCTCATTTTTCTGTATTTATGACTAATGAGTGACTAAAAGCAATAGCATTGCAAGAATCAATTTGTTTCTGGCAGCAAAATCACTTAGACTAAAAGTCTAAGACATAATTATATTTCCTTTTTCAGTGTTTTTGTCAGTTGGGTCTACCATTTTTATCACTCTGAAAAATCTTGCCAATATTTGACACCCCCAAAAGTAGTGTGAGTCTATTTCGTGTCGTGTGTTGGTTTCGTATCTTATTTTATTATAATACGAACACAATGTTCCTACAGAATGATATCTCACTAGAAACGTATTATGAACGATGAGTTTAAAATTTGAAATTTAAAACACGATGGGAATTAGAAAATCTAATGTCTTGCAAGTTAGTTCGATGTCTCATCACTATTCAAACAAGTTAGATGAAATGATCATAGATGCTGTCTTTTCCATAAAATGGTCTGTAAAAAGGACAAGACAATGACTCTAAGTTGGGACCATTGTACTGGAAACTAATGGATTGAATTTGAGGTTTAAGAATTAGATATCACTTTTTATATCTATTTTTTGCTTGCTTTGGTTTGAGAAATTATAAATTAGATCAATATGACTTCTACATTTCTACATCATCATAAGATAAAAGAACACGTAATTCATATGAGATGGTTTCATGGATATTAATTAGTGAGATTGATAAGTATATAAACCAAATCCATTTTCACAAAACTCATGTGTGGATTAATTTGTCTCAAAAAATTAAAATCGAGGCATGTGAATAAGAGACCCTTGGGATTTTTTTATTTTTGTTTCATTTTTGTAGGTAGAACAAACTTAAAGTATAGTTCTGTGATATTTCCTATAAAAATAATAAGAAGAATAATGCAATTGCCCCTTTTGAGTTATTCTATTTATGGAATTTCTGAAATTATTCTAAAGAAGCATTAGAGTCAAAAGATGGCCTTTCTTGAAAAGAATAAAAAGCAATAGAATATTTTCTTATATTCTTCAATGATTATAATTGATAGCATTTTTTTTTTTTTGACTTTATGCAGGTAAAGATGTATGAACTAGATTTAAAATCAAAAAAAAAAAAAAGAAGAAGAAGGGGGGGGGGGGGGGGAGAGAGAGAGAGAGAGAGAGAGAGAGAGAGAGAGAGATTTGTGTGTGAAAAAGACTTTCAAGTGTAAAAAAACAAGAAAAAGAAAAGACAAGTGGTGGGATTCTATGCCGGCCAGCGGCGGGGCATGGCGGTAGCCACCACTCTTACGGTGGTCAAAGAAATATTGTATTTCTCTTCTTTTCTAATTTATCCATTGATGATTAACGTGTTTTCTTAAAATTATTATTAGTGTCTTTTTTATTTATAAATGATTCTTTCTTGGGTTTCATTTGGTTGACTTTTCTTTTAGGGATCAAGTTCTTATTACAAAATAAAAACATTTGTTAGACAAAATATGAGATCATACATGCTTTTCTCCCCAAAATTGAAAGAAATGAAGAGGAAAAAACAATATAAAACATGTTACAAGTGTTTTTTAGAGAGTTTCCAATATTAAGTCAAAGTTATTATTAGAGTAATCAACATAGAATGCTCGTTGAGGGGCAATGGCAACTCACCTGTTTGTGTGTGAAATCAATTAACTGAATTTCAATTTGTTTTTCAAGTCAAGTGAAAGTTTTCGGGTTTTCGAGTAGAGTAGCAAAGTTTTCTGATCACTCAAATTTGTAGTCCAAATTGTTGTTTGGAGCACTGATAACACCAACAAGATCCTACCCGAAACCCATCAAAACCCGACCAATACCCACTTTGGCATATCAGTCTCACTTGGTTCAGTTTCATACAAAACATGTTTTATTCAACAAAAAGGAAATATTTCAAACCTCATTCAATTACATTATTATCCTGAAAGCTAAGAATAATAAATTCTAAAGATTTCTGGAAAAGAAAGATCCAACTATAGAAATGGTACATACATTTTCTTTTCCAAAGAGAAACAAATTCAATCATAGATAGGTAACACAGACAAAATTTAGCTTAAGCAGCGAACAACATTTGACTTCACTCGTTTATCTGAACGGCAAATGATCAGATTAAAGTACACTCACACTGGGTAAATTGCACGTATGACTGATGCTAAGTGAATGAGTTATGAATGGGCCATAAGGATACCGTTAAAGGGGAATCTGTGTCTGCTCGTTTTTTGGCAGTGCGAGGGATTCCTGTAGCGCTGGGTTGATCGGGAATAGCATACACTGTGCGTATTGTGCCATCAGTTGATCAACAAGAACCAGGGCGACCACTGCTTCCACCATTGGAACAGCTGCAGAGTGGATTTAATATGAGTTGCATGATTTACAAACACTTGCAGCAGAAAAAATATGCATATGACAGAGGAATGGGTCATGTCACGGGTTGTTTGGATAAAATGCAATTGAACATCAAAAAGAAAAGTCAAGACATCTTTTACTGATTGGTGGTGTACCTCGTGGAACAACACAAGGGTCGTGACGACCTCGAGCTATGAGCTCGGTATCGTGTTTGTCTCTTGTCACAGTATTCTGCTTTCTCTGCATAGAAACATAACAGTTCATAAGCTCGGAATGATGTTCAACAAGGCAAATTGCACATTTACAGTCTCCACCCTAGGTACACCATGGTTGCTGGATGGAACTATGACATAGTGAACAATTTAATATTTCTTTCTCCCTTGAAGGGCTCAAAGTATGAGGAGCGACTATACCCCTTAATTTTGTTACCGTATGGGGGTGATTAATCTTTTAAGCATATTTATCGGCTCCATAAGGCTTAATTAAATATCCTCCGCCCAGTGTTCTAGTGTAACTAAAAGTATAATAATCCAGCTTGATCCCATCCTGGACCACATTGTTCCTTCAAACCAAGATTGAACACATTCGAAGCTCGTAAAACTTTAAATTCTGATTTAAGCTATTGGACATCAGTTAAATAAGACATAAGATCACGATGGGTCTATAAGCTAGCTTGGTCCAAGAAAAACTTGTGCAAGCTAATGAACAAATTTGAGTATTTAGAATAGCCTACGGTTGTAACTGAGCAAAGAGCAGCCTTTCTGGCATACTTAAAGTTACATTTACAACTTGTGTTGATTCCCACTAACAAAAACTGATACATAACCCCCAAGGGATTAAGATTTGTTTTAATTTTGAATTGAGTTGAGTGGACAGACAAACAAAGCATGGATTAGAAGCTAAAGATAAGGGACAAGAAAGAGAGGAAAGGGACTTACAGAGATTGTGGATGTTGGCTTGAAACCTATTCTCATGTTGATGATCTCTCCATTTGATATTCCACCCTGAAAATGGATGTGGAATCATGAAATAACAATACAATGAAAAATGACGAACAGCACATCCCAAACTTGTCTCTGCATCAGCTTTTCTGAAAAGTAAATATCTTTACCTGTATCCCACCAGATCTGTTGGTTTTGGTTCTAATTCGCCCTTGCTCATCCATGTAAAATTCATCATTATGCTCGCTACCGGTCATAAATGTACCTGGTTGATTTTTTAGAACAAGGAAATTAGAGCTACAACAGGCATCTCTCCCTTTACTAAAACAAGCTTCTAATTTAATCAGTTAGGTGGTCAAAATATGAATAGTAATCCAGAATCCAGTATGTCTTTGTACCTGAAAATCCACTTCCGAACTCAAATCCCTTTGTTGCAGGTAATGACAAAGCAGCTTTTGCCAATTCCGCTTCAAGTTTATCAAAGACTGGAGAGCCAAGTCCCTAAAATATGCAAACCTATATTTATTTATTTACTTATTTATACAGGCTACCGTAGTTTATAAAAGCCAAAGATGGGAGCTGGGGGTTGACGAAGAGAAAGAACGGAAAGGACAGGGAGATTACCCGTGGGCAATTCCGAACAATGCAGGTGACAACCCCCCCAACAGAGTCACCTTTCACCCTGACCGCATCAATTGCAGCAATCATTTTTTCAGGCATACTCAGGATTTGGGCACCTTACAATGTTATCCTCTACCTGGAAACATTAGGATTATTATATTTCATTGCCGTAAGGCCTTTAACAAGACCTTGAATTGCCACACAAAGTAGAAAGAAAAGGGAACCTGTAAAAGTATGGTACAGCAAATTAAATATCAAAACATAAGGAAATTCTGACAACACAGAAATATGGATTAAGTGTGTGGATTTCAGTTTGCTAACCGAGGTTGCAGTACAATCACCTTCTTCACTCATACTTACTCTCCATAATCATATGGACAGCCTAATGTCAGTCTCTGTTTTGCATGTTTGTGTCTTTGTGAGTGTGTAACTATGTGTCTGTGCGTACAGCAGCGTAAATTAGATATTAATAATCATTCCTTGACCTTTTATCAGATAATGAATTACACTATCACAATAGATGCAACATCGCAATAAAACACAAATCAGGGCTCTGCTTAGCATCTTATGGCTTTATGAGCTCCTATGGCAAGTTTAAGAAGACCACAAAGGAATTATTGTGTGGTAATTAACAAGTTTTTATGACAGTTGGCCACAAACACATTTCTGAAATATACATGAGCAATTAACATTGACAATATGCAGAAGAAGTAACGACATCATATTATGCATACCTGATCAAGGGTCACAGTCTCATGATCAACCAGATTTTCAGGAAGGGCAATATTGTGTACTTGTGAAACATAAGCAAGAATCTGCAACAGAAAGCATGAGGAAAAAGAATCAGGAAGTAACAAAAAACACATAGCCTATGTTCAGAAGGGGGAGGCAATTTCAAGATTATTTATGATCCGATTGACTTCCATCACTATGAAGCTCTCTTTCCCACTCGTCAACCAAAATAAAAAAGAAAAAATGAATATCAAGCAGTAATTCTGGCATGCCCATCAACAATTTAAATTATTATTGACTAGTGCTTTCTCATCTCCTAAAAGATCTCCATGATGAAAGGGAGGAATTTCCAAAGGTTTAGCCCATTAAGTATAGCAATTATTTAACAGTATCACTATCAAGTCTAATCTAACAAATTCATCTCATTTTTTGTATGCTGTAATGAAGCGAAAGGGGTTTCCAGCAGGCACTCTTAGATGTATGGGAACAATACTTTGGTAACAGATGGTAGGTGCATCACTGCTATTTGCAATCTTTTGCATCATTATTAGTAGCATTCAAAAGTATAAAATTAATCTTTCATAGGAGAACTGAAAAACTTACTTCAGTTCCTGCATATTGCTTTAAAATCTTCTTTGCGACAGCTCCAGCAGCAACTCTTCCAATGGTTTCTCTTGCAGAAGATCTGCCACCACCCTGGATTTCAGAAATACACTAACATAAACAGATAGGTTGATCTTGAAGAAAGATGCTGTAGCATTTCATTGTGCTAGTAAGAGAGAATAGTTCAACATTGAAATGTACAGATGCTATAATGGTCGTAATGGATGTGTTGATGTAATAGGACAGTACCTGCACTGATCTAACACCGTATTTGAAATCATAAGTTGCATCTGCATGCGACGGTCTATAAGCTTGTGACATTTCAGTATAGTCCTGGAAAATTCCATAACAAAAAGTGCCTTTATGAGCACCATTATGACATGCATGCACCTCTTACAATCATTCCCCTGGGGACCCCAGAGTAGAAGACAAGTAGAGAAGAACACAAGTACTTACACGTCCTCTCTGATCCGTATTGGGCACTTCTACCTTGATGGGAGATCCAGTGGTCAACCCTGCAGTGATCAGATGACACATCAACCTACTTTTGAAATATCAGAAGGAGCTTTAACCTTAGTGAAGGTAAACGACAAACAATAGAGTGTGAGACAAAGGTTTGACTGACCATCTGCAACCCCTGAAGCTATTTTACATGTGTCAGTCTCCTTGCGTGGGGTGGTTATCCTGCTCTGACCTGGCCTCCTAAATGCCATAAAACATATATTCATGATCAGCCTAATGAACTAACAACTAACTCATTCTTTCACAAAAATAACACATCATGTAAAATAGAAAAGGGAAAAAAAATGATAGGAAATAATAATTTTATTAATAAAAGAAAGATTACAAAGGGATGAGATGTCCCCATGTATGGAGAAAACACTATCAAAAGTACAATATATAAATCTCGGTAAACACATAATCCCCTAAAACATTTATGTTCAGAAATCCACCATGGAACAATAAGCTTTAATTTTTCCCACACTTAATCTAGCGATTCCTCAAAATTTTCAAAAAAATTACTGCTCACGGATTTCATTAAAATACTTTAATGATATCACCCAAGTCAAGTAATCAGTGATCAACAGCGCCATTTAACCACATAAAGCATGCCTTCATGTATATATTTCAGATATATGAAGTAATGAAGATTCTAAGTAATTCAAGAGAGAACAGTATAGAAGCTGTGTATCACCTTCTATCAAGATCTACTTGCATATCAGCTTCTGAGAGGGGAAGTCTAGGAGGGCATCCATCAATCACACACCCCACACCACCACCATGAGATTCTCCGAATGTGGTGACGCGGAAGTAAGTCCCATAGGTGTTACCAGCAGCCTGAATTTCTGCTCATAGCAAACATACATACAAGTATCTTTATTTGGCCATACAGCATATTCAGCAATTTATAAACTTCAATACCATTCCAGACCTCCCTAGAAACAATTAGCATAGGTTGGAAGCTTTTAGCAAGCACAAGAGTTACTCAACTTTCTCAAGCAGAACCTACCTAGATGCTAACTTAAGAACAGAACACTACATTGAGTATCATAGAAACAGATAAAAATCTAAATTTAACCAACAGAAAATAAGTGCACCATTTCGAACTAATTACTGGATGGTCAACATGACACTTCACGTTTTATTCGTTAGAATTCTAAGTTTCAAGTAAATGAAATGACTGACATGATTAAAAACTACTGTAGATAAAACGATATGGGTACTAAACTTGGGATTTGTGGTAATACCTATCCTAAGACAAATTCAGATGACATGTCAGGTGCATTTTCTCAGTAAATTGATGGCTTAATTATTTTATTTTATTCCTTATCCAAAGATGTTTCCTCGAAATCAAGTAGGAAAAATGAGCCAATGCTCTAGAAGGATTTCATATTCATAGAACAGTCAAACTAGGTTCCACATAAAAATCAGGCGAATGCAGCAAAACTTCAATAAATTAGAATGCCAGATCACCTTTCCAAGAAGTTAAGTTATAAAAACTACTTGCCACATTTCCTCTCGAAAATCAAAATCATTGAACTTCAGCTTATAAGCCAGTGACGATGCGATCACGCTCAAACATAGTGATATACAAACAATCTAGTAGTCCTTCTATACAAACAGTAGACTAGAATTCAGCTCAGTAATCTCATAAGGTATCCTCTCAAAGAAAATACAATCGCTCCACTAGAAAATCGAATCCTAAATTCCTGCTCAAGTACACCCATGCACTAATCATTTTAAATATCGCAAACATCATAAATTGTAATTCATTCCAGCACCTCAACAAACAAAGAGACTAATCAAGTACCATACACACGTCTTCCAATTCCTTCCATCTCTACCCATACCCATACCAACACTCAGTTAAATCCACCAACTACAATCACCCAGCGTCATCAAAGAAAATCACGAAATTCGAGTTTAAACAAGCAAAAAAAACACGAAGATTCGCACCGAGGCGCTTGGACTGTGATCGGCGAGCTGGTAGCTGGAGGCTCCGAGACGGCAGCTGCGGCGGCGACTGCAGAAATCCAATCCGGACGTGTCCATCGGAAGAAGATGGAGCTCCGAGGAAGTGTTTGGTGTAAAGGTTCGACGCCATTGCTCCAAATTGGGGATTTCTCTCTCCAGTTAGGTGAGTGTAGAGAGAGAGAGAGAGAGAGAGATCAAAATTGAAATTTATATATATACACAGAGAGAGGGGGTTGGTGGGTGGGCTGGTGGGTGTCTCAAATGAAACTATGATATTAACATAATTAAAACATTAATTATCATTGAAATGTGGACATATTTATATATTACTTTTTTAATATATACCTAAATTTTCAATGATTTTAATTTAATTATATTTCATACTTTTGGATTTCAAATTAAATGGAGTTTTTGATTGAAGATAAAGTTTTTTTTTCCTTTTTTCATTTTATTTATATTTCATACTTTTAATAACTTAAAATTTTCACTTTTTTTATTTTTCTTTTTAATGTATTTATAGATTTATTTATATTTCAATATGCTCTCACATTTTAGGTAAATTGACTTTTGACTTTTGTTTTTTTTTCTTTTTATTACATATTTTTATTTAATTTTAATATGTATTTATTTAGAGAAAATGTAGTATAATTATATTATGAGTATTTGTCGTCTGTTCTTTAATTTAGAGTAGATAAGAATAAATTGAGTTTCTTATTGTGAAATTTCGAAATCTAGGTTAAAAAATGCGAATAGTATATAAATAAAATCTTGTTATGAAATTTATCTAATCTAAATAGTATGTCATGAAACTTAATATGAAAAACAATTAAAACACTAAGATCAAAACTATGCTGACTGAAATGGTTAATCAAAACAAGCAAGATGTTAAAATTCTCATAGCATACAATATTTAATATGTTCACCGCTAACATATAATGTTCTTATTTCCTAATTATATAAAAAGTGAAATTCAGTAATATACTAAATATTTGACACGTGAACCATAAACGTATTATTGAAACAAATATCAAAACCTACCTAATTCCTATATACTAATTCAAGAGAAAGGAATGAGTGTGGTTGGGGTGGGTGGTAGATTTGGTATGCAAAAAAATAGTTGGGTGAACACTTGGAGGGTCCCACAAGAAGGCATGGGCACCACCCACCTACCCTTATTTTATTTGCATTTTTTTATCCTATTTTATTTTCCCATATTTTTTTATGCCCTTTAGATTTGTTATAATGTAAACTATTTAAAAAAAGTGTAGTATGTTATTATACTATATATACTTCTCACAAATTAATACTTGAACAAATGTGGTATAGTTAATTTCAACAAATACAATACAACTTGGTTTTCAAATCAATATGATGCACCCTATGATCTGTAGTTCAAGACAAAGTAAACAAGCAAAACAACATAAAAGCAACGGTTAAAACATGCTCGATTCTCCTCGTACGCGATCATCTTCAACGAGCTGCTTGAGTCGAGTAAAGAAAACGTATTCCTTGGCTACCATTGCTCTTATGGCTTATTCAGTCTGATGATCATCTGAAGAAGAAGTGTTGCTCTGATTTTCCATAACAGCTTTTGTTGGTGCTCTGGTTTTGAGCACCATTTCTTCGTACTCATCGTTGGGATTTGAAAGAGCCGTGATGGCGCCTCCTGCGCCTATTGAGGCCTCGTTGTCATGTATGACGATGGTTCTGATGACAATGTTGAGATCGAAGGTTTGATTGTAGGAGAAATATCCGATGCATCCAGAATAGATCCCTCGAGAGCTTGTTTCGAGGGAGTCAAGGATTTCCATTGATCTAAGCTTTGGGGCACCTGTCATTGACCCACCGGGGAATGCAGCCTGGACACAGTCGATTGCAGTGATGTTTGAACGTTTCTTCCCTCGTATTGTGCTCACCATGGTGTGAACAGTTGCGTATGATTCGACTTCCATAAGATGAGGAACATAGACGGAGCCTGGCTCACAAACGCGGCCTAGATCAGTTTCTCAGAAGATCAACGATCATCAAATTCTCGGCTTGGTCCTTCTCACTGTATATCTTAAGACGGGATGTCAAAAACTTGGAAATTACACGCATGGGAGACGGGATGCGGTGGCATAAGAAATGACCGTACATACATATGTATATATAGAAGATGAAAACGAAAAGTAATCTAATCAAGAGAAGAGTAGACTTGCCTGTATTGCAGCTGTTGCTTGTGAAGTTCATCTTCGTCCGGAGATGAACCACGAGCTATAGTACCCTTAATGGGCTTAGCTTCAAGAACGCCATTCTTGTCCAACCGAAGGAATCTTTCAGGCGAAGAACAGCAGATACACAAATTTTGATTTGGAAAACTGAGCCAAGCAGCATAAGGTGCTGGGTTTCTTTCTCGAAGATTTAGATAAAGTCCAAGTGAATGTATTTCCCCCACCGTTCTTTTCATCTGTGTCGTAAGACATAGTTCGTAGCTTTCGCCATCTTTTATAAATTTCTGGCATTTCTCTACATCACTGATGTATTGCCCCCTTGATTTCTCAGCTGCAAATCCATTCCCATTAGAATTTTTCAAAGAAAAAGTAGTCGCTGGAGAGATAGACTTTCTCAGAGGATGAAGTGTCAGCTTTTTCTCAACATCATCAAGCCAGGGAGTTGTCCTTGTATTTTCGTCGAGTATAGACAGGACATATATTTCATCCATATGATGATCTATCACCACAAGATTATCCGTAAAGAAAAGGCAAGCATCAGGGGTGCTCGACTTGTGTCGGTTCACAGAGGCCCCACATTCAACTTTAAGATCATACCTAAGTTCAAGCATAATCATCATGAGTACTTCACTATGTTATTATATAACATGAAAAAGGTAAGATATAACTTTGATGATTCGTTTGTCGAGACAGATTACGTACCCAATGTAACCAATATAGCCACCATAGAAATCAAAAGGCAATCCTTCATAATCTGCTGCATCATAGCAAAACGATTGGAGCTCCTTGAAAGGAGACAACAAGAAATCAGTATGAAACTCAATATGTTTGATTTTGTTCGTTTCCCCAGTAAGAACATCATATTGTCGAGAATTACCTGATTCAAAAAGTTAAAAAAGCCATCCTCACAATAAGTACTTGTAATAGAGCCCTTGGAATCTTCAATTGATAGATAGCCTCCATGATGAGATGCCACATCACTGCCACTGGAACCCATAGATAAAGCTTCTAAGTAAGTGACATGGTTATTTAAACAACCGATATGATTAAAGCCTATCCAGGTTAAACTAGTACGATGTATAACTACATAAGGCCATACTCTAACCTCTTGTTTGACAATCTAAATGTCACTTGTCTCCACAGGGACCCACCTTTACCCCCCATAAATGAAAAGCGAGCTCTGCTCTACAATGAGAAGATGGTTCATCATTAGAAACTACAGAGAAAATCAAGCTGAAAAATTGTACTTTTTCTCACCCCCAAAAAACATAGACATATCAAAATGGAATGTATTATTATGGGATAACACAGTTAGAGACGAGAAAGAAATCCAAATCCACTAAGCTACCGAAAATTTGGGAATTAAAAAATTATAATTATACATAAGCATCTTCTGCCGAGGGTTTCATCACCACAGGAACTTCTTTGCACGGAAAAGAAAATTCCAAGAGTTACCGTAACTTATATACTGCTATGCAAGGAAAAAAATTTGCAAAATTGACATAATTTTCTACTCCAACTCACTACTAAACTTATTGTGGCCATATTGCTGCATAGTTTTCAATGCATGTCAAAACATTCCATTTTTAGCTTCAATCGATATTTGGTCTAAGATTTGCTAAATGTGATTTAAAATAGTAGAAATGGCATTTATTCATCAAATCTCCACCACAATGAATGGGGCCACGTGTAGTGAATTGAAAATGCAGAAAAGAAAGCAGATAAAGGAAAGGAAGTAAACCATCTCAGTTGAGGAACTGTCCAGCCAAAATGTGTTTCCTGCATTATCAGTCTCCAAACAGCTCACAGAATATGCTCCCTGCTCCACCAACTTGCTTGACAGAACACTCAACTTTTCTCCATTTCAACTTCAGAAATTTTGCATTTCTTGAGTGTGATGGCTTCATTAGTTTAGAGAGACTGGCATTAGCACGCTTCTGGTTGTCAAGTCCATTTATCAAATGTTTACTTCTTACAGCATCTTGGAAGAGTCGAGTAATGTTAGGGACCTGCATGCACGCTAAGTAAAGTTCACTGCTCAGAGCTACGGAAATCTACATGGATATGGACTTCTCCAACTAGATATTGCAACATAGCATAATCCACTCAACATTAACAACTACCAGAAAACCGACAGAGACTAATGTTATTTCTAGAGAACAGCTGGAAAAAAGGAACCAAATAAAAAGATAAAATCATCATATCTTCTAACAATTATTACCAGAATAATGAACCTTCCTCTTGCTATCTGAGGATGATCTCAACCTAAACCAATAGTCCTTAGTGATTTCTACGAAGTTTTTGAATATTTGCCTCCCATGGCAAGTAGCAATGCTCTCTGGATGAAACTGCATTCAAAAAAGCAGAACCAATCTATTATGATATAAAATAGCAAAGAAACTAATTAAAAACTTACTTTTAAGATGAACACTAACCTGCAACCCATAATGAGGTCGACTGGAATGCATAATTCCCATAAGAATATCCCTACTCTGCATCTCCTGTGCGTTAGAAGAATGCCATTGCAATCCATTCTCTGATTTAGTAGATAGAGATTTAGAAAAAAATTGTGGCCTAGCTTGTCCTTCCAAACCATCAAGGTAAGAATCAAAAGTTTCATTTCCAAGAAAGGGTCTTGTTTCATGGGAGGACGTCCAGGCTATAGGTATGAGTTCCTTAGGAAGTGAGCTTGGATCTATCACAAGGGAATGATATCTGACCACCTGTTTCAGGTCAATACATAAAATCTTCAAACATATTCTTCAGTTTTATGCATGTAGTAGCACAGCGTAATGAAACATACAAGACAGGGTAGTACGTTGATCCATATCTAACAAGAAGCTTTGGCAGAAAACTTTCTAAGAACAGAAATGGAAATTTCAATTCAGGATGGCAGACCAGCTGTATCATCACCAGAATTTTCAGTCATATCATGGAGCTTCATAAGCAAACACAAGTCTTATGTTACTCGGTTTAGGTTGAAAACTATACCACTGTATCTCTTATGCAAGCCTTATAGCAAAATTGACTCCTATTTCGAATCAATTAAATCAATGAATTAGACAGAATCAACTGATTGATAAGCTCAGAACACTGACGTAGAATGAATGTTGTGCAGCTATGGCTTGCCATTTTTTTAGAGAGTTACTAAACTCATACGCCACATACCTGGGCATTATCTCAAACCTAAAGTTGGTGACTGATCAAGGCTCTAAAGGAGACATTCCATTGATGTTGGCATGAGTAGTTCTTCAAGCAAATTGATTAAGTTGGATGAGGAATATATGGCTAATCTAGCTCTTAATCTTTGAAAAGGACAATGAAGTAGAGAATCAAAAGAATACTAACTATTTGAATGTTGTTTAGCAAATACAGAAAGAAAAAAAAAAACACAAGGAGACCACACAGAATAACATTTGGGGGTTGGGGGTTGGGTGGGGTGGGGGAATGAGTACAGCTAAAGTGTATCTCCCTCCAATTCCCTTCATATTAATATGTGAAGATTGTCACTTGAGTCCTTGAGCATAGAGAACCAAAGAACAGTATAAAATTTTCAATGTCACAAGAATAATAGCCACACCAAATACCATGGAAAACGATGTTTTTTGCAAAGCAATCCAGCAGAAGTACTACTTTCAGCAGTATTAATAAATATTGCCCTAACAATCAATTCACGTGCATATTAAGATGATGATTGCAGCATCATGGAGTTGACCTGACCTTAAATCCTGAATCCCGTCCAGATGGAATCCCATGGAACAATCCACAGCCATTATGCTCGATATCACTGTAATAGTCAAGTGAAATCTGTGTCATACACAGTTGACGAACTAATACTATGGGGAAGTACGGATCATGGTTGTGTATTTCAGAATCAAGCCATCCATAAATTTTATTTCATTTTTAAATTTGCTTTCAATCTATTATGTAACAAGGACCTTCAATTGTATGAAAATTGTCCACCAGGCATACAACTGGAAGACCTTGCAAATATAGCATGCTAAAAAGACGAAAAAGAGGAATGAACAAATTATCTTACCTCATCCGTCCATGAATAGGCTCAGGAGCATGAATGACCTGAGCACCATGAACATAACCTAAAGCCTGTACATCATTTCACTTGTTTATGTCAGTTGAATCAGAAGGTAATAGTTGAAATACAAACCAAAGCCACATCATATGTAATGCTCGATAATCATGTTAGACAGAAGAAAATTAAAAGCAGTCATAGAAATATTATAAACCACATAAAGGTAAAACATGTTAAGATTATTATACCAGCACAAGGTAAACATGCAATACCTGATGGCCAAGGCAAACACCTAAAATAGGGATGTCCCTGCATTCAAGAAGCAGCCTGAGACATATTCCTGAGAGGTACAATGAACCGACCACAACATCAAAAGAAAGGCCATAGAATGTTTTAGCAGACAAAATGAAAACCATTTCCGGGCAGGTGAAAATGCTCCAAAGCAAGCAGAAAAAGTCTTTTTAGTTCTTAATAGCTGTTTGCTTTCAAAAATATCCTTTTCATACACAGCAAGAATGTCTTTACAAACACTAAGCATGATATTTCTCTTTATAGAACTGTTTCCACCAATCAATATCTATCTAATAATTGTTTGGCATAAACTAATTTATTCTTGAATGCCATACATAATAATGAAGTATTAGCTTTCGGATTGTTCTATATATAAACTGCATAATTTCTCAGGAGACACACTCTGAATTTTTGAGTATTTTTCTACCAAGAATCTACGGCATAAGTGAGGATGCAACAAACTCTTACATTCAAAATTACATCATCACTTGTGATAATTTTTCCCTGCAGTACATGATGTGGGAATATAAATAGTAAAGATAAGCTTATTATTTCACACCGTAGCTGGTGCATGTTCAACTTCCTATAACAAAGCTTTCTTGGGAAGTCATTGGTAATTACATACAAACACCATATTTGTTATTGGGATGATCAAGATATTAAATAGTAAAAAGCTTTTGAAATGCAGTTTTCAGGTCTAACCTATATCAGCAGCACATGTCGGAGAACCAGGACCAGGAGATATCACTATATTATCAAATGCCTTTTCTTCATATAGGTAATGGCAAACTTCTTCCCAAGACAATTCATCATTATGAATCACAACAGGAGGCACTGGTAAAGTTTCAAGGAAACAAAAAAAGGGTGTGAAAGGCATTCCTTCCCAAAGCTTATAACAGATAATCTTCCTTGCATGCAAAAGCAATCACCCAACTAAGATACGATCTACTCAAGATCTAGTTTATTTAATTATATATATTGCAAAGACGATGTTAGTGGAGATTACAAAGAAAAGAGAAATCATTTCAGCTTCCTTTTTCTGATTTTAAACATATTCTGATAGCTGATTTCACAATGAATCACACAAACTTGTTACTAGCAATGGTGCCTCGCTCTCCTATCCGTTTCCCTATTAGATCATGTGTCTAAGTGTGTTCTTACATGGTAGCTCCAGATCGTAAATAAAGCACACAAGAGAATGTATTTAAACACGGAAAGATTAGAAACTGCACCAAGAAAGAGATCTTACATCCATTAACAACAGAAAGCTCCTGGTAAATATTATAAGTGTAACTATCATAATTATCAATCAAAAGCGTTCGCACGAATTCCAACTTCGAAGACGGTTCATTCAGTTGTTTCCTCCCTACAAACGACCCGTCCAAGTGACCCGGTACCAAATGGCCCGAAACAAATGCCTTCTTCACAGCCCCGTCACCTTTATCCTTCCTCCTCAATTCACCAATTCTACTAAACCCTTTTGGAACAACCCGTTTCAAATCTTTGTTCTGTGATATGCTCTCTAAACATGCAAACGAAATCTCACTCGAAGAAGAAAGCAAACTAAAACCCATTCCCTCTCTTCAACTCCTCCACTAATTCAACAACAAAAGAATCAATCTTTCCCACACAATTCAAGAAACTGCTGCCCACCTGCATAACACAAAGTGGGCATTCATAAATCCCAAAAAGAACAAAATTACTGTATAATGTGAACAGGGTTTACGACAAAAACACACAAACATGGATGCGTTAACAGATCCAGAAAATTCAAGATTTCGCAAATATTAATAGAAATAACAACAGATTATTGATACCTGGCAACGAGAAAACGCTTCCGGATCCTAATTCTATCGATTTATTCTGGTTTTTATGAATGATTTCAGTGTTTATTCATTGAGATGAGGCGTTTCTCAGCCACCTCTTTTTCGAAGTGTGGAGTCGGCGGGTTTTTATGAATATGCGTGCAGAAAATTAGTTAATTACCAGACCAAAAATAATAACATTAAAAATTAGTCATATTTAAGAAAAGTTTAACCAAAGATTTTGTGCCACGTCATCGTTGGAGGACCATCCACCAACCCACCATCAATTTTTAGAAAAAAAATTAAAATGATAATATACATCATATAGCTAGCGATCTTATCAAACTATAAACGATTTTACATATAAATTATTGGACTTTTTGTAACCTCAATAAATACGAGTTATGTAGATAAGAGACTTTAAAATGATAATATAGTTCGATGTAATTGCAATAACCCTATCAAATTATTAACGATTTTACATGTAAAATATTAATTTTATTGTGGTGTTCGTGTATATAAATTATGTAGGTTTAATACTTTTATTTTGATATATGTTGATTTGACTAGATATTTGAAATCCTCTGTTCATATTTGATGCTTACAAGTCTGATAGATGAATGTGACAAGAGATTTGGATTTCCACTTATTTGTTTGGACATTAATTTAAGATCAATTATTTTTATTTCGAGTTAAATTTTAAATCATTTTTTAGAATTTCGAACTTCACTCATATTTAAGCGGAAATGAAGTACGTTACATTCAAAACCCATATTTTCATATAACTTTGTGAAGACAGACCCTTAAATCACCAAACTAATTTTCCTATTATTATTCATTTGATTTAGACATGTGACATATTTTTAGGATTCTTCTTGTTTGAACAATTGAGTTCTAAAAAGCAAACGTTAATAGCTCTTCCACATGTTACCTTATGCCAAAATTCAATGCAAAATGGTCGAATAATTAATTTGATGGGTTTAAGTGTCAAATTTGTATAGATTATGTATGTCGGTGACCAAAAAAATGTTTGATGATTTTTATGTAAAATCGTTGATGGTTTGATAATGTTAGCTGAAGTAACTCTTTCATTTATTATTACCCATCATATTAATAGTGTTGAGTCTATTTATTATCAACATAGGGTCAAGTATTTCATATATAAGCATATTCAATTTTAATGAAACTAAAAATAAATAAAAATTTGACCAATAGTATTATGGGGATGTTGGAGACCACCCCCACCACTCACCACTATACCAAAGGGTAGGGCCCATATAGTTGGTGAGATTGGATCTTGGCCTATTGGATTATAACTTGAAATAAAGCCCATTAGTGAATATTGAGGGTATAAGTTGGAAATGGTAATGCATGATTATGGTATAAAGCCTACTTTCAATTTACCAAACATTTTGGATAAGGCCCATGTGTTGGCCCAATTAGATTGTAGCCCAATTTAGTAATGAGATCAATTAGTTAGGTTATTTTCATTTTACAACCTAAATATATTTTTAACCGATTACAACTTTAAAATTTCAGAGCTTATTCGATTGCAATTTAAATCACTTTTCTCACCATTTTTCTGGCACATAATTTAATTTCTTCACTTTGCTATCCAATTATAACATATAACTTATGATAAATTCCAGAACTTAAGATTTCAATTAGATAAAAACAAAAGTAGGATTTTCAACTACATCTATTTTCAAAGACTAGATTGTAATAAATAAATAAAAAGATTAGATTGCAAATTAGAAGAAGTCTAAACTTTGGATTTTTTTTTCTTTTACATTTAACCCTAAATGGAACTAGTTCATTTTCATAAAGGGCAATTCTATACACACCTCAAGCAATGCTAAACACACCCACAATTAAATAATTAAAACTCAAATATTTCTAAACACACCCCTTAACTTTACAACTTTACCCTTTAATTAAAATATATATCTAATACATATATTATTCTAAACACACCCCAACAAAATACACATCTCACCCCAAACCCATCTTCTCCTCTCTCTCTCTCTTCGAAAACTTCTTCCTGCAACTTGCTGAGAATTCGGCCAGATTTGAACGAAGAAAAATGACCACTCCACATCGTTCAACATCCCGACCACTTTGGATCGAAGCATGGATAATAGGCATAGACCCGCGGGTGATTGTTGTAAGTTTCTTTCGATTCTTAGTTTTTGTTTTATAAGTTTAAGCACTTGTTTTTTTCTTCAAGTATAGATGGGTTTAGGGTTTAGTTTGCATATAGGTTAGGGTTTAGCAAGTGCAAATAATTCGGAAATTTGTTGAAAATTGGGGGAAAATCGAACTTCAGATCTGGGTAGCTTCGACCCTAGTTTTTCGAAATTATCTCTTGAGGATCGACCTCAATTGGTCGAAGCCTCTGAAGGAGCTTCGACCAGAAGTGGTCGTTCGGTATAGAAGGGATTCGACCACAATTGGTTGAAAGCTCTGAAGTAGCTTCGACCAGGAGTGGCCGAATGGTATTAAGTGTGCTCGACCACAACTAGTCGAAGACCCTTAAGCAGTTTCGACCAGAAGTGGTCGAAGTTGGGTAGTTTCCCTTTGAACGTTTTATATTTTCAAGAATTGTTTGTACATTCTTAATCGTTAATTTATGATGAATATTGCAGGATAGACTTATACGAGAGTGAGACCGACCGCCTCTAATAGAAGGCGTCGAGCTTTTGAGGAGGAAGAGGCACCCGCTCACATTCCTGATGTTATGGTTCATATGCTTGAATGGAATGTGGGCGTTGAGGCTGAAATTCAAGATGAGCCTCAATTTAAGCTTGAACCTGAGCCTCAAAACGAGAAGGTGGAAGCTGAAGATCCACAGGACGATGAAGCTGATGAAGAAGATGATGATATGTTGACCGGGCCTTGTCCCGGTGGTCCTGTTGATCCCCGACTTATCCCGAGTTTTAAGATTCATGTGGCGTATGGGATTTGGGACGGGATTAAAAGACTCATCCTTAAATGTTGGTGTCATACATGGAAGATGGCCACTTGGTCCCTCGACCCATCGTCATTCCGGAGTTTAGGGGTGGGATCGGGTCGGGTAGTTTCGGGATTTCCGGTCGGGTACCCGATATTGTTGGGTACCCGACTATTACTACCCGAAACTACCCGAAGAAATCGGGTACCCTGCAAAGTCGGGTACCCGTCGGGTCGGGTTCGGGTTTGGGTCGGGTATTTTTTTTTTTTTGCAAAAATTAAAAGCTAGCACATATATGAATAACAATTAAAAAAAGGGGAAAACTGAATTTACTACATCAAGTTATATTTAACATAGTCTAAATAGAACACTATTATCCGAAAATGAAAATCATAACTAGATTTCATCAACATCCACGATTGTTGTTTCTACTCCAATTTTCGCCAAATCTACAAAAAGATTAAAACAAAATTAGGACATTTTGTTGTATATTAGTAATATTACGACAAATACATAGAAATGAAGTGTAAAATAATAATTAAACTAAAATAAAATAAATTAATAGGTACCTTGATCAAGTTGCTCATAACTTGGTTTCATCAAACATCCACATTGTTGTTTCTACTCCCATTTTCATCAATTCTACAAAAAGATTAAAACAAAATTAGGACAAAAATATTACAACATATATATAAAATGAAAGTAAGAGGAAAGTAATAATTAAGTTAAAATAAAATAAAATTAATAGGTACCTTGATCAAGTTGTTCAATTTCACGCAAGTCCTCCTCCACACTTATTGGCTTAGAATCTGGTCGCAACCAATCTTGAGCACAAATAAGCGCTTGAACTAGTTTAGGAGATAATGAACTCCTAAATGCATCAAGAACACGTCCACCGGTGCTAAATGCGGACTCTGACGCAACTGTAGAGACAGGAATTGCCAACACATCTCGAGCTAACTTGGAAAGAATGGGAAATCGGATAGAATTCAGTTTCCACCATAATAATACATCAAAACCATTCCCATCATCCTCAATGTCTTCACTTAAGTACTTCTCCAACTCTGATTTCACATTCTCGCTTTTTCCTCCACTTCTGAACTTGTTAAATTGGTCTATTAACAAGGTTCTTGTTGACACAGAAGTACTCATGCTTTGCTTCAAATTTGGTGTAGAAGAAGTCGAAGAATTTGAAGACTCACAAGCAACTGTGTCAAGAGTGTCATACATAGCCCTATACTCAGTCAAACAGTTCTTGCAAGCCGTACTCAACTCTAGCTTTCATTGTCACCTTAGTGACATCATCATACAAGGTGTCGAATGCAAAGTCAAGAAACAACATTTTCCGACGAGGATCAAGTATCACAGCATAATAAAAATTCATGTTCATCTTCTCCAATGATCCCCAATATTTGTCAAATTTCATCTTCATCTTTCTTGACATATCACTCAATTGAAAATCATCATTTTCCAACCATTGCTTAAGTAGCATCTCAACAGCACTTATTTCATGAAAAACATTGTTGGATGTAACATATGAAGAACCAGAAATTGACACAAGTGAGTTTGTAAAATGGTTCTAAAAACTTCAACAATAATGCAGCCCTCTCCCAATCATTATCTCTTGGAATCCCATCAAATGGTGGTTTTGACAAATCATTTTCATAGCTAAGGTCTATATCTTTGAAAGCATCAAAAGCTCTTTTGAGACATACTGCTGACTCCAACATGAAAAAAGTGGAATTCCAACGAGTAGATACATCAAGACTTAGCAACCTTTTGGTTTCTATTTTTTCAATCTCAACACATTCCAGAAATCTTTTGTATCTAGCTGGTGAATTTTTCACATACCTTACAGCTCCTCTGATACGAGAAATAGCCACAAGCTCATATCTACTCTTCAAACCATCTTGCACAATCAAATTAATGATATGTGCAACGCATCGCATGTGAACATACTTCCCACTTGAAATATTTGTACCCCAATTCTCAAACTTTTTCACCAAGTATGCAACCGCACCATCATTTGATGAAGCATTATCAACGGTGATTGTATAAATCTTGTCAATCCCCCAATCAAGCAAACACTTTTCCACCCTTTTTCCCACCTCCTCACTCTTATGTCCGGTAATTGGACAGAAATTCAGAACTCGTTTATGCAAATTCCAACCATCATCAATAAAATGTGCAGTCAGACACATATAATTCATTCTTTGAATTGATGTCCATGTATCTGTAGTAATGGAAACCCTCTGAGAATGTTTTTTTATGAACTCCTTTAACCTTTTCTTTTCAGATATGTATACATTGTAGACATCCTTGGTCAAAGTCCTTCGTGATGGAATATCGAACATAGGGCACATAATTGACACAAAGTGTCTGAAACCACGTTTTTCAACAGTCCTGAAAGGAAGCTCATCAACAATCATCATGTAACACAAGGCTTCTCTTCCTTTAGATTGATCAAACCTCCATGTTGATGGAGATACTTTATCACCTGGGCGATGTTGTCTTGGAGTTCAAACTTGATTACTGTCACCTTCAGGTTTCTTCTTGCAAGCATTGTAATGATTGATAAGACCTTTAGTCCCGTTTTTCTTGGATCCGCCTGAATCACTGCTCTACAATACTTACATCTTGCTTTCTGCAAATTCTCAACATCACATACATACTTCTCATAATGGTCCCAATACATTGACACACTTGATGTTGTCACATTTACACTCGATTTTCGTTTTTTTGTTTCAGTCTTATCATGAGTATCTACCTCCACTTCATTATCAACAACAATTTCTTCATGGGAGGCAAATGGTACAGAATCATGTTGACTAAAATCTACAAACTGGTCTCCCACCCTTATAATATCTTCCTCTAACATGTCGTCATGCATGCCTCGTGAACTCGACATCTACAAAATAAAATCTATAAGTAAGAAACATTACAAGATTACTTAATTAAATAGAAGAAATTAGGGCAGAGAAATGGGCATAAATATGAGCAACTTTATATATATATATATATATATATAGATTGCTTCACAATATAGCAATAGCTAAATAAATGTAAAGTGAAAGCACGAATCATAAAAGAGAAATTTCCACATGTTTTGGGATATAAATACTTTTCTAAAATTTCACCTTAAAGGAAGACAAGGCAGATGTCTAATAACCTCAAAGCTACTAACCCCCCAATGAAGAACAAACGAATGAGAAGGCTCTCCATCTTTACCAAAAACTCAAAAGGAAAAAAGATTGAAAAAAAAAAGAAAAGAAAAAAAAAGGGTCTTCTTTTTTCCCTGCCTAAAACAAGTTTACAGCAGCAGCTACTACAAAAATTTCCTATTCCCAGAAACAGCCGATTTGAAGATGACCAGATTTCTTAACATGACGATGATGACTTGTTTGGCCGGCTATCACACGTACATGGGCAAAGGCAAAAAGGTTAAAACTTTTGAAAAGATAGAAGAAAAAGAAACACGCTACTTGCAAGTTGCAATCAAGAAATGACCAAAACTGCAAAGACAAAAAAGAAAAGAGAATATTCATCAAGAATATCTGGAACATCCATCAAATTGAACAGGATACAAATTGATAAACAATCAAGATTACAAATTGATAAGAGGAAAGATGGGATTCAAACGTTAATCCAAACAAAAAGGAAGTAAAAACAGAAAAGGAAAAAAAGAAATCTGACCAGATTTTGCATTGGAAGACACCCTGTATATTGAGGGTTCCCATCCACACCAACAATACCCCATTATACACCAAACAAACAAGATATAATCCCCCCACAAAAAAAAAAAAAACCCACTATTTCTATAGCTCAAACAACAACTTCCCACCTCTCAGCACAACACCATAGACAACCAAGAAAAGAGAGAGAGAGAGAGAGGAGTGTGAATGGAGGCAGTGTCCTTATTGTAAAAACGCAGTAAATGAAGCAACTCAATCAGACTTCAAGCAACATTGCATTAAATAAAATATTTAACCACATAACTAATCAGAGAACTTCATTGCATATCATCAAGAAATTAAATTATAAACAAAGATAACTCAAAATACAGCAAAATCCTTAAAACCAAATCACTTAGTCATTTTTACAAGCACAAAGAGTGCAAGTAATTAATTTGAAAACCCATGAATAGAAAAGCAAAAAACAAGCATTTCAAAACAAAAACAAGCATTTAAACTGTGGGTTGTCGATTGTGGTGGTGAGAGGCGGGTGCGGCAGGCTGAGCGGCGGGCGACGGGCATGGTGACAAGGCGGCGGGTGCCGAGCACAAATGGCGCGACTCCGATGCGTGACTGGCGCAGATTCACGACGGCGGCGGGTGACGGGTCGACGGCTTCCGGCAGGTGGGGGCAGCGGGTGTCGGCGCGACGGCGGCAGGTGGGGGCAACGGGTGACTCGGGAGTGGACTCGGGTAGTCGGGTTTCAAGAATAGGTGAAGGGTGGAATTGTTCTAAATCTGAAATATCTAGGCAAATGATTTCTTATATTCGGGTACCCGAAACCCGATCGGGTAGTATATAAAATACCCGCACCCGACCCGATTTTTTGGGTACCCGACCCGAATACCCCGAACACCCGCAAAACATATGGAAACCCGACCCGATCGGGTCGGGTCGGGTACCCGATACCCGAAAAAACAATGTAGTGGTTGTTCCCAACGAGGGTCATGCATACTAGGTTCGGATTCAGTGGCACTTGGGATCTCATTGGTAGAACAGTGACACAAAGTTGCGGAGACAAGTGGACAATGGACACGTTATAAGCATTGGCAGCGAGATATGTCATCACCGAGAATGCCCACCAATGATTCACATCATACGTGGATGATTCGAAGCAATGCAAGTTGTTGAGGATTTTTGAAGTCCAATCTCGCACCCCATTAATACATTGGTACAACCCTTCGTAATCTTTCAACTCTCGGATGAGATCACTACGTACTTATGGCTAGGAATTCTTTCCCAAACCAATTGCATAGGCGAGACATCTGAAACCACAATGACCATCTCTCATCGGGTTTTTGATACTCAACACGTGCTTGTGGAATATGGACGGAAGTTGGGCAATGAGTACTTCGTCACCAAGCTTACGGACTGATCGACGTCTCACCAGCTCTTTCTTTGATTTCATCAGGGTGAAGCTCGGTTATCCAGGGGTCGTATCCTCAAAATACACATTATGCTTAAGAGATGGGGAGTTGCTATCATGAACTGATGGAATGATCTCAAATTTACTTGGGTTGCGCTTCGTCGAGGTTGATGCTTTGGTTTTAGATTTGCTCGGCCTACCACGGGGATGAGCGACCTCGAGTGGTTCTTGTAATGTACTCATTATGGGCATTTTTATCTCACCAAGTCTTTTAAACAATAACAATTTTTCGGTTTTAGATGCAGTTTTGTACAACTCCAATATGTTTTCAATAGTTTCATCCCAACAATTACCCACATCTTCATCTAAAGTCTCTTCACTCCTTGAGGGCTCACAATCCAACTTTGTCCAATAAGGATCAATCATCTCAAGCTGGGCGACTTGGTGATCTCGTTTCAACTCCGCAAGCTCATGTGCACAAGGCAAACCACAAGTCATCCTCAACACACAACCACACATTAGAGGGCCGACACCACAACTTTCAACCCCTTTTATCTATTCAAACATCAAGACAAGGGCGTGATGAGACACAAGTCCTAGAATGTTCTTGAAAACAGGTAAGCAATATCAATGTGGTGCCACATTAAGGCTCTACTCGAACGAGGCCTTGATTTGAGTGTGAGACGTGATAAACAAGTGATGTATTCTCTCCCAAGAAGTCTCAAAGTTTGATTGACTTGTGTCCAATTGCCTTTTGAGTTTCACATGTGCACTCTCAGCCCTACCAATACATGACACAACATATTAAGTAATATCATAATATCAACAATCACGACAATTAAATATTGAATTTAAGTAATAATAACACATGACGTACATGTTTCTTGTTGTATTTTGATAATGCATCACCTGATTTGTCCAACATAGCACAAACCTCTCCTTATATGGCTAAATACAAGTCTTCATGCGATACGTCACGACCCGTTCCACATCTGCATAGTCAAGGTGGAACCTCCTCAGCAGCTCGTTGAATCGGGGTTAATCCTCAGCAGATATCAGAATATTCCATGAATGCGTGAAACACTCCCACTTGTCGGCCCTACCAAGGAAAGGTCGACATTTCACCAAGACATTTTTATTAATGTGCCATCTACAAAGCAAATGTCTAGAAGTAGGAAAAGTAACAACAAGGGCATTCATGAGGGCAATCTCTCGATCAGTTACTATCACCTTCGCATTTACATCATCGATCATTAGTCCTTTGAGTGTAGTGAGTGCCCACCGATAGTTCTCCTCACGCTCCTTCTCCAAATACACACAGGCCACAGAAAACGTGATGTTTGTGGAGGTAACACCAACGATCTCTAAGAGGGGTGTTTTGTACCTATTAGTCTTGTAGGTACAATCCATTAAGAGCACACTCGGAAATGCATGCAACAACTCTACAGCTGTAGGATGAGCGTAGAAGAGATCGGTGACCCTATCTGTACCTTCGCATCTCCTATTCAAGTGGTAGTACCCCTCCTCCTTCAATTTCCCCAACAAGTACTGCATCTGAGTTCGTCCTCCATGCTCTACAACTTTATGCTTTTGATGAGCATTGTATAGTGTCTTCAATGTAGACTTATTTTCCTTAAAGGATTGCTTCAAGGTGCTCAAGATATCTTTGGGCTTTGCTCGGTTTAGTGAAAGGTCACGAACAAGCTGATTCTCAGCAGGCGTTAGTCGACCTGTAAATGAATGTCCGACCAAATGCCTGCCCATTGGGTGATTATACAAACCACACACCACCTGTAAGCTACAATATCCGAGCTCATTCACTTGCACTCCTTTTAGCATGAAAGGGCAGTCACATTTTTTAGTGTCGATGTTTTGTGAAGATACCGGCTGCTGCTAAACGGAGTCCGAACTATTTTAGCTCAATCTCTTCTTTGGTGGGCGATACTTACCACCTCACTCACATCCCAAAAACACTCTAGCGCGCCTGCCACTTTCACCACTGTCACTTCGTCTAATAATGACAACCATGTTTAGACGTATTCCAACCTTGTACGCCCAGCTAACCATTTCCTCACGACTATAAAAAATTTCAGTCGTCTAGAACTCCTCCGAGAAATCAATAAATTGATACATTGGATCATCATTCGACTCTTGAGGTTGGTTAATAATCCTCATTTCCACCCCATCTGATTTGTTTTCCTATCCATATGCAAAAGAACAACAACATAAGTATATTTTGCTCAATATATCAATTCAAATCAAAAGGATGTGCGTCGTAAGAAGGTCAAAAAGCAAAAACTGGATCTGTTCGGCCAAAACCAACCGAAAATACTTTACAAATTTCGGTTGAATCTGGCCGAAATTTTCTTACAGGCTTCGGCCACTATAGGCTGAATTCTTTCATAGAGTTTCGGTCAGTACTGGCCTAAAGCTCTTTAGTACTTTCGGCTGGTACTGGCCGAACCGACCTTAGCAATTTCAGTCTGTACTTGTCGATGCGAAGTCGCGATTTTTGATCAACTATAACCTACTTTTAGAGCAAAATAAATCGGTAGAAACGAAGTTTACAACTTACATTGTCCATAATGACGAGTTCTTCTTCGTTTTCTTCAACTTTAACAAGTGTATGATTGTTGGAGGATTTCTTCAAAGGTTTTTATGGAGTTGTATGTAATGTATGTGTTATGGTGAGGAAGAAGAATGATATGGATTTTATATAATGGGGTGTGTTTAGTAGATATAGGATGGGGTGTATATTAGAAATTGTAATTTTTATAATATATATTTTTTTATAAAATGATTAGTAAGGGTATTTAAGTTTTTTTGTAATTATTTTTATTTTGCATTAAATTAATGGGGTGTGTTTAGTATTGCTCGGGGTGTGTATACAATTGCCCATAGAGAATTTTTTAAAATAAGATCTGAATTTTAGGTAGTTGAAACTTAAAACATGTAGCTACTCTCACTTGTTTTACCAGCTTTTTTCTACCAAATTTAGAAATATTGAAAACATCTACACACTAAGACATGTTTTCCAAGTCTAGTAATATTTTATACTTCTTATAATCTTATTCAAGTCCACATAATAAATGAAAATATAACTAATATCTATATTCATATTTCCTTTCTTTAAAATGAATTAACAAAATCATTTAGCTATACAAAATTAAAATAAAAAATAAGAAAAATAAATCCAAACTAAACTAGCTCAATGGAAATATAGAGTGGACCCAAAACATTTAACTTTTCAATTACTTCAACTCTAATCTATTTGAGCATCAAATCAAACTAAATTCCACACCTAGCTAACATTTTTCCTTCAATGGAAGTTAACTTTTTTTTTGCTGTTCTTTTTCCTTTTTACTATAAAATATGAGCAAAGCCAATTATGAAGAGCAAAACAATAATGGGTTCAATGAATCTAATATTCAACTTTTAACTTTATATATCACATAAATTAATTGAGATTATCTTATAAATATAATACTTACAGAACGGATTTATTTATATAAATCAGTCTATATTTTGATGGTCATGTATTGTAAGTTAAAATCATTATTTATAGATATACATATATGTGACTTGTTTGTAAATGTGTATTTAGTTAATGTTGTAACTTGAAAAACCCCAAATGTAGTTTATTATTTGTATAATATTTTCTTTGATATTAAACCAGTGAATTTATATGTCTTTATATTTCGAAAAATTATTTAAGATTTTTACTCAAACATAAGAAATTATAACTTCAATAAGCTAAAACTTGATCGATTAAAAAAAGTGTATCCATATATAGCTTTTACATAGGAATTAAATAAATTAGCAATTAATATACATTTAATTAAACTTTCATAAGATGACGTGGAATTGTCTTAATTAAACCTTTTGTCTTTAGAAAAGCTAAATATTTTGATAATAATGATTAGCAAAATTCCAATGTTTGACTCATGATGATGTATACATGACTTGCATGTTGCCATCGTTTTCGACCTTTTTCTTTCTTTCTTGTCACACCAACTTCTTTGACTTCCCATCTTATTTATTTATTTATTTATTTTGTATAAAAATGATATTTCTAGTAAAAATACTAAGAAATAATGTCTAAAACTTAAGTATTGATATTTGAATAATGTCTAGAAAATGATATTTGATATTCAAGTTTTGATGAAAATATTTATACAAAGAGACGTAAACTGTGTGATTTTTGTTATTTAAACAATTCAAAATACTAATCTATAATTAATAGGGTTAAAAGCACTTAACCATCCGAACTATACCCCATTTTGCAGTTTTTTGTAAAAACTTTTTTTCGTTGCACCGTCCTCACTGAACTTTGCGTGATTTGCAAAGTACAGTAAATTGCCACTTTCAGGCTGGTTTCTCCGGCATACACTAAACGACGTCGTTTTAAGTAAGGGCATTTATGACATTTCCAGATTCAAAACATCGTCGTTTTGATGTTGCCCTTCTACCCCTTTTCCAGCCCTAATCGAAAACGGGAATTAGAGTAAAAAAAAAACTACAGCAAGCTTTGAAAGCAATTTTTCACCCAAAAGTTAAACAAATTTCACCCCAAAAATTGACCAAGCTCACGGTCTTCGATTGCGATGGTTTGGAAAGTGAGGGACAAGGCCGATGAAGAAGGTGTTCTTTGTCCAGCATATGGTAAGTAATCTGATCCTAAGAGCTTCGGGTTTAGGGTTAATGAAAATGGGTACATAGGTTTTGATTTGGGGCTTTGGGGAACTACTGCAAATGGGTAAACACATTCTTGTGGTTTATTTCGAATTGGGGGTTTAGGGTTTAGGTTTTATTCGAATTTAGGGTTAATGAAAATGGGTCTTGTTGAGAAGATTATCATACAATTGTTTATCAGTGGCTCTTATTTGCATATTTTTTTCTTTACAGTGAGTTTATTAGTGAGTTCAAATAGAACAAAACTATGTGGTAATATGTGGTTCTTATTTGCATATTTTTTGTAACTATTAGATTCTGCCTTTTATTTTTTTTCTGTGTTGTAATATGTGGTTGTTCTCTGTGTTGGCAGGCCATAATTCTGAATTTTTCACTATTAGATTCCATTACAATGGAATGTTTTTAGATTTAGGAAATAAATGTTATTTAGGGGGTGACATAGGTCATATAGATTTCTGTAATTCTGATGAGATTTCTCTCCTTGAATTGCAATCTATGGCCACTGAGTTAGGGATACAAGATGTTAAAGCATTTTATGTTAGTCAAACTGGGGCAAATGATAGCACATCTTGTTTACTTGTTGAATCTGACATTGATGCAATGAATGTGGTTCATCACTTAGATGAGAATAGGATGGTTGGTATTTTTGTTGATCATAATGATGTGGAGTTGAATGAGTGCATTAGTGAGGTTGTTGGTGATAGAAAAGATGTTAGTGCTCCTGAACCTTCTGAAAATGTTGAACCTGCTGGATTAGGGAATGTTAGTCTTAAAACTCCTACCAATGATAATGATGAATTAAGTGATAGAGAAACCCCTTTCCATTTGCTTGATAGTGATGATGATTCTGATATACAAGAGGGAAATTGTGTGGGTTCTGATTCTGATTTATCTGTCTTAGTTGATAGTGAGTGTGAAGTATCTGATGATGATGTCTTGTTTGATTCCCATGTTGATTATGATGTTGAGTGGGGTGGTTTTCAAATGAGTGAAAAAAATGAAGGGGTAGAAAAAGATGTGGATGTTGGTGTGGGTACTAGTAAAACAAAAGGGAAAAAAGTGAGTGAACAGAAGCTGCCTAGTTTTGAAGTAGGCCAAAAGTTTGTTGACATGCATACCTTTAGGAGTCTGGTTAGGGATCATTCCATTATGCTGGGGAGAGAGATTACTTTTCCTAACAATGATAAGACTAGGGTGCAGGCTAGATGTAAACATCCTACATGTAAATGGTCCATATATGCTGCTAAGATGAGGGATGAGGACACTATTGTGGTTAGAACTCACAATCCTAAGCATAAGTGCTCTAGAAAACAATCTAATACTAATGCTACATCTAATTGGTTGGCTGAGAAGTATAGGCATAAATTGGTTTCTGATCCTAAGTGGCCAATTGAGTCTATGATGTCAGTCATGCAGAAGGAAGTGAAACTTGTGTTTAGTAGGCATCAGATGTATAGGGCTAAGAAAAAGGCACTTGCACTAGGTAATTCTGGAGAGGCTGAACAATATGTTGTGTTGTGGAGATATGCAGAAGAGATTAGGAGATCTAATCCCAATACCACTGTGAAAATTAAGTGTTATCAAGTAGATGAGCAGTCATTTTTCAAAAGGTTGTATATATGTTGGGGTTCTTTGAAGAAGGGGTTGTTAGAGGGCTGTAGGAGGGTGATTTGTCTTGATGGATGCCATCTGAAAAGTGCCTCAGGTGGAATCCTATTATCTGCAGTGGGTGTAGATGCAAACAATGGGGTGTATCCCTTTTGTTATGCTGTGGTTGAGAAGGAAACTGGCCAAACCTGGAATTGGTTCCTTGAGTTGATGACAGATGATCTAGGTATACAAAATACCTATGAGTGGACTATAATAAGTGACAAGCAGAAGGGTTTATTAGATGCTGTTGAGAAGTGGCTACCCATGGCTGAACATAGGTTTTGTGTCATGCACCTGTACAGTAATTTCAAATTAAGTCATAGAGGATTAGCCTTGAAAAACCTCCTCTGGAAGGCTGCAAGGGCTAGTAGGGTCACAGACTTTGATGCTGCCATGTTGGAGATGAAAGAGAAGAATTTTGCTGCTTATCAGTGGCTGTTGAAAAGGCCTCCACAACATTGGAGTAGGAGTCACTTCAGGGAGGCTGCCAAGACAGATATGCTGTGCAATAATCTTTCAGAGAGCTTCAATGCAATGATTATAAGAGCAAGGAATAAGCCTATAGTCACTCTGTTGGAGACTATTAGGCTGCTCTTGATGAAAAGGGTTCATCAAAGAAGGGACAAGATGATGAAGTATGATGATGAAATCTATCCAATGATCAACAAGATTTTAGAGGAAAACAAGAAGAAAGCCCTGGACTATGTCTCCCATTGGAATGGTGAGGATGAATTTGAGGTTGAAAATTGTATGGGCACTAGATTCAAGGTGAATGTGGGGAAGAAAACTTGTAGTTGTAGGAGGTGGGAGCTCAGTGGGATCCCTTGTGCACATGGCATCAGTGGAATGTATTACTTGTCTCTGAAGCCTGAAGACTATGTGGATGAGTGTTATAAGAAGGAAACATTCATGAAGTCATACACACACATGATGGGGACCATTGATGATATTGCTATGTGGCCCACAGTGCATTTCACCCCTCTCCAACCACCCAAAGTTGAAAAATTGCCTGGTAGACCAAGATTGTACAACAGAAACAGAACCAATGATGAGGACAAGAATAGAGCATCTACTAGCAAATCTGTGAAAGTTGGCAAAGATGGTAAAATGAGGCTGACCAAGAAGGGTGTGATCATGACTTGCTCTAAATGCAACCAGCCAAATCACAATGCAAGAGGCTGCCCACTGAACCCTGCCAAGAAGGAGCCTGCAATTGTCAAGGTAGTCTATATTTAGGTTTCAAGTCTATGATTTTTTCATGCTACATATGTTCTAATCAGTGTTTGTAAAATACAGGATGATTCACATGTTGATGGGGAGGCTTCAAGTGTGAGAAAAGAAAAACCTCTCAAAAAGGTATCAATCTGTTGTGGCACAAGAATAAAAGAGTTTTCATATACATGCATGATGCTATATAGTATATTGCTACATTTCAGTGTGGAAAAGGGAAACAAAAGGGTAAAGACAAGGGAAAAGCTCCCATACTGAAATCAGATGTAGCTGAAAAATTTAAGGTATAAACTTTTGTGTTTCTGATTTCAGTTGTTGTAATATGCACAGATAGATTGTTTCTACTTTTGTTCATGTGTGAAATACTTACTTTTCAGTGTGGAGATGGGAAAAAAGAAGGAAAAGCTCCCAAGGTAATAGTAGACACACAAGAATCACTGAAGGTATGAAATAGTATATATTTGACAAAAGTAATGTGTGGTGCATTTTAGACCATTAATTGAAGTTTTCTGTAGATTGATAAGAGGAAAGAGTGTGAGGATCCACAGATGGTCTCTAGAAAGGGAAAAAAGATAAAAGCTGTTGTGATTGGTTCACCTCAGAGACAGACAAGAAGAAGCTCCATGGTAGCTGCAGATGAAGAAGTAAAAAGGATAACAAGAAGTTCCAGTCAAGGCCAAGTAAGAGATTTTGCTATTTTATGTTTGTGTGAATTCTGAGTATATTTTCTGATGTTACGATATTACAAACAATCTGTTATTAATGCTAGGGGCCAGAAAAAGAAGGTGCACCAAGACTCAGTAGGGGCATAACTCAAGATGTGAGATTTTCCACCAAAAAAGGAAAAAGTTCAAAGAAGATGTTTGTAAGTGGAGATGGCAGTGAGCTTTCACCCCTAGATATATAGGCATTCTGTAGTCTTGATGGATGTGAATGTATGTTTTGTTCACTTTTTGCACAACAACACTCCTGGTTTTTGCAAAGTTGAAGTAGGGGTCTTTTTTGTACATTTTGCACAGTAAAAGTGTTGTTTTAAACACAACATCTATTAAATGAAAATATTGGAGTTATTCTGGCCAGATTTACTTTGATGTGTTTTTTTGTTATTCAATTTTTCATAGATTGATTCATTTTGCACATTGTTATCAAAACCAAAATAAATTCAACATCCATGTGTAACCAAAAGGAATCCAAAATAGATTGATGCAAAATGTGTCAAAACATACATTAACAAACAAATACATCAACTGTTAATCATCTCAAAATAGATGTTCTCCTAATACATATAAACTTAACAACATCCTAATCACTTGGCAATCCACAACACAAAAAAGCAAATTGCTGCCAACCATAGCCATTTCTGCCTTTTCTCCATGGTTTTTGTCTTCTGCAATTCATCTTCAAGATGATTAACACGTCTCAACAAACCCGGAATAATGTGGCAAGCTCTTTCACACATTGGTGGATCAATCCATTTGAAAAAGTTGCAACCTCCTAATTTCTGCAAAAAATGTTTTAAGAATCAAAGTTCTACCAAAATATTTGCATTCACCAATTTCTGCAAAAAAACTACTACTACTTTAGCCAATTTATCCAAACCAACATCAAAATTGATACATTCACCAGAAAAAGTGGCATTAAACTGGGAATTGGGGAATTAGGGTTCATGTGCAATTTCTTTTGCAAAATTCCCAAAATTCAAACACTATTTATATACTTTCAGTGGAGATTCGAAATACTCAACAAAACCAAGCATAAACTTCTCAAACAACAGAATTTTTTCACCCTCTTAGGTATCGAAAATAGATGGTAAAAAGCTCCATACTTACCCGGTATCTGTCGCATGTCAAATACCTTCTCCCAGGGTTCAAGTTCGTCCACGATGTGAGCCTTTTTGTGCGCTTCCCGCAGTTACACACATCGTCCATGGCAACAGCTTTTAACCCTGGGAATTTTTTTAACTTTTGGAAGAAAAATTACTTTCGAAGCTTGCTGTAGTTTCTTTAACTCTAATTCCCGTTTTCGATTAGGGCTGGAAAAGGGGTAGAAGAAGAGCAACATCAAAACGACGACGTTTTGAATCTGGAAATGTCATAAATGCCCTTACTTAAAACGACGTCGTTTAGTGTATGCCGGAGAAACCAGCCTGAAAGTGGTAATTTACTGTACTTTGCAAATCACGCAAAGTTCAGTGAGGACGGTGCAACGAAAAAAAGTTTTTACAAAAAACTGCAAAATGGGGTATAGTTCGGATGGTTAAGTGCTTTTAACCCTAATTAATATAAGAGAGTTGGCTTCTTGTGCACTTGGTGAACATGCAATCAAATTAATTGGGTACAGATCGATTAGGATCTGTGCTCTTCCAGGTTGAAATGTTTTTATGTTGTATTTGTTTGATATTTATGTTATATAAGTGTGATGTTTATGTAAAAATATGGTGACTTTTATATACTCTAACTTAAAAAAAAAAAGCACAATTTGTACATATATACCTAGATAGATGCGAATTTGGGTCAAATCGCCTCAATTGCATGGATTTAGATCCATACGTGTAGAGGAGTTTTTACCATTATAAAAATTGAAACAAATACAGGGAATATCCAATTTAAAGTATTATCGGAATTAAATTTGGGAATAATGTCTGACCAATTTTTAAAGACCAAAATTTTTATGCAACGGTTGTACGGATCTGGGATCCGTGCAACCGGGTCGACCCTCACGCGCTCCAAATACGCGTCCCACGCGCGTTTCACGCACCTGATACTCACGCTGAAACTCATCCAAATTCGCTCCAATAGACCTACTTTGTGTTATATGTTAGATTCTATAATGGAAAAATTAGAAAGAATATTAAATTTCCCCTAAAATGAATACAATTACCAAACAACATCCAAAGCCTAGAGCTATCCTTTTAATATTATGATTTTGTCTCCACGATGTCGCATAGCTTTATTTAAGTTACTAAATGTGGAGGCCCAAACTTTTGTTAAAAAGAATTGAAGTGACAATCCTACAACCTTTCATTATTACTCTACTATACTAATTAGGAACTTCTTTAAAAATAAATAAATACAATATGGTTAAAAAAAATTAGTAAACTCCATCCTATCTTCTTTCTTTAATAAGCTCCTTCACAAAAAAGAATAAAAATAAAGAAAGGAGATGGTATCTTGGGAGACCGTTTTACGTGTGACGATATTCAAATGTGTTTTTTACAGGTACGTATGAATATGTGTTTTTGAGTTATAAAACTATAAATGATTTTTACAGTATATTTCAAGTATGTCTTTAACACCTAAAGTATATTTTTTTCTACTAAATTTTGTGTAATAGATGTATAAAGTTTGGATTCCTCGCATTGTCCAATAGCGTAATAGATTATCCGACAATTTGTTAATTTGCATGTGCTAGATAACCATTGGATTCCAACTAAATTTATTAATTATTTACTCAAAGTTATTGTTATTTCCACTTCAATTTTCTTCTATTTAAAAGATTTTCAAGAGTTGCATGCATGTATGAAATTTTTATCTTGTGGAGGAATCGAGGTTGTCCAATTAGCACATTAAGTCAAATATTTAGCATCACAAATAGAAAACAGAAAAGTAAGCTCTATATTTTAAGATTAGAAAAGGATGATTTTTTCAAACCCTAAAAGAGGGCATTTAGGAAACTATTTATTTATTGAATCATGGTTTTTATGATTTGATGAAGTACTCTATTTTTGAACCATAAACTTTACGAGTTTATATAAAGATTCTTAAAATTTAATATTTCTCATATTTCACTTAGGCAATCGATTTTCGACAATAATTAATGGACATAAATACACCTACCAACAATGATCTATACAAATGCAAATGGATTCAAAGTTGGGATTTTGATTGTATGTATATATGTGTCTCTAGGAAGGGAAGGTGTCCCCCACAATCCAGAAAGCTCCCTCTTTTTCACTCACAAGAAACCCCACAACAGAATAATTGTTAAGACAAGCACCAAACAACCCTTCTCTCTCTAGATCTCTCTCTCTCTCTCTCGTATGTGTTTCTTCTTCTTCCTTCTCAAAAGGGTTTGTAGTGTTGTTTAAATCTACAGATTCTTCATGGCTTCAACTATATATATGTGTGTGCATCTCTATAAAAGCATCAATATCCTAACCCTATTTTCTTTCAACACTCTAATCTCTCTCTCTCTCTCTCTCTCTCTCTCTCTCTCTCTCTCTCTCTCTCTCTCTCTCTCTCTCTCTCTCTCTCCCTCTCTCTCCACTTTTTCATCACCTTCTTGTTTTGATCACACACCTCCCCCATGCACACTTCCATTTTGTATTGCATGAAGAGCTACTTAAAGAAACACACATATAATAACTCTCTCTCTCTCTCTCTCTCTCTCTCTCTCTCTCTCTCTCATGGTTTGATTGGTTTTGATATATATATATATATATATGCACATATATATTTCATCTTCTCACTCAACAAATACACACATGTATATGCCTGGCTCCCTGTATGCCATTTACAAAGCCCATCGGAGGAATCGATGGCCCTCTGCAGATGGCGTATGAGGAGTCAAGCATATACCTACACATATTGTCTATGTTAATTTATCTTTTTTTACTAATGTTGTTTATATATTTAATTTATTGATCGATGTAGAATAAAACTTATAATATCTATATATAGGGTTCCATACATGATAGATTTTTTTTCAGTATATATATAGGATGTGGGAGCAATCTTAGATCCTCTATAATTTAATTTAAGTTCATACTTTAAAGGTTTATTCAATGTGTAAAAAAATATTCTTTTTTAAATTGCAATTTAACCTTGATCGATCTTATAAATTTAGAAAAAACAAAAAATCACCATCTCTTTACTAACTTGCAATCTACTCCCTACTTTTGAAACTCTAAAAAAAATCATAATTTTAACTCGCTATTACAATTCGAAGTATAAGTGTATTCTCCAACTATTCGAGTTCACATGTCAAAAAAGTAGTATGTTAAAGTCGAAATGCAATTGTATGTAAAGTTGTGATCTCAAAAATAGTTAAATGTGGTTTGAATTGCAGTAACTTGTTAAAGTTGTAGTTTTTTTACTAATTTTTAAAGGTCGGGATTCCATTTCAAGCTTGTAAAATTTGGTGATTTTTAGTTTTTTATGTAATTTAAAAGGTCAAAATTAAATTATGATTGTGAAAAAAAAGTAATTAATGATTTGTTTGCAGTTAAATCTATTTTAAAATAATCATCGATCATATACACTTTCTATTAAATAACATGGCACATATCTTTATCTTATATATATAAAAGAATGACCAAAGTGTCGCATGACATTCATACATCGGAGTGAGATGTTCTATTACACTTAATATTACATCTTCTATTGCAAATCAATCACCATATGTCACGTGTATTCAATCACATCACTAATTAATATGCTGTGTGTATTAAATAATATGCAACACGAGATGTAATATCCAATGTAATAGAAGATTCAGACTGCTCATACATCACTCAAGCATTTAATATAGCTAATAAATTACTTTGAATATTAAGTTACTAAGAAATATTATTAAATTTCTTTAGAAAAATTATTGATTAAATAGAAATGTTAATTAAATTTATCTAAATAACATATATCAAATTTCAATAAATAAGTTATCTGCATATATAAATGAAATTTAATAATTTTAAAACTTTAGAGAACAATTATAAATAAATAAATGGTTGTTAATTTAATTTGGTGGGAAGTAATTGTTCACACTTTGCAAACTTATTAATTCACGAAATTGAATAATTATTCTGAATATGTTTTTATAAATTATGAAATTTATTCGTAAATTTGGAATTTTATATTTATCATCTAATTGAAAATAAAAACTAAAGGTTGTTAACATTAAAAGTAAAAATCAAACCAAAAAATAAAAAATAATATATGTTTTGAATAATATAATAGACTAACAATATATTCTTTACAAATGCAATTCTTATTTCAATAACTAAATAATTATTTAATCATATTATGTTATATTTAGCTTTAACATATTACAAAACTATAAATTTAATTTCAATGTATAAATAATATTTAAAATTTCGCATTTTATTAAGTTAATTTAATTATTATTTTTATAACATCACGTGTATGACACGGACCCTATATATACTAGTATTATATAGATCAAACATCAATTTATTCTTGGGGTTTTCTATCCGCACCCCAAGAGTTACTAAACACACCCCAAATTCTAAACACACCCCACAAAAAGAATTTATACACTATATTTACTAACTACACCCCTTAAATAGACTAATATACCCCTAGGTCAAAATTAATATATCACAAATTCAATAATTAAACTAACTACTAAACACACCCAACCAAACACTAAAACACATCACACCCCATCTTCTTCACCATCTCCATCTTCTCCACCAAAACTTTGATTCAAACCTTCAAATCTCGATCCATTTCTGCCGAACAAAAAGCTTTGAATGGATCCCACCGAAGAAAGAAGAATGGAGCCTCCTCGACCTCCACGTGACCCCGAACTTTTAAGTAAGTTTCTTCAATGTAATCTATACATTTAACGAAGTTGTATGCTATTATTTTTTTTTCTAATTTTAAGCTTATAGTTTAGAATTTATGTTTGTATAGTATGCTATTAGTTGGGTAGAATGAAATGTAGGATGGGTAGAATGTATTGCACATGGGTATTGAATTTTTTTTTTCCAAAAATTGAACTGAAAATCGCGTCTCCGTTCGGCCCTAGTTGGTCGCGATAATTGTGAGTTGTTCAACCACAAGTGGCCGAACATAGGTGAAGACGTTCGACCAGAAAAGGCCGTACACAAGTGCAGCCGTTCGACCAAAAGCGGTCGAACATATCATGTGTTGTTCGACTTCTTTTGATCGAACATTATGTATTGTGTTCGACTTCTTATGGTTGAACAGGTGATATTTGGACATTTCTTTATCTTTATTTTTATTAATATAATTGTTAAATCGTGTAGGCGTGATATATAGGAGGAGACATACTCCGTCTAACAGAAGGCGCCGTGTCGAGGAATACGCTCACCCCAAACAGGAAAATGAAGAACCACAGGTTATTGTCCCGATTGTTCCATATGAAGCTGAAGTCGATGATGAGTTACCTCAGCCAAATGTTGTGGGAGACGAAGGGATGGAAGATGTTGAAGAAGCTCAAGTTGATGAGGAGTTGCGTCAAGAAGATGCAGAAAGCGAAGAAGAGGGCCAGGAGGAAGATGACGTATTGAATGACCCTTGTCTCGGTGGACCCCAAGACCCTCAGCTTATCCCTAGCTTCAAGACGCACGTCGCCTATGGCATTTGGGAGGGATTAGAGAGAAATGTGCTGAAGTGTTGGTGTCACATGACCAAAATATATGCATGGTCCTTCGATCCACCTTTCCAGCGGGAGTTTACAAGGTTGCTCGAACAGACAAGAATATCAGAGTTAAAGTACATTTCATATAAAACCCCGAACAAAAACCTCATCTGTGCATTTGTCGAACGATAGCAACCTGAGACAAATTCATTTCATATGTCATGGGGTGAGATGACAATCACATTGAATGATGTGTTTTGTCTGACGGGGCTCCCAATTAGTGGACTACCGGTGGTTGTTCCTGAGTTACGAGGTCCGATTGAGCATCCACACGCCTTGTTGATGAGACTTTTGGGGACAAATTATGCCCAGGCTCATGAAGCCACTCAAGGGGCCCGAGGTAGCTCAGTGAGACTTGAGTGGCTTAGATCTCGTTTTAGCCAAGATGTCCATAGCCCAGACTAGGGTGCACGTACCTGCGCTGCCCATGCCTACTTATTGTTTGTGCTAGGATGCAACATATTTGCAGACAAAAGTGGCACGCGAGTAGATACTAAAATCTTGCGGCTATTAGACAGGGTCGATCGAGTTCAATGATATGCTTGGGGAGCAACTGCTCTGGCATTCCTTTACCGGCAGCTTGGACTTGCATCCAGGAGTGGGGTGCATCAAATATGTGGGTATTTGACGCTATTGGAGGTTAGTTCGTCTGTTATACAACTTTTATATGTCCTATATTTTCTGTTCGACTGTAAGTCTTTACTTAAAACTAAGTATTAATGCCTTTGAGGTTGTGGAGTCATACCATCCAGAACGTGTGCTTCGTCAATTTGGCTATGTTCAGACTGTTTCGGAATGGCCGCTCGTCCCAAGTTATGTCCGATGAGGGAACACCGGACAAAAGTACAGGGTCACTTGGGATGCATTGGGGCAGTTTTTCAGATTCTGGAGGAATCACGTGCTAGTCCTAGAAGCACGTGGCCGATATGCACACCCACCATGGGAGACCGTACCTGATTACATGTTATGGTACATGCAATACTCACCCGGTAGTGCAGAATCCGGAACATAGCTCGACAGCCATTGGGACGACGAGCCGACAAAGTGGCCCTCAGCCTTGGGATATGATTAGGGCTGCTCTTGGATACCTTGAGCCAGTGCATGAACGCTATGCCGGAAATGAGCAGACGTTATACATGACGGATGTGTGGCCGGCGATCGTTAGTGCATATCGAGCACTGAAGATCACTGATGATCAACCCCAATATTATCTATACTTCGCATCTCATCAAATATCTTACCAAGCGTTGTGTGGGACACCAATCCACGAATGTTCTTGAACAGGGGTGAAGAAAACTGATGTGGTGACATGTGCATACTCTGTTCAAAAGATGCTTTGACTTGTGTTATCGAGGTGATGTGTAGTTGGTGTATTCTAACCCCAGTTGTCTCGAAGTTCGACTGCGATGACCCCAATTGCCTTTTAAGCTTTGAATGTGCACTCTCAGCCCTTCAAAAAAACACAAATGCTATTAATAACCCTACACTAATGGAAAAAAACAATGCAATATTAGAAGTCTTTAATATTTACCTCGAACTAGTTGTGTTATCGTAGTGCATCACCTTGTTTGTCCAACATGAGACAAACCTCTCCTTGTATGGCTCAATCCACGTTTTCAAAGTTTATGCAACCGCTTCAGGATGATCGCTAAACTCAGATTGAAATGTCTTAAGCAACTCAGAGAAACGATGTTCATCCTCAGCGAACGTCAACACATTCCACCAACTGTTGAAACTCTCCCACCTCTCGGCTTTCCCAAGTAATGGTTTGCACTTGGCAAGGATGTTCTTGTTGATATGCCACCGACAAAGCAAGTGAGTGGCATTGGGAAATACAACATTTATCGCATTCATAAGTGTCACTTCACGGTCGGTGACAATCATATTAGGTAATACACCTTCAGTCATCAATCCTTTCAATATGGTGAGGGCCCATCTATAGTGTTCCTCTCACTCGGCTAACATGTACACACAAGCCACAGAATGTGAGATTTGTCGACGTGATCGACAATCTCCAAAAGTGGCATCCTGTACCTATTCATCTTGTAGGTGCAATTCATCAACAGAACGCTTGGGAATGCACACAACAAATCAACATTTGTGGGATGAGCGTGAAAAAGGTCGGTAACTCTATCTGTTTCCTTGCATCTCTTATCCAAGTAGTAGTAGTTCTCAACCTTCAGTTTCTCCATCAAGTACTGCATTTAGGTTCTGCCTCCATGCTCAATCACCATGTGTTTTTGTCGAGCATTGTAGATAGTTTTTATTATCGACTCATTCTTATTGAAAGATTGCTTCAATGTGCTCAATATGTCTTTTGGCCTCGTATTATTCATTGATAGGTCACGCACAAGTGCATCTTCAGCAGGTTTTAGTCGACCTGCAAACGAGTGACCAACCAAATTGCACCCCAAAGGATGATTATATGATCCACATACTACCATACATATCCATTGTCCTAACTCATTCACCTATACTCCTTTCAACATGAATGTACACTCATATTTTTTTATATTTGTCATCCTTGTTTTGCTCTTCTTTCCCGGTACAATGGAAGGGTCTTCGACAACTTTCTTCTTGGAAGAACGGTACTTACCACCACGTTCACAACCTAAAAATACACGAGCTTGACGACCACTATCACCACTGTCCGATCTTCTAACTAATACAACCATATTCAAATGTGTTCCAAGCCTATACGCCCAATTCACCAAGTCATCCCGAGTATCAAAAATCTCATTCGTGAGAAAATCTGCAGAAAAATCTATCTGCTCGTACATTGGGCTCAACACGTTCAAATCTTCGGGTTCCTTGTAAATGCTCAATTGAGTGACATCTGAATATTTTTCCTATAAATGAATACAATGTTATAAGCATGCTGTAAATATGGAAAACCACCATACGAAAACTATTAAATATGTTCGACAATTATAGGCCAAAACTCATTGTTCAACCAATACTTTCTAAAACACATACATAACGTTCGACCACAACTTGACGAGTTTATTGTGAAATGTTCAACCAGTACAGGTGGAACACAGTGTACAGTGTTCGACCACTACTGGTCGTACTCCTTCAGATGTGTTCGACCAGTAGTGGTCGTACTCCTTCAGAAGTGTTCAACCTGTTGTGGTCGAACACACTGCATTATGTTCTACCTGTACTTTCCGATTCTTATTTTCACGAATTTTTTTCAAAAAACTTCTTCTAACACTAAACCAAGAAACGAAACAGTAAAATGAAGTTTAAAAGCTTACATTGCCCGACCCAAGTGTTCTTTCATGCTCCATAACAATCTTTTTGCTCCTTCCAGAGTTGTTCCGGGCTTTTTGATGGTTAAGAGGAGAACTTGGGGTTTGAAGTTGCAGAAGTGTAGGAAGAAGAAGATGTAGTTGGTGTAGTATTATGGAATGGGGTGTGTATAGATATATCATATGGTGGGTGTATTAAGCAATATTAATATATTCATTTTATATATTCATAAGGGTATATTTGTCTTTAAGTATATCATTTCATTTTGCATTAATTTATTGGGATGTGTATAGTAATTCTTGGGTGCGGATAGAAAACACCTTTATTCTTTTATCCCTTACTAGCTCCAAGTCATCAAAAATTCCACGTGGCAATTGAACCGTTATTACCCAAATAAGTGGCTCCATTCTTGGGCTTTGGCCCAGCTAATCGAGCCCAATAACTTTGGACTCTTTCCTGCGGGCTTTAATAAAGCCCATTTAAAATCTTATGTAATAAAGTTTTTTTTAAGCAATAAATATTGATTATCTATATGTTCCATATTTTCATTTTCTTAATTTAGTTCAAGCTTTTTTTTTATAGCCTGCGAATGGTGCAGGTGATCCGCGTGGGTTGATATATCGGCAATTCTATATATGAATTCTGATTGGCTGAAGAATATAGAAAGTGTTTTGTGATTGGGCCACGTGTCATGTGCAATCAAATTGGATCTAGGTAGTGTTTTCCATGGTGTTTAAATTTTATAATATTATTATACAAAAATCTTAATCAAAGCTTATATAATTCTTATCTGTACATTAAAATAGTTTACAATTTTCAAAAATTAAGCAAAATTTTTACTTTTCCTTTTTCATCAATTCATTCTGTTTCTTAAAAAACGAAAAAATCGATCCCAAATGAAATTAATTTATTCTTCACTTTCTAAAAATATATGAATTTAATGTTGATTATTTGTTTGTGATAACCAAAATCATTATGAATGTTGCTATATTACATGTTAGTTGACATGTTCTATATATGCAATATTACCATTAAAATTAAATTATAGTTTGGATCAATTGATCATCTCTTTCTTTGAGTTTCCAACATCTTGAATCGGTGAAGTATCATTCTTGGTTAACCCGAATTCAAAAAGTTAGCAACTTAAATTAGTTCATCGTCGAAATAGGTGTGAATTGCAATCTTCGTCCTTGATATTTTATTAAATTGTCTAACATACGTTGAGGTATTTAAAAAATCATAATCAAACTATTTGAATGATCGGATTTCAATATGCAACTCATTAAAATTTAAAATACAGTGGTATAGTATGATGAAACTACTCAAAATAAGAATCACTGACCAAAACACTGCGATGATGTTTTAGGTTTTACATCATTAAAAAATGGGTTAATTATATTTAAAAAAAAACTTAGGGTATAGTTTCAATAGTAACATGAACTTTTGATTGTTATATAAAATCTTTCAATATAACACTTGTCTCAATTTAGGATAAATAAACACAAATAAGTGTACAAAATAGAATTTACTTGAGTTGAATAAAGTTTGGAGTGCAATCTCTTTGATCATTTGATTCTTCTCTTCAATAATTGGAGTTGACAATTGAAGTTGACTTGGTCAAAATCGAAATCCTTGAACAAACGACTCGATCCGCGGGTTTGACACCTTGTTTTGGATCAAGTGGCAGCTTTTGAAATTCCGTGAAGAACATCCTTGATTTTGGTGAAGAACGCAAAGATTTGAAGATCACCTGATTTGATGAAGAACACCCTTGATTTTGATGAAGTACACCCCTTGAAGATTTGAAGATGCTGTTGCTGCCGCCGTAGAACTTGAAGAAGCCACCGCCGCCGCTGTAGAACTTGAAGAAGCCTTTGAAGATCGCCCTTGAAGATTTGAAGATGTCTTAGAACATGAAGATTGAAGAAGCCTTTGAAGATTTGAAGACCGCCGGTGGAGAGCTCTTGAATTCTTTATTCCTCTTCTTCTTCTTGTTGTATGGAGTAATGAAAATCAAACCCCTTGATTTGATTCCATCATAATTTAATGTTATCCAAAAGAATAATTCTGATAAGGTTAGGATTCCTCAAATTTCCATATCCATCAATTTATTTGAGATAATTATCAAATTAAATATGAATATGTATTTTTGATAATATCTGCAACAAATTAACACGTGACAACTTCTAATTGGTCGGCTTGTAAAATTTGACTATCTACAAATGCCCCCTCGAGACTTGTTCACGGACAATGGGTCTTGGAGTGGACGAGTCTCGACCTTCTTTTTTGAAATCTTTTCGACATAACATGCGGCTCTTTCATCTTGAACTTAAATTTTGAATTTGGCAAAGATCTATATTCTAATTAAAGAGTTCTTCATCTTGACAATTTGAATTTGATAGATAGTTTATATTCATATCAAGGAGTTCTTCGATTTGGATTTGGATTTGATAGATAGTTTATACTCATATCAAGGAGTTCTTCAATTTGGATTCAGATTTAATAGATAGTTTATACTCATATCAAGGAGTTCTTCAATTTGGTAAGTTTATGCTATCCAAAAGAAGAATTCTGATAAGTTTAGGATTCCTCAAATTTCCATATCCATTAATTTATTTGAGATAATTATCAAATTAAATATGAAAAGTATTGTTCTTATGCTCCATGCAACTGGTCGCCCGCGGGTCGGGTTTGGCCGGATCTGACCCGGATCCACGCCCATTTATTTATTTATTTATTTATTTATTTATGCGGTAACCTTTATGTTATATGACTATAACCTTTTTGTACAAATATCATAACCTTTAAGTTAATATACTCAGACTTTTTCAATATAAAATGTAAGATAATATAGCTGAAAACCTTTATGTTGTGATGATTTAATCTTTATGTTATGTTGATATAACTTTTATATATAAATATCATAACCTTTATTTACTTAAAGAATAACATAAAAGTTGTGTTAATATGACATAAAGGTTAATATTATTATGCGTAAATGTTGCATTATTACAACTTAAAGATTTACAGTGTGTTAAAACCCTAAAATTATATACTTAGAATTATTTCAATCATGTAATATAACTGAAAACTTTTATATTCTTATAACTTAACATTTATGTTATATTGATATAACTTTTATATACAACTATCATAACCTTTGAAAAATATAAAAGTTATATTATTATAATATAAAAGTTAAATTATTATATCGTTAAGGTTAAGTTATTATAAAATAAAGGTTTAAAAGGTAATATATATTTATCTCACTCTGTAAAATATTAAACTATCATGATATAAAAGTCAAAGAGTGAAATTAGGGTTTAAATGCGATTTGGGGGCGCGTGTCACCGTGTGAGGGCACGTTCCAGCCCGTTTTGAGCGTGAAAATCACCTCTCGGGTCATATGACCCGGATTGCATGGGTTATGACCCATGCACTTGGTGTATAGAAATAATTGTGAAATATGAATATGTATTTTTGATAATATCTGCAACAAATTGACACGTGATAACTTCTAATTGGTCGGCTTGTAAAATTTGACTATCTACAGCGGGAGTCTAAATTATATAAGTTAATTATTGACGTATAAATTTATATGTTGATAGATTGTGTTTAAGATTACATGTTGACAATTAACTTATGAGTTACTCTCCTGTGCACCAGTTGCATGGATCTGAGATCCGTGCAACTGGGCCGTGCGCGGGCTGGGCTGGCCCACCCAGCCTGTGCCTTTTTACTTTTTTCGCGTGTTTTGGTCGTTACCTTCACGCGTTATGTTAGTGTTAGGTTATGTTAGTGTTACCTTCGTATTATGTTAGGGTTACCTTGTGTTATGTTAATGTGACCCTATCTCCAGATTTCATACCTTTAGTTTAAAACTACTGAACTAAAATAACACGGAGGTAACACTAATATAACATGAAGGTAACACTAACATAACATGAAAGTAACATTAACATAACATGAAGGTAAAAAACAATGTTAATCATATCTTCATGAGGGTAACACTAACATAACATGAAAGTAATCCTAACATAACATGAGGGTAACACTAACATAACATGAAGGTAACCCTAACATAACATGAGGATGACTGCCTTGAGCGAATCTTGGTGAGTTTGAGCGCACCCACCAGGCGCGTGGGGGCACGTGAGAGCGCGTTGGGGCGAGTGAACACGCGCGTCAGAGGTGAGTGGGGCGGGTCGACCCACGTGCATGGTTCTCAAATCCATGCACCAATTGAACAAAATATTTTGTCTTAATTTATACAATACGAGCTTCATATCAGTAGTTGGAATTTGAAAAATCCAAACTTGTGTCGAATTGAAATAAATGTTAAACGGAAAAATTTATGTGAGACGGTCTCACGGATACTATCCGTGAGACGAATCCTTATTACCCATGAATTGAATCCATATTCACAAACTTTAATATGAATTGCTAAGTGTAAGTTATGGTTTGACCCATCTCACGAAAAAAGATCCGTGAGACGGTCTTACACAAGACTTATTTAATGTTAAATTGCAATTGAAACTATACTCGTGTTTTGCTACATAATTAACCCTTAAAAAATCAAATTGCAATTCCGATAATTCTCAAGATTTGATCAAATTTCAAGGATAATAAATGTAAATTTAAGGAACTAAATTAACGTAATTTGATCTGGTATTGTAATATCTCTCTCAAAATTTATCTGTCGAAATAGAAATATAAATTTCTACAAGTGAAATATCGAAACCGAAATTTTGGTTCGTTGTTTTGGATCAAACGGTTCAGATTGACCCGTCATAACTTCAAAGTTGCTAATAACAGTGAATTACTACTACACAGAAGATAAATTGTTGAATTAACCATGGCCGCATTTCTCCTCAAAATGAATAATCACTCTCAAATTCTCTCAATTCCGTGATTATCAACAAACTCGCCGGAAAATTGTGCGTTTATGGCGTCAGTATCGCCTCCGCCGGTGGCTGTTCTCTGCAGCGCAAGAATCAGTCCTGGAACGAGGAAGAATCAGTCGAACAGTAGCAGTAGTAACGTGAGCCCCAAAAAGAAGCAAAATTTGAGCAAAAATGGTGGTGATTTGGGGAATTTTGTGGAAGTGGTGCAGAAAGATGTAGATTTTTTGAAAGCTGGTTTCAGCAAAGGGGTTCAATGGGCTAATAAAGCATTTCGCATACCGGAGGTGACGAAATCGGCGGAGGATTTGATATGGCTGCGTAACATAGAGGATTCTCAGGCGGCGGCGTTCCGGTTTCCGTCATGGCCTCAGCCTTGCTATCCAGGTAGTTAATAATGGTGATTTTGATTCAGTTGGACACGATTGAATTGGTGTGAACATTTTGGTGAGAGGTGAGGAAATGGTGCTGTATGTCATTTTCATGGTTTTTACTGCTCAAAGTAGTGGCAAGAGACAGTGAGGAAGTTGAATGTTAGAACTAAGAAGCTAATAGCATGTAATAGGTATAAAGAAGAGGAGCATGGTAGAGGGATTGTTGTTTCATTTACTTGTTGTGGTGTAGGTTTTATGGTTGCATGAACACTCTTTATGTTCTGAATATGGATGCAAGTGGATCTTACTGTGTGAAGAGGATGTCGAGTGGATCTGTAGTTTAGGAGTAATCATAAGGTGTTATTTTGGAGGATTTCTCTTACCAGGTTTGTATGGGATTATAGCATGCCTGTTGTGGAGTTTGATTAGGGTCTTTTGTTTGTGATTATCCTTGTTTACAAAACAGAGACACAAATCAAATATTTTTTTTGAGGTGTGGGAGTTGATGTATGCTCAATGTAGGCTGATATTTGCATTTTTTGTTCTGCTTTACATTGCTTTTGTTATCTTTCTGCATGTTATTTATGTGTACTGAATCAGATTGTACCAGATCATGACTCTTTTGGTCTAGCCTGATATGAAGTCATGTTGAAGGTTATTTGAAATTCGACTTTTATGCTGACCTGAGTATCTTGACAAATGTGGAATGAATATTACTTGAATGAACTTGCATGTAATTTGATTCACTTTGGGTATTTATGGATGTTTTGTGAAAGATTAGTTACATAAAAGTTAAAGGCTAGAGTGATGATGATAGGGAAGTAGAAAAAGAAAAAAGAAGAATAACTGATATTATATAACAAAGACTTGGCATTTAGAAGAATGATTTGATTACAAAGGTCACAAAAAAAATTGGATGTTTTGTGAAAGATTAGTTACATAAAAGTTAAAGGCTAGAGTGATGATGATAGGGAAGTAGAAAAAGAAAAAAGAAGAATAACTGATATTATATAACAAAGACTTGGCATTTAGAAGAATGATTTGATTACAAAGGTCACAAAAAAAATTGGGAGTTTGACTTTTTTAATGATATGATTATGAGAGAATGGCTGAATGCACATCAGCTTTCATTCTGTTTATGTAAAGAAGACAATTTTCACAGACAAACAAACAATTTGACAAAAAAATGTTCTATGAAATTCCTTTAGTAGTATTTTTTAACACATGTGGGATTTTAATTGCTTTAAGATTGTGATTTTGAACTCCTATTGAAATTTAAGTACTATGCATTCGGCCAATAAATATAATGGATATGCATTTATATGCATTGGCAATGATCTTGTGAAGTGTATGAGGGTACACTGCACTCGTTCTATTCATGTTTATTTCTATCCCTTGAGAAAGTTATTAAAATTTACTTCTTTTTTATTAACCATTCAAATCTGACATTTGGATCATTTTCGCAGAGCTCTCTGGTGTTGATTTGTTTCTAGCTGATCTCAAAGCCATGGAGGTGTATGTTAGTTACTTTTACTATCTATCCAAGATGTGGACAAAGCCTCTTCCTGAAATGTATGATGCAGATGAAGTTACAGAATATTTCACCTTGAGGCCTCATGTAGTGGCCCTCCGACTTCTTGAGGTAATAAATGTTTTGTTGACTTTTTTGGACGAGTTGGAATTCAAGTTCTTGTGTGCTCGTTCATACTTAACATCAAGATCTTCGAGCTCTTTTGAGAGAATAAAACCCCTAAAAACTGAAACCTGGGTCTTGGTCTTTTCAATTTTTGCGTTCTTTAACAACCTCAATGTTTTGTTTCTTCAGATTACTCCTCATTACTACTGTAGCTATTCTGATTTTTCAATATCAATGCTTTGGAATTTGCTAGGGGCTGAAGTTTGAATTATAGATTGTACTGTCCTCATAAAATCCAGAAACTTGATCTTAGGTTCTTGATTGGAAGTTTGCATACAATAAACTGGAGTCTTGTTTCTTCAACATGGTTTTCATGTTTTTTTCAGGCTCTCTATGAATATATCCTCTTTTGACTGTTAACTATAAATTGTGTTTAAATTTACGCGAGCCCTGCTTAATGTTGAGGCATGATATTACAGTTGGAAGACTGCTCATCTTTCATGCCTAAGTGTCCCTGCTTCAAGAGAATATTAACCGATTCACTAATTTATTAAATGGCTTTGTGAGTCTTTTCGAGTTGTCTTGATGCCTTCTATATGTTCTTGTGGAAGTGAATATTGAAGAATTATTTGAAGAGATGTATTTGTTTTCAATTGTGGCTTTTCAAGATTAGCAAATTCAGATTATAATTTGCCATATAGGATTACATTGTTGCAGTATAATCTCGTGATAGCCTGTGATGATAAGGCATGAAGCCCATTGTACTTGATAGCTTATATTTTGAATTAGCACTAGAATGTGGGATGTCTGAATATGACTTAATTTAATGGTTATGAGATGAATCAATTCATTGAAATCAACCCAGTCATGATTCTTGAGAGAGGGCACAGTTCTTAACCCACCCACACATAGTTTTCTGTTTATCTTAAATGTTTTACCTAAAGCAGTCTCTTGTACCTTACTATTTCTCTCCCAATACCATCCTGGTGCTGAGATTCGCTGGAAGTAGAGCACAGTATGCTGCCTGAGTCTGTGAAGGCATCTGATGGCTGGTGATCAATACTGTATTGCTGCCATTGATTTTGCAGGAAAATCATGATGGCAACTATTTACAGTTAGTAAGACTGCTAAACCTGGATCAGAGATAACCTGCATCTTCTGGTCTTGTGATCTGTATTGAACTCACAACAGCAGAAGCAAATTCATAACTATGTACCATACCTTTTATTGTTGGGATTTAAGACCATGCTGAATGAATTATTTGGTTGCAGCTAAAAATTGTCTAGATGTCATTACTTATATATATTTTATCTCTCTATTGACTAGTATGTTGATCTTCACATGACATGCCTATTTGATGTACACAAACTGTGATGCCTTTTTATCTGTATGCTGAAAGTTCTTGTTGATCACCTTTTCATGTCATTCACTATTAACACCCACTGGTTGTTGCATGAGCTATCAGTCATTGAACTGCATCCTTAATGCCTTTTGTTTTGTGGTAGGTCTTTACTGCCTTTGCTTCTGCTACAATCAAATTCAGGATCAATAGAATCAGTTCTGGTGCAGAGAATGATGCTCGTGAAAGTGTCTCCAATTATGATTTCGGGATAGTATTAAAAGACACAATGTTGAACTTGGGCCCCACTTTTATAAAAGGTAATATAGGTCACATGTCATTGTAATGAAGCCGGAAGGCAAGATTATTAAGAATTTTCTTACTGTTCTCAGTTATATAGTGTTCCACATGCTTATTCTCATTTAGGTTTCCAAATTTTATATTTTGATTCTCATTTATTATCACTTTCCTAATGCAAGCCTTCATTTGTTTGCAGTTGGTCAGTCCCTTTCCACAAGGCCAGATATAATTGGTCATGAAATTTCGAAGGTACAGATTCAACTGTAGTTTAAATTCAGCATGCACCAGGACAATTCTTAATAATTGAACTGCGGCATACAAATTGTGAAGTGTAAACGAACAACTCTGTGTTTGTGTGAAGGTTGTGCACCATGGTTAAATGTATGACATTTCTTTTACCCTGTGACACTAAGAAATACACGACAGAACTTAGCTATCTACTTTTGCTAATCCATTTTGTCATTAGCCAATTCCACATCCTTTATAGTATACCAAAATTGGTCATATTTTGTGATATTGTTTTTCCTGAAGACAAAAGAGAGAAAATAAGTGATTTATTTGAGGGCCACAGTCCAAAATGATCACCCCAATGTGTCACCAATTTTATTAGAAGCTGAAAGTAAAAGATTTTGCTGCTACTTAAACAACCTCTGCACCAGCTCATATTAAATTATTTGCTTGAAGTTCGTCAAGTGAACATTTTCAGGATCCTCCCTTTGATCACTGGGTAGAGAAAGGGTAGTTAAAAAAATGACACACACAATCATTGGAATATCTTTATCTCGACGGCAGACATATATACATCTCCACCAAAGCTATCTAATTATCACAATTTGCAGCTGTTCAGTGTCTCATATCTTCCAAAAGAAACTCATTCATTATTCCTTTGTACAATGATGAGTTGATAAAACTGATAGTTAATATATGATGGCTAGATGCATTAGATAATTCACATTCATTTTTCATTTTCTGGATAAAGTTATGATTGCAGGCACTGTCAGAGCTGCATGATCGAATACCTCCTTTTCCCCGGGATGAAGCCATGAAAATTATGGAGGAAGAATTGGGTTCTCCTGTGGAGACATATTTTAGCTATATCTCTGAGGAACCTGTAGCTGCAGCTTCTTTTGGGCAGGTGTGAAAGGTTCCATGTTGTGTCATGTTATGGGCTCTATGCTCTATCAAAGATATGGGAAATCAGATATTGATACCATTGAGTAAAAAAACATCACTTAATTATAAGTTTGCCTATGCAGCCGTTTGTGGTTTTTAATGTATTTGTTGACGTGTTTTGCAGGTTTACAAGGCATGCACCCATGATGGTTTTGATGTTGCTGTGAAAGTTCAGCGTCCTAACTTGCGCCCCACTGTTGTTCGAGATATTTACATACTGCGTATAGGGGTTTGTCGTAAACTCTCATATTTAGTCTCTTCTGAGGTGATATGTGATGCTGAAATCTAACACTGAGTAATTATTCCAGCTAGGGATTCTGCAGAAGATTGCAAAAAGAAAAAATGACCTTCGTCTTTACGCGGATGAATTAGGAAAAGGCTTGATTGGAGAATTGGATTACACCTTGGAGGCAGCTAATGCTTTAGAATTCATGGTGATTTTGTCATTTCTCATGCAAGGAGTTTCCTCCCCAATCCCAAATAGTGTCTAAAATATATTTCCCATAAAGAAACTATGGTTAGGAAGTTTTATTCATTGAGATTGAACAAGAGAAAGTGTGATACCTTAAGTTGCTGTGTTCATTTTGCTTATGTTAGAAACCATTATATGCTTTATTAGCATAAGTTTCTCACATATGGCAGATTTTGAGTTTCTCCCCTGGTTACTTTTGACTGTAAATCATTGATTTCACTGCAGGAAGTTCATTCTCGCCATAAATTTATTTGTTCACCAAAAGTATTTTGGCAATTCAGCAAGAAAAGAGTTTTGACTATGGAATGGATGGCTGGTGACAGTCCAAGTGAGTTGCTCTCCGTGTGTTCTGAGGAGTCTAAGCAAAAGCTTCTTGATCTGGTATGGAGGTCTCATTATATATTTCTTCAACAATATAATACCTTAAGAGCATCTACTGGTATAAAATAAGGTGCTAACAGAACTTCCTGATTGGTTTTTAAATGTTTACATGATAAATCTATGAACTTCAACATATGTAAGACAGAAAACTTGATACAATATAATTATAATACATTGATGCCAAAGTGGTTGGCAAGAGCCATAGAGGTTATCTTTCAGATCCAAAACATATTCCACACTGTTCTAGCATCTTGGAGTGCTTATCAATCTTACAATGTTGTTGTGTTTGCGATGTGTGGAAACATCTGAATAGAAGAAGCCATTGCTTGCTTCATCTGTTAAACCAAAAGAAAGATAATGGCATTTAATACAGGGCATATTCTGTCAGTATCCCGTGGACTTGATTAGGGTGCTGGCTTATATATAAATAAGGCCGACAGTTTTTGACAAAATCCTCATCCAAAGTGAGCTAACAATTATAACTGATCCAATAATTGCATAAATAATCATATGGAAAGTGAATACTGCGGCTTATATACAAACATTTTCCTGGTTGAAACTTGGCGAATAATGGCCTCACATTTTACTTTAATCTATTAGAGGATCTACTGTTGCATTTTTTATCTCCAGAAAACTATTTTCACCATCATTTTATTTTTATGCATACTGCTGGATGAATTATTTAGGTTAATAAAGGTGTGGAGGCATCTCTGATTCAACTTCTTGAGACTGGCCTAATGCATGCTGATCCACATCCGGGGAACATGCGCTATATGTCATCTGGGAAAATAGGGTATCACCTACTGAGAATTCAATTTTCAATATGCATTCATGATACATGTTTATTAATTATTTTCATTATGCTTCAAAGTCTAAAAATAAGATTATCATGGGTTACTTAACGTTTAATGGGTATCTAACACTTGATTCTACCACTCTATTCTAATAGGTTTCTTGATTTTGGTTTGGTTTGTCGAATGGAGAAGAAGCACCAGTTTGCCATGCTTGCTTCGATTGTTCACATTGTAAACGGTGATTGGGCATCCCTTGTGCATGATTTGACTGAAATGGATGTAGTGAGACCTGGAACTAACATAAGGCGCTTCACCCTGGTAGTATTCATTTCCAGAACATTATTTTGGTCAATGGGCTTTTGCTATTTCTGTTGAAAGTAGTTCTTAAATCTGGAATTTCATCTCCTGATAATTGTTTTCCTGAAAAAAATTTATTGACACATGATGTATCCAACATTTGTGAAATGATCCAGGACCTGGAAGATGCCCTGGGAGAGGTGGAATTTAACAATGGAATGCCAGATGTAAAGTTTAGTCGGGTGAGGATCAGTCTGTGTTAGTGGAACTATCATGTGGCTACATGGCATTTTATTACTTAGTGATATAGTTCTCTTTGTTACCATATATTGTTATTGGACTTCAACCTAATCTGGTGCGGTTCAATTATTTTAGAGTTAATGCATGAGTTGTTTGTTGTCTTAACTCTTAAGAATGACCCTGAGCATAGAATGCCTCACCATAGGGAGTACAAGTTTTGCCGGAATGCAACTTTTTAACAATTTTGCATTAATATTACTGGGGACTAAGTAAGACATGGAAATATTGCTATGAACGGCTACACAAAACTGGTTGAATGACCCTTGGATAATCTTAAATGTCATGCCTGCCTAGAATCATGCTATAAGTTATGCTATCAATTTTCTGTAATTCACCGAAAATTTTCTGGGATTTAAATTTTACGACAGGATGCCTATAGAGTACACCCTAGTCCCTACATGAGAATCTCTGGGAATCAATGTCTAGAATTTCACATTCAATTCAGCAACCGCATACTTGTTTGTATTCTCTATTGCAATTAATTCAATTAGAAAATGCATCTGCTCTCTGAAGTAAGTATTCTGGTTAATACTGGGTAGCAGGCATTACTTGGCACTGTTAACTATAACAGGAGATGTGTGCCTGTGGTTTCCAGTTCGTCTTGCCAGTAAATGTCCGATATATTGCGGATCTGTCATATGAGCTCTTCTTGAACTAACTTTTATGAGGAGATAAATACATCAAAGTTTTGGGAGTTCTTCTGATCTAATATTCGGCTCCTGGCTTGTATCAGTTTTCTAAGAAATTGTTTTGATTACTTTTCTTGTAGGTTCTGGGTAAAATATGGTCTGTAGCCCTTAAGTATCACTGTAGAATGCCACCGTACTATGTACTTGTCTTGCGGTCTCTGGCATCTCTGGAAGGTAACTTCTCTGTCTGTCTCTAGATAACCCAGATTGACTACTAATTGCAGGCTTGCTTATATTGTTGCGACCTTTGAATCCTAAAGATAAAAGATGTTTCTCCCTATACAATCTTGATCGGTATGTTTCTGATTATACCACCCGCATAAGTGACAGCACTAACAGGCATCCACATGGAGTCATAACATGATGATGAAATTATATATATATTTTGAATATCTGACTGATTTTGTCCTTCTTTTACAATCCTTATTAACATGTTTGATAGGAATTTACGTGATTTTAAAAATGCTTTCCAATTCTGTATGACCAGTCATCTGGCTGCAGAGATGGTCGATTTTGTGGGATGGGGCATCATGAAATGTGGATATAGTGTCCATGAGATGATAAACTGCACTCCATTCTGCTTCTGATGTCACACTCCTTAGGTGTTGGAGGAGTGGTGGTGTATTAATAGCCAATCTGAGTTTAACCCATACGAGTTTTAATAATGCTTGTTGATGCTATTGAATCTTCTTTCTCTGAGAGTAGTAGGCAAATCAGGAACACTTCAGTACATTCAAACTCCCATTTGCATTGGACGCTTATATACCATATCGGCAATATTTTAGGCAATTAATTATTATATTGTGTTATGCCTACTTTTCATCTTCAAACTGTATATCTTTATTTCTTTTCTTTTAGTATAAATGACCAACATGATTATGTCACATGACCATAGAGCTGCCTTTATATACTGGAATTAAGGTCTAGTTTTTTGTCGTTGTTATACATGCAGTCGCCATTTTCTTTGTTGTTTATTTAATTCCTTTTTCTGTTTCACAGGATTGGCAGTAGCTGCAGATCCAACATTTAAGACATTTGAAGCTGCATATCCATATGTTGTTCAAAAGCTCCTTGTTGACAATTCTGCTGCTACACGAAGAATTTTACATTCGGTAAGATACTGATTGCAAAGTGTTATCTTTCTTATTTCTACATTCAAATTATTTGCTGACATGTTCCCTTTTCAGGTTGTATTCAATAAAAGGAGAGAATTTCAGTGGCAAAAACTTGCTGTTTTCTTAAGAGTTGGATCAACTGGGTAAAGTTTGCTTGCTTTTCTTCCCAAACTTTGTCTTCGAAGAAACCATTTCCTGCACTGCTGTCATATGCTATCTGTCTTTTGTCTGCTGCATTTGATCCATAACCAGCACTACCATTTGATTCCAGGAAAGGGCTGCAATCATTGGCTCCCTTGAATATTCGATCTTCTCATGTCCAATCTGCAAATGAAGTAGCTCCTGAAGTCATTAATCTTTCAAACCTGGCTTTGAGGCTTCTACCATCCAAAAATGGTCTTGTCTTACGCAGACTTTTAATGACCGCGGTGAGCTTTCGGCTGTTAAAATGTCGCTTATATGTTCATTGATCTAATAGCTAGTCATATTCTATTCTGTTTACCCAATTTCATAACTCTGAACTGTGCGTTTATTATCCTGAGTTTGGAACTGAAGCCACATTCTAACATACAGGATGGAGCTTCATTGATACGGGCACTGGTTTCAAACGAGGCAAGTCCTTTCCGGAAACAACTTTGTATGGTTGTTGCCGATGTCCTCCACAAATGGATGTCTGAAGCTTTACAGAAAGGTCCCAACGACCCACATGTATCTTCTACAAACAATGAATACGAATCCATTCTCAGAGATCGTAGGCTTAAAGTCATCCTCTTTAAGTCCTTAAACTCTGCTAAGAAAGATCCTATACTACTGTTCAGATTCTACTGGGCTTCACTCGTCATATTCTTCGTAGCATCAGCTATGGCATGTCACCGTGTTTTGGTCACCCTCGTTGAAGCTTCCTTGACTCGTTTATCGTATAACTCGAAGAAAGTTGCCGTGACTGCCTAAGGTACATGCTGCTTGAGCAAATTGTCAAACTTTCTTGTGGAGAAGATGACTGATTGGAATAACTCTTATATTTGTATGTGTAAGTAATTGGAAACACATCAGTTCATCCATGAAACACTGTATATGTATGTATATGGATACTTACTCTCAAATTTTAGTTATCATTTGGTTTATTGCTCAAGATTTATTATTGTTTTTATTATTTACACAAAAAGTTTTTGTGTAAGACGGATCTTTTTTATTTATATAATAAATCCATTTCCACTAGTTAATATGTGAATTATGGATTATTGATTGTGGGTTGACCGTCTCACATAACATGATACGTGAGATTGATCTCACACCATACTCATTTATTTATTTTTAACGTCATTAGTTGATTTAAAGACTTCTTGTCATTTAACCTTATACTCCCTCCGTCTCAGGTTATTTTGTCTACTTTGACCGGCACGGAGCCTAAGAAAAAACTCTTGACTTTGATGTGATGTGTTATTTTAATGTTTTTTAGTGGCAATTTTGTAATTAATGTGTGCTTTTTGAGTGCAAAAGTTGTAAAATGAAAGAAATTGAGGGGTAAGAGAGTAAATTCTTCTTTGCCATTTTTGGGCTGGCAAAATAAGATGGGACAAACAAAAATGGAAAGTAGGCAAAATAGAGCGGGACGGAGGGAGTAATTATTTTAAAAAAAAAGAATACAATTTTTAGGAGTTGAATTATTTTTTATGGGTAAATAGACTAATAGTACGTGTTTATATTATTGTATATTTGCTCGTGAAATTTAGATTATGATTTTATATAATTCTTAAAAAGCAATAGAGAAAAAGTTACAAATTGGACCTAGAACTGTAAATGATATGATTTGAACTGAATGAATAACAGCTTGTTTGAAATATAATAAAGGCAAATGCTGCTGTGCACCAGGTGCATGGATTTGGATTTGTGCAATTGGGGCGACCCGACCCGGATCCGCGCACCTGGATTTTCCTTTTTTTTTTCTTTTTTTTTCGCTTCAAGTTGTTACCTTTATGTTGTAAGGATGTGACCTTTACGTTATATAAGTGTAACCTTTATATATAAATGTTATGACCTTTATGTTCAGTAACTAAGGAAAAAATTAAGATTTTCAGGTTTTTTCACTTTAGATTAAGACCTTTATGTTGTATTGTTGTAACCTTTATGTACAATTCTTATGACCTTTATGTACAAATATTATGACCTTTATAATTCATAACTTTGAAAAAAAATTGAAATTTTCAAAATTCAGTGCATTTTAAGGATGAATATATGTGCAGCTAAAATTACATAAACGTAAATATGTACAAATTTTGCTAAAATTCTTCATTTTTTTTCTAAATTAGAATATATAAAGGTCATTACATTTATACATAAAGGTCACACTTATATAACACAAAGGTCACAAGCATATAACATAAAGGTAACAACCTGAAGCGAAAAAATAAAATTAAAAAAAATAAAAATGCGCGGATTCGGGTCAACCCGGACCCGACCCGAATTGTATGTGCACCAGTTGCACAGGAGACTAACTCTATAATAAAACTTTCAAATTTATATTTGAGTTTGTTTGATAATTAATCTACTTGAGCTTGAACGAGCTTTACAGAAGTCAAATTCGAGTCGAGCCTCACTTTAGATTTTTTCAAATGCAAAAGTATGTTCAAATTTGTTTCATATGTCAGTCAAATCAAGCTCAAATGAAACTTTTACCAAATGATCCCGAACTCAGTGTCTGAAAGGTTTATTTGATTATCAACCTTAATTGAGCCTTGATTTATTGGTCTAGGTTTAAATAGGACCTTGAACTTTTGTTTTATAATTGAACCCTCTCTTTCTTTCAATGAAACAAATTGGCCCTTAATTTTCTCAAAGAAGGACCAAACTAAAAAATACACAAGACTTCGAGGGGCAAACTGAAATTTCCCAAAATTAATTTCTCCATACCGTCAACTGCACGTCTGCACCACAGTCCAATCTATTCATTTCAAAATCAAAAGAGTACTTAACAAATTCGGATCGATAACTACTATAAAAAAACCCAATAAATATTTCAAAGATTTGCAGCAGATCAGTCAACAACTGGTAACCCACAATGAGCTCTCAACAGCTCCCAGGAGTGAGTTCTTGATTGCAAATTATACTCTTTTGAGTGCAAAAACATAATCTTTAGTTGTTAACACTCAATTCTTCCTCAGATCTGAAATGGGTTCTGATTATTTTTTCCGTTTTCTTTTTCCATGAAAAGGGTTTTTAATTTTCTGTTTCTCTTTTGTGGATTAGGGCGCAACGAGCATTTTCAGTGGATTCACAAGGCTGTGCAAGGGATTGGCAGTGGTGTTGATTGGTGGTCACATTGTTGTTCAGATTTTGCCCTCTACAGTTTCTTATCTTGCTCTAATTCCTGCTAAGTAATTTTCTTTATTCCTCATTTTCTTGATTTGTATGTCTTTATCTTTGTGTATAATTTGTGGTAGTTTGGTGGTGGTGTATGTATACTTGTGTTGTTTTGAGTAGCTTTGGATTAGTTGGGGTTGTGTGGAATTTGGTAGCTGGTTTGATCTAGGTTGAGCTATACACGATTCGTTGGTTTGGTTTCCGTTCATGGTAATTCCTAATTAGGATGGAGTGGATTCTTGATTTATTATCAATGAGATGTATGATCAGAAGATCTATAGTTTTACTTTTGGGATTCGCAGAAAATTTCAAGTTTATATTGATTGTCTTGTATTGCAGTATTTGGAACCATACAATAGAATTAGCTTGAAGCCTATAATACTGTGGAATTGGCTGTTGTATCAACTCTTTGTGTGATAGACTGAACTGGAATGTTTGGACTATTGTAGAAACTCGTGAGAGAGATTTTTACTCTGTTGTTGGGGAGAGGGGTTGAGCGAGATTTATTTTGTTAAAATGCCTTAGTTTTTATTGTTGCTCAGAAGGTGAAGCTCAGTTGATTTGAACATTTGTCTTAGGCATACTGTTTTTACTTCTCAGTTTTGTAGATGAAATCAGACCCTAGGCAAAACTATCGTAGAGTTGGTTATATGCTCGTTTGATAAAATTGAAGGCTTTGTTAAGGACTTTGGCATGCCTTGGAGAGTGTTCATCAATATTGCTGCTAAAATTTTCGTTGTGACAGCTTTAAGCACTACTAATTTGACTACCATGTTTTAAGTTAGATGTAAAACCCAAAACCATGACTTGAAATTTTTGTTTTATTTTCCATAGGACAATTCCTTTTGCTTGGAATCTCATAACAGCTGGATATGTTGAACAGTCAATACATGGGGTATGTCATTTCCTATCTTGTTCACTGCCTTTTTACGTCAATTCTTGTGATTTTTCTCTTCCTTTTTTTTGTTTTTTTTTTGTTTTTTTGTTTTTTTTGGTATGTTCCCTAAAAATCATTATTATTTTGCAGCTGGTCATTAGCACAATTGGTCTTCTCTTTGTTGGAAAGCTACTTGAGCCCATATGGGGTTCTAGGGAATTTCTGAAGTTCATCTTTATTGTCAACTTTCTGACGTCAGTTTGCGTTTTCGTCACAGCCATTTCCTTGTACTACATTACCACGCAGGAAACTTACCTGTAAGTGATGCAAGAGTGACATTCTATGCAAAAATATATGTTTTATTGTGCTCAGGTCGCTATCCTCTTAAAGCTTAAATATCAGGCCTGATCAATTGACAGTAACTTGGATCTGTTGAAATTTTGGTGAAGTTTTAATGTTTTGCATTTTAGAATATTTTGAAGCACGGTAAAGGAAAATCATTTTAACAGTTCTTCAGCATTTATGTTCATCTCATATTCAAACGCATAGATTGTGTATATATGTGTTATATGTCTATTTTAATTTCTTGTGCATATTTATGTATGAAACTCTTTGATTTCTTATCTCACTTGCATGTTCGATGACCATAAGTACAATTCTCTTCTAACTTAACTGAGCTGAGGCCATCTTTAAAACTAATCTCCAGCACCTATGATCATGGAATTTATGAATGCAACTCAAATTACACAGAGAATTTGCTTGTCAAATTGTTTGGCCGTATACCGTATCTCCACTAATGATTCTCCAACTGGCATAGTCCCCCAATTCAATGCTAGTTTTGAATTAACTGATTGCCCCCCCCCCCCCCCCCCACCCCCTTGTCTTTCTTGCTGTTGTGTTCTCATATTAATGCTTAACTTGATATTATTTCTGTTATTTTTCTTCTGTAGCTATTTGCCTATTTCTGGTTTCCAAGGGGTTCTGTCGGGATTTTTAGTTGGCATCAAACAGATAATACCAGATCAAGAGCTGTCTTTGTTGAAGATAAAAGCAAAAGTATGAACTTGATCTGTGGAAGTTCCATTTGGTTATATAAAGCCACCTTAATGATATAGACTCCAAGCTCTTACATCCTCATAACAATTGCTTCTTTCTACTCTTTTTTGTAGTGGTTGCCTTCACTTGCACTTTTGGTGTCGATTGTTGTAAGCTTTCTTACGACAGATTCAGCATCTTATCTTCCTACCTTAATATTTGGCACCTATATTGGCTGGATTTACCTAAGATACTGGCAAAAAAAATCAGAGACAAAACTAAAAGGCGATCCAAGTGACGAATTTGCCTTTTCTACCTTCTTCCCTGAGTTTTTAAGGTGTTTTATACTTGTGAATGAAATATTATTGCCCACCATTTCTCTCTCACCCCCCTGCATTCATCATTTAAAGCTAGCTCGTGTCGTGCAGACCAGTAATTGACCCTGTTGCCACGATTTTCGAGCGGCTGCTTTGTGGAAGAAGAGCCTTGCCCTCGGATGAGTCCGCAGGCTATACTTTAGGAGGTACTTCATTGCCTGGTTCAGATCCTATAGAAGCGTCTAGGAGGAGGTAATCTTTTGTATGCCTATTTATCAAAGAGATACTATTTTAATTGATTGATTGGGAAGATATGTTTAAACTTTAAAGTTATGATGAATGAATGAATGACACAAGTATTAGGTGTGATATATATTCACAAATAAACCATTGGGTTCTGTATAGAATACTCATATCTAGAGAGCTACTTGCAAATTGCAACGAAATGAAGTATCTTAATTTTTATTTACCTCAAATCTGGCTCACGAATAAGATACTAAGAAAGATGATGGATTCGTATTATGAAATCTACGAAGGGCCTTGTTCAACTGGTAGGTTATCAGTTAGCAATTCATTAGCTTCGAAACCTTAAGTTGTGTTTGGATGGAGAGATTTGAATTCATATTAGTATATCCAGTGGTGGCGTTTGGATTGATATGAATTTGAAATCCATCATTTTCTTTTTTGAACAAATTCTGGGCATTCGGATCTTGTACGTCAAATCGCTCAATCCAAACACTACCTAAAGTCTTGCATCCCAATAGTCATTTAGGCCCTTAAATTTTAGGCAATGTCAATGGTGGTTGTTCTGAGACGAAGGAATATGCCATCGTGAAATCTCAATGTATGGACTCAAAGTGATGTTTTGATGCTAAATGGTTGAGTACGACAACTTTTCATATGATTTATACGATGGCTATGAATACGAGGGGTGAATGTCGATCTATATAAACTAGAATAACAACTCAAGTGACTTCTTGTACGTCGAATGTAGAAAGATTATTGTCAAGTAGGCGCTCATATTACTCGTTGAATTGCAGGGAAAGAGGCGCTCGTGCGCTCGAAGAAAGATTGGGAAATGAGAGATTGACTGCTCCTGCAAAGACTGAAGAGGCTCAAAGAGATGCAACTGATAATGTGTAAAAATGCAGATTTCTATGCTCACTTTCAAGATATATATATGCATCTCTTTACAAGCTTTTTGCACACATATTTGTGAATACTTATTTTCGGTTTATAAGGATTTTTCTCTTATATTTCAACAACGATCCTTTTTCGGCTTTTCTTGACTAGCGAATTTGGAACACTGTTTTCAACATGTATCGAATATGAACCCGAATATTGGAGTGATCAAAGTATTGAAGACAAAAGGTGATATATTTGAGAAAACATCATTTTTCATCCTCTAAATTTGGCATTTTCCAATTTCGAACAACCAAGTATCGAAAATCCAATTTCAGTACTGTAACTTCATTTTTTTCTGATTTGAGTCCTTTTTTTGTCGGAGGTTGACGTGGCTCGAAATCCTAATCCCCAATCTTATGGAGTGACATGGACGAGTCACGTGGCCGCCACGTCATTAATTAAATTAATTGAAAATTCAAAATAAAAAAATCAAAATTAAAGAAAAAAAAAGGAACCCGTGTTCTTCCCAGCCCCCCCCCCCCCTTCCCCCTCCCTTTCAGCCTCTCTCTCTCTGAAGTATCGTCGTCGGAAATCACCATTGGTGCAATTTCTCCATGGTCGTCGCAATGCGGCGACGCTCTGTCTTCTCCGATCACCTTCCTCCCCTTCTCCGACGCCACAACGATTGCTACTCGCCAACGATTGTTTCTCCAAGAGAGAGAGAAATAGTTAGAGAGAGAGAGCAAGATGCAGAGGGAGAGAAAGAGTGGGCGTTGCCGTCGGTGACAGCGCGGCAGCAGGAAGAAGAAGTTCTACTTTTTTTTTAAATTTTTTTAAAATTTTTTTTTGAATTTTTTAATTATATTTTTGCTGACATCACCGATGATGTGACTAGGTTTTTGGCCGGAAAAAATTGGGGATTAGGGTTTGGTGCCATGTAGGCAATCTCCGGCTGCCACGTCAGCCTCCGATGAAAAAAGGACTCAAATCAGAAAAAAAATGAAGTTACGGTACTGAAATTGGATTCTCGATACTTGATAATTCGAAATTGGAAAAAGTCAAACTTAGAGGACTAAAAATGATGTTTTCTCGATTTTTTTTACAAGAACTTGGAATTTTTTAATTTTCTCCAAGAACTCGCCTTCAAATGTCAAATTATGAATTTTCAGAAAGAGTCAACTAAGAATATCTGCATGACTGTAGAATAATGTCACTTTAGAAGTGCTCCTTCTCGAATTTGCATCTAAGTCCTTCAAGTCTTGTCTATTACAAATTTTGGCCTAATATATATGTGACTAATGTCAATAAAGGTTTATTCTTTGGACTAAATTGCTGGTTATATATATTCTCCCTCCATTTCTGTTTATCTTCATTTAAAACTGTTTAATGCATATTCAAAAATATTTAATAGCAATTATTATTGTTGTTATCATATATATATATATATATATATATATATATATATAGCTGGAGTACTAAAAGATTTAAAATTTCAAACACATATTTTAATTGAATATAAATAGACAGTTTGAACAATAATATTCGTAAAACAATCTCATATTTATTTTTATTTTTTATGTAAATATAATATGACACTACTAGGTAACCGAACGAAATTTTGTCACCTATAACATAAATTTTCTCCCTTCAAATAAAACCAACATATTTGACATCCTTGTATAAATATAATTAATAGATCTTCCATGTCATATTTGTTTACAAAAGCTAAAGGAATTGAAATAGGACCAATTCAAATTTCCAAACAAAGTCAATATAATTTTCCTTTTTAATTTTATTTTTGAGAATATTAATTTTACATATTTATTGCCATATGTTCTGTTTGATATAAGTATCTGGGCCTACCATGTTGGAGGCCCATTTATTGGAACAGGCAATGGGGCCCATTTAGAAAGGGAAAACTGAAGCAGTGAATCAGGCTTGCAGTGTGTTTTCTTTTCCATGTCAATTATTATTACATCACCAAAAATTTTAAATAAACTTTTCTTCCAAATATAGTTAAACTCACATTCATTTTAATAAGGGTTAATTAAAAAAACACACGAATTTTAGGATCTTGTTTCCGTTGCAAAATGAACTTTTGATTATTAACGCCGAAAACACTCAATTTAACACTTGTTTTAATTTGAGATAAGTTTAGGTTTTCACTTTCGGGCTCCAATTGCTGACTTGAAGTGCAAATATATAAGTTAACACAATTATTTCTATACACCAAGTGCATGGGTCATGACCCATGCAATCCGAGTCATATGACCCGAAAAGTGATTTTCACGCCCAAAACGCGCTGGAACTCGCTGGCAGGTGCCCCCAAATCGCGCTCAAACCCTAATTTCGCTCTATGACCTTTTAGTTATTTCGTCTAACTTTTTAGTTATGCTCGCCTAACCTTTTCGTTATGTTCACATAACCTTTATGATATGTTCGCATAACCTTTCTATTATTATAGTTTAATATTTTACAGAGTAAGATATAAATATATATTACCTTTTAAACCTTTATATTATAATAACTTAACTTTTACATTTTAATAATTTAATTTTTATATTATACTAATATAACTTTTATATTTTCCTAACTGATAGTTGTACATAAAGATTATATCAATATAACATAAATGTTAAATTATAACAATATAAAAGTTTTCAGTTATATTACATGATTGAAATAATCATAAGTATATAATTTTAAGGTTTTAATACCTTTTAAACCTTTAAGTTGTAATAATGTAACATTTACGCATAATAATATTAACATTTATGTTATATTAACATAACTTTTATATTATTCTTTAAGTACATAAATGTTATGATATTTATATATAAAAGTTATATCAACATAACATAAAAGTTAAACTATCATAACGTAAAGGTTTTCAGCTATATTATCTTACATTTTATATTGAAAAAAGTAAGTATATTAACTTAAAAGTTAAAGGTTATTATTTGTACAAAAAGGTTATAGTCATAGAGTTTTGATATGCTGAGCGCTCTCTGTGAGCGTCAATCTGAGCGACAGCTTACGTGACCATTCATTTTCTATTTTTCTTTTAAATTTTTTATATCTCCTGTAAAAGCGACGATACAACTACGTGACCATTCATTTTCTATTTTTCTTTTAATATTTTTATATCTCTTATAAAAGTGACGATACAACTACATGACCATTCATTTTCTATTTTTCTTTTAATATTTTTATATCTCCTATAAAAGCGACGATACAAGTGCTTCGAGAAGTCACAAACATTAATTTCTCTCTTCTCCTTTCTCACCCACTGCAACGATACAACTGACATAGACGCAAATTTCTCTCTTCTCCTTTCTCACCCGCTGCAACTCCGACGTCGATCAAATCTCTCTTCATCCCTTCGATTGTCGTCTACCGTGCCTCTACTCAATTTGGTTTTTACAGACAACTTCGGAATCTCAAATCGTATTTGGTGAGTATCTGATATTGCAAGACATCCATAATTTTCATCAAGTACATTTCTCCAAATCATGTAACTTTTACGATTCAAGATTCCGAATCCTTCTGTAAAAACCAAATCCGCCTATAAAAACCAAATCGAGTAGAGACACGATAGACGACAATCGAAGGGATGAAGAAATATTTGATCGCCGACGGACATCGGAGTTGCAATGGGTGAGAAAGGAGAAGAGATAAATTTGTGTTTGTGACTTCTCAAAGCAGTTGTATCGCCGCTTTTATAGGAGATATAAAAATATTAAAAGAAAAATAGAAAATGAATGGCCACGCAAGTTGTCACTCAGATTGGCGCTCACAGAGTGCGCTCAGCATATCAAGACTCTATAGTCATATAACATAAATGTTATACTCGTATAATAAAAAGATTACAGTATAAATTAAAAAATAAATAAATAACTGGGCGCGGATCTGGGTCGGATTCGACCCGACCTGACCCGCGGGTGCCCAGTTGCATGAATCTAGATTCATGCAATTGGTGCACAAAAACAATACTCATAAGTTAATTATTGATGTGTGAATTTACATGGGGTGATGACTGTATTTAAAATTACATATTGACAATTGACTTATTTGGTTTAGGCTCCACGTTAGTAATTAGAGCTGAATTGAAACAAATGTTAAATTGAGTATTTTTTATATTATAGTCAAAATTTCACATTGCAATTGAAACTAGATCATAAGTTTGTATTTTTATGTGATCAACTCTTTAATAAATCAATTCATATTTTGAAAATTATTGTTATGAATTGAATAATTTCACAAAATTAAATGTTTGATGCTGAATTGGTGATAAGATTTACTCTCTCTCTCTCTCTCTCTATATATATATATATATATATATTATAGAGTCATACTAATAGATTTAAATATTTAAGAATATTATATGCATGCATGACTGCAGGTAGTAGCTTGAGATACCAAAATCAGAGTGGTTGGAGCAAATAGTTGTACTTAAAATATATTTTAAGAAATAGTTCATTCTTGTAATAAAATTGAAAATCATTGGACTTAAATGGATTTAATATCAGTTAAGTTATTGTTAATGTAAGCTGTTGTGTTCAGGTGTAATTTAGTAATTAATTAGTATGAGTCATGATAGTCAATATTATTAAATGATGATTGTCGAAATGAATGAATAGAGATTCTTGAATTTGGGTAAGACTCTCTCACTGATCACATACTTAAATTTGAGTTTGATTTATTTCACTAGATGTATTAAAATGAAGTTGGTCATTCACGTATGATTCTTTTAAGTAAACCCGTCACATAGAAAATACCTCATTTTAGGATATTTTTTAGGAAAAAAGGTCTAAAAGATTTGTTTGTTCTAATATACTAGTATTTCACCCGCCCGATGCACGATTTATTATTTATTTTGATTGTTATATTAAAAAGTTATTTATAAATCATTTATTATTCTAAATTTTGTATAATATAGAAATATAATTTTCATCTCTTTTATTGATTTTTAAAGTTATATTTTATTATTAAAAAAATTATTGAGTAATGTAAAGTTTTAATTGAAGAAAGTAGAATTTGGTTGACCCCTATCTCGCTTGCATTATTCGAACTTTCTTGTGCATTCGTTTTATTGTGACATGTCATTCTACATTATATTTGACAATATTAAAATGTTGGAATACAAATTGTGTAAATAATCTAAACAACGAAATTGAAAGTTTATATTCTATTTCTCTTTTGAATAAAAATATATTTATGGTCGTTGGCTTGATAGATATTTTGATTAGTATCATTTAACAATATAAGTTTTGAAATATTTATTTATGTACAAAATTTCTCATAATTACAAAAAATATATTATAATTTCTTTTAACTTTAAAATTGATAATATGAATAATTATAAATATTAAGTAATTTTAGTAACAAAAAAGGAAAAAGATAATGAATTAACAACTTGAAAGCTTACATTTTATTTGTTTTTATTTTTCGTTGAACTTTTTTCACGGCTTGATAGATAATTTAATAAACTAATGATTTTTAGAATTAATTAAATGTGACCAAGTAACAATATAAGTCTTGAATTATTTATCCATATACAATTACATTTCTCATAATTACAAAAAATATCTTAAAATTTGTTTAACTTTAAAATTGATAATAAGAATAATTATAAGCATTAAGTAATTAAAGTTAGCAAAAACAATTAAATTCAAAAAAATTGAAAACTTACATCTATTTGTTTCTATCTTTTGTTGAATTTTTTTTTATTGGATCAATAAATAATTTAAGCTAATGATTCTTGGAGTTGGTCAAAATTGTTCAATCAACAATATAAATTTTGGTATCAACTTTGAAATATTTACTTGCACACAACATTTTGCAAAATTATAAAAAAATATCCTAAAATCTATTTAACTTTAAATTTGAGAATGAGAATAATTTAGACATTAAATAATGATAGTTAATACACAACAATTAAATTATTGCTCACTATTAAATTAATCAACAACACCAACAAATAATAATACATAATAGTTGTAGTAATAATAATAATGATGATGATGATGATTATAATAATTCTAAGTATAAATAGTATAGTAAAATATACCATATTGAAAAGAATGCTAAATGATATAATTAATTTTATTGAAAAACTATTATTTATATCAATATTTTATTATTTATTGATGTGACATTTTTAGGAGGAAAAATGACATTTTTGTAAATTCTTCCAAATGTCTTCTTTTTATATAGATATAGATTTCCCTAAAGAAAGCTATAAAACATAAAATTTACAAGAAAACAATATATAGCTTGAATTATTTTTCTCAATAGGTTTTCCATGCTTCATAGCCTCATAGGCCTGATTGAAACAAGTCAAGGTCAAACTACATAGTACATAGTGATAACAATATGTATAAAGAGTTAGTACTTCAAAATACCACTTTGGATATAACAACATAAAATTTTGCCATTGAAGATAAAACATTATCATAATATACCATCAAATATAACTTAATATAACTTTCTACCACATTTTTCAACTAAAATTACCTCATTACCCTTGTTGACTTTCCAAAACAAAATTCCAAACCTTTTGATTTTTATATCCATATAATTAAGTCTTGATCCGAAAATTATATTTTTATCAGGTCCAACATGCTTCCGTAAAATAAATTAATCTGTTGGAGATCATACCTTTCTTTGACCAGAACAGCACCGGGTGAGGTAGCTCGCAACACCACCAGCTGGAAAATCACTGCCCCTAAACCGTTTTACGAACAGCTCCTCACTGTTCAACTTCGCTCTCTGGGAAGTTGGTCTACAAGTTATCCAGCTCCTTCAGCGACTGCCCAGCACAACCTTGGTTCGTTTCCTACACCAGGTGTACAAGGAATCCTCCCAACAGATAAATAAATTGAACGGCAACACGTTAGAGCTAAAGCCTCTCTTTTATTAAGAACTAATAAATATTTATTACATTATCTATAAACTCCTTTTGTGAGGAGAATATAGGATCAGCCTCTCATTGAGATGGCTGTAACTCGTAGATACATAAAACTAAAACTACACTCAGAAAATTTAAACTTATTACAGGGAAGATATTGTTTTGAAGAAAACTATGGAGAATGGTTGATGTCCTTAGCTTCCTTCTGCTTGATCTATTTATAGATGGAAATCCGGACTTGAAATTCGGATTTCAAACTTGCTTAAGCTAGCTGTCCACCTTTTGTGAGTGGATCAACCACTGAGTCCGTGATTGCCAGCTTTTTCCTTTCTCGTGACTCACCCCATGTGAAATTGTCGGGGAATCTATTTTTTTTTCCCATGACTTTCTCGCATGTGATGTTAGTGGGGCGTGACTCAGCCCATCTTACTCTGTCGGGGAATCTTTGAAGTTTGGCCTTCGTGGACCCCTCGGATAGCTTTTCTTTTGAGCAGGCTCTTTGTCATTTTCTGCTCTTCTTTCTCGTCTATCGGGTTTGGATCGAAACCCTTTCCCAAACTCGGGTTGTTTCTGCTCCGGGCATGCTTGGCAAATATGATCTTTCCATCTACCAATGTGTGCCATGTTGCAGAACTTCCGGTAAGTCTCTTTGCTTGCCGGTATCTTGTTTTCCCAAAGGATTCTTCTCTTGGTTTCAAAGAGATCCTCTGCAAAGCTTGTAGTAGTTCCTGTCATGGAATTCAGCATGAAAGATCCATTTGCTGAATTGTGAAAGAACTTGAAGTGGTATTTGACTTTGTCCATCTCAGTTAGACAAACCCAAAGACCCCATGCTCGTCTAGTAGAAGCGTCATCTTCTGAGAACGATCCTACTAAGATTGGAGTATCTTCTGGATTCACCGCCTTGATATTCTTCAAAGCGTTTCCATCTGGTCTCCTAAGCTTGATGAAGTGAAAGGCTTCATGGAAACCCTTCTTAGCTGGTTCTGGAGCTGCACTGAAAAAATATAACTCCAGAATATCTCCTCTGGCCAAATATTGATTATTGACCCAAGTCTTGTGTACCGCCGTTCCTATCCATTTCGGTAATTTCGAAATTTCTGGGAAATTTGGTGAAACAGTATAAACTGAAGCAAGAGCTCCAAAATTATACCATTCTTGTACTTCATTTGGATGACTTCCTGGTTTCATCCAAACTCTAGGATATTTTCCAGAGGCATCGATAATCGTCCTCTCTGGGTGAATACCCTGTCTCGTGATAAGTTTCTCCCATTACTTCTGGTAATCCTGCATAGGTGAAGAAACTAAAATCTCGTTAGTTTGAACCTTAGTTTTGCCAGTCTGTGGCCTTAGGTTCAACTCTCCCTCTTTTACCCCAGAGGTGCTGGGTTGACTTGAAGACTCGGGCTTTGACACCGGAGCTTCAACATTTGTTCCAGTTGGTGTATCCTCAAGGAATACATCATCTGAAGAACTCTTGGTTATGGTATTTGAATCCATAACAATCGGGTTAGAGGCCCGCTCTCTTGTTTCCCTCGTTTGCACCGTTGGAGATGCAGCCTGAAGGATAGGCCCTTGTAGCACCGTGAACAATTGTCCATGGGCATACTGGCATGCTCGTATTAGACCAGAGACGGATCTCTGATCATCCTGTTGAAGTCGCTGTGCAACTTCTGCATTGATACATAAAGTATCAAAGCCTCGTTGTAGGCTCTCTAGGTTTTCCCTGAGCTGTCTTACTCGTTTGAGGACCTCGTCAGCGACGTGTCCTTCCATCTCGTGTCAGGAAATCTGCAAGAACATTTTCATTAGATTTCACAATGACAATATCATAATCATAATATTGACATTCAGCCTGCCATCTTTGTATCCTAGCCTTTTCTGGTTTAGATTCGATTTTATTTTTCAGAAAAGCCTTGACACTAGAATTATCGATCTTTAGGATGAACTTCTTGGCAAGTAAGAATAAAGGCCATTTCTTGAATGCCTTTCTGACTGAGAAGAACTCCTTCTCGTTGATATGCCATTTGGCTTCACTGTCTGTGAATAACCCACTGCAGTATCTGCATGGCATTTCTCCATCTGGTGTAGCCTTCATTAGAACAGCTGCCCACCAATGGTCACTGGCATCCGTGTAGAGAACCAGTTCATCCTCGTCTTGAGGTATAGCAAGTTTTGGAAGTTGTTTACAAACCTCCTTGAGTTGCTTAATCCCTTCTTGGTGTTTATCTTCCCAGATGAATTTTGCATCCTTCTTCAGTAATGGGCTAAACACCTTCCTGTAATTTGCCAGATTGTTTATAAACATACCAGCAAAGTTAACAACTCCGAGAAAACTTTGAAGTTGTTTCTTGTCTTTGAGGATATCTGGAAATCCCTGAATTTTTTCCACAATATGGTTTTGTAGGACGATTCCAGATTCATCGATCTCAATTCCAAGTAATTCGATCTGTCTTGTAGCGATTACTGCCTTCTTCTCTGAAAGCACCAATCCTTCCTTGTGACAAACATCTGAAAAGATTTCCAAATGTTTGAGATGTTCTTTCATGTTCTTAGAGGCGATGAGTATATCATCGATATATACGAACATGAAGCTGAAATAATCTTTGAAAAGATTATCCATCTTTCTCTGATATATCTGAGGAGCGTTTGCCAATCCCATGGGCATCACGTTCCAGATATAATGTCCTTGTGGTGTGGAGAAAGCTGTAAACTTCTTGCTTCCTTCCTCCATCATAATCTGGTAGAATCCAGACTTACAATCGAACTTAGAGAATACCTTAGCGCCTTTGATGCTGTTGACAAGGTGTTCTCTACTCGGGATGTAGTATCCATCGAACTCCAAGATGTCATTAATTCCTTTATAATTAATAACAAGTCTTGGCTTTCCTCGCTTGATTTCTCCATGATTCCTAACAAGGAATCCCGGGCTGCTGTATGGAGAAACTCCTGGTGAGATAAGCTTAAGGTCCAGATGTTCCTTAAGTATCTTCTGCATATCCTCACGATCCGCTTGGTTCATAAGGATGGGCTTGAATCTTACGAACTCGTGTTCCTTTCCGGCTTTAACCTTTAGGGATGCTTTGAGCTCGTTCTTGTTCCACCATGCCAAAGGATCTTCATTGTAATTCCTTTGGATCTTCTTTTTGATATCTTCGAGTGAAATTTGTTCATCTATAGAAATCTCACTCGACTGATTCTCCAATTGGCTCAGCAATTCTGCAATAACAATTGGAGGAACTTCTTCTTCATGTTGTATCCTAAAAGAATACAAATGATTATCCCACGCTTTAGTCCCTGGTCTGGTATGACCAAATTGTCGGTAGGATAAAAGTGCATCGCCAAATCTCCTTCTATCCGCCATTTTTGGATGTCGAAGTTTGGCTTCATCACCACGCTTGCTGCGAAACGTGATAGGCATTTTTCTGTAGAATGCCTCGCGTAATCTTTGGACAATAATCTTATGATCACATAGGGTTGTGAAAATAAGCCTTCTCGTCTCGTTTTCCTGTGTAAAGCGCTTGAATGTTTGTAGGAAATTGTTACCTAGCAATACATCTGCGCCTGTATCATGGAAATAGATTGGTGGCATCTTGACTTTGTACCATGGGGTACCTCCTGCTCCATCGATCATGATTTCCGCTTGCTTGATTCCTCGGTTAAGGATAAGAATCCTTTTAGAGAAATCTCTTCCTGCGATGGCTGGTAGATCTTCTCCGATTTCCTTAGGGAAAACCTCCTGCTTTGCAGTACATATCCCGGCGCCTGAATCGATATAGGCGGCGAAATACTCGGCCTTGTACTCCTCATATATCATTTCGATTGAAATGTATATGGAAAATGGGCTAGTGGTCATCTGATTCTATATCGTTTATTGGCCACTGTGAACTCCATTCCATCTTGTAATATCTCCCAAGGTTTGTGTTCCTCGAGAAATTCAATTCCCAGTATCAACTGATCTGAGATTCTTCCTGGAACTCCTCCGATAGTCAATTCCATTTCACCCATTTTTAGGGTTCCTTGAAATCTTCCGACTATAGGTTGTTGGAGGTAATATAGGGCATTACAGGGAAGTGTATTTTCCCTTTGAGTAATGTCAAATATTACTTCAACTCCTCTCCATCCTTCCGGGCACTTCAGCTCTCCTTGTGTTTTGAAAATATTTGGGACATGCTGAATTGTACTTGGTCTCTTTTCTTCCCAACGGCTGCTACTCATTAGCCTGTCTTGTTGGAAAGACATTCGCCTAGGCTCAATTCTGAGACTCTGGCTCTTGTTGAAGACGGGTTGATCTTGGATCCTCATGTCGATCTCCTTAATGGTTGGAGATTGTATGAGTTCTGGTAGAACCACCCTAGCGAAATCCTCAAAGATTCTTGGGACTTCAATAAACTCTTTTCTTAAGAATACATCTGAGTGATGTGTATTCGAAAGAGCGTAGGAAATCTTGTATGTGATCGAGTAGGGTCTGTTCCCTTCTTTCATCAAATCGTTTCTTTTGAAATCTTGATGAAGGGTTAAGACTCGGTTGAAATCTCGATCTCCCAGATTGTATGCAATCCTTGGATAGACATCAAATGCCAATTTTCCTGCACACAAATTTCCTGTGATAGCCCCAAGGTATGAATCCTTGAGATTTGAGATTCGCTTGTCGCATATTGCCAGGTTGAGTGGCGAATTTACTCCTTCTTTGAAGGTTGCTTTAATAACAACTCTTATGGCTCCGATATGAATCCATGAGAGTGTATTGGCAACTTCTCTTTTGACTTTGCTTTTGATCTCCTGTATCTCTCGATATGGGATCAATTGCATCTCGATCTGATTACCAGTGAGTTCCATTGGGATGGCGAATTCTCCGGTAGTCACTCTGTGGATAATTTGGTGTTTTCTGCTGCGAAAACCAATCTTATCCAAAGCTTTTTCCATAGCTCCAATGGTGAAACCATCGTACATCTGGAGTTTGGAGTCTTCCTTCATAATCCTCATTAGAGTCTTATGAGAGACCGTAGTGTGGGAGAGATATCCTGACATATCTTCTCTCACCGTTGTTTGAAGAATTTCTTCTTCACTCTGATTCTGAACTGGATTCACTTCCATCTTCAGAATAGATCTCTTCTTCATAGATGCTCTCATCTGAGGGTATGTCCTCAAATTGATACACCTGTATGAGATCCTGATAATAGACAGCTTCTTCAATTTCGGGTGTTGCTTCGAACTGTCTAATACCTCGTCTCTCGTTTTCAGGGCAGTCTGTTGAGATATGCCCTCTTGCTCCGCACGTCCAGCAATTACAGTCTTTGAAACTTTCATTGGCCCTGGTGTGAGCTCGTCTGAAAGTTCTCCTTCCTGGAGTTCTGCTGGTACTTCCTTGATTAGAACTTGCAAAAGTTCTTCTCCTGTTCGGCGTTGGTCTTTGCCCCGATTTGTAACTTCGGGCCTTTTGCTTTGACCAAACTTTCCTTGGTCTCCATGAAGACCGGCGATTGCCTCTCCTGTTGTTGCTTCCACGGTGGTATTGATGGCTTCGTTGTTTCTGCCTCTTATGCCTCCGTGGTTGACCTCCAACGACTGTTGGAATGTCATTTTCTTCGCAACATAAGGGAACCATCTTATTGATTCCTCTTAATCTCTTGTAGTTCTTGTAGAGTTGTGCCTGATGACACCATTCGGATAACTTAGCTTTCAGGAAAGACATCCTTCTAGCTACTGTATCCATATCATCTGCCTGCTTGTATTCCCTGATCAACATTTCTCTCCAGGGACTTGGAATCTTTGCAAAGAATAACTGCGAAGCTTCTTGATCTTCCACCTTAGACTTCCATCTGTACTCGGTGAAAAGCTTGATATATTCATCAATATGACAAATATCATGTAACTCGAGGCTATAGAGGGCTTGTTTATAACTTCTTCTTTTCTCTTCCTCTATTCCCTCAAAAAATCCGATGCCGATAAAATGGATTTTGAATAATTTTGCCATATTATCAACAATCGTTTTCAATGAATCACCAGTTGTAACATTGTTTTTTATATCTGGTGATGTCATATCCTACGCGATCTTTACTGATCCTTCCAGACTCATCTCTAGTAATAAAATGAATGAGTCCTTCGTAAGATCGAGAGTTCCTGCAGCAATCCTCATAGCCGATGCCCAATCATCAATAAGGATTTCACGATTCCTGAAATCTGGAATATCCAGATTTAGCATTAACCCATACGGATGTATAGGGTCAAGCTGTGACTTTCCATAAGGCGTATTCATAAGATTCGGCCTTTTGGAACGTAGTCGGGTTCCTCTTACACCAATAGGATGTTCTCCTGTGGTAAAATCCCCTACGTGCGGCATTCGTTCGTCCACCACTTCATGTGATCCGGAACTTTCTGCTACATTGGGATTGACTGGTGGTCTCTGCTGTTGTTGATCACGAGTGACCAAGGCAGATTCATCTCCTGCATTCATCTTTAGATCTATAAGACTTAATCCCGCAAAGGATTCTTTTAAGTCCTCCAGATCTTGCAGATTTATCCTTTCGAAGTCCATTACTTGTTAGTAACGGATTTTCCTCTGATGATGGCAATAAGCTTTTCATCATTGGTCATGGGTCGTATAACTTCAGTTGGTTTCCCATCACGGTGTAGATAGGGAACTGTCCCGAAATTTATACGTCTCCTTTCTTCGGATGAACTTGGTCGGTTCTCCAGATTCTTGACTCTTTTTTGAATATCATGAACGATCTCAAGAGTCTCTTGTTGAATCTTCATCATCGTCTCCAGTTGGCCTTGGATCTGATGAACTTGTGTCGGTATATGTTTATGGCGGTCACCATAACATTGCACCGTCTTCTGGATTTCTCTAAGATCTGAAGAAATCTTAGAGGTATCGGGGAGTATCTCCTTCCACTTCTGGTCTTCCATCAGAAATTATGGAACCGATGGTCATCCATCTGGTGGTTGGTTATATCCTCCTGTAACCTATGGTTTATGTCAAGGAGGTCCATCTGATACTCTGCTCGTTTAGTGCAACGCCTCAGTTCTACTGTAGTGGCACATTCTCTTTGTTTTTGGGCGTATTGGTGGTTCCAATACATTACCCCTTCAACATGCTCTTGCGCTTTTATCGTCAACATTTGACGATATTCCCTGAAAGATCTACATCTTGGACAGACGTCCAGATTAGATGCTCCATCAGACATGATTTTGATGGGCTGCTTCCTAATGATTCATCAGATCGCAATATAATATCTCGTTTACTGTGAGGTAGCCCATATAATATGCGGCTCGTCTCTCACACTGCCTCAAAGTTTCCTCGTCGGCGCCTGCTTCTTTTTTTTCGGCATATTGGTTGTGCCAATATGTCACCTGATCTCGATGCTCTTGAGCATACATCGTCAAAATTTGACGATATCTCCTGTAGAATATACATCTTGGACATTCGCCCAGATCCATTCTTTTCTCGAATGATTCTCCTCACCAAAGTTAATTATAGATAAAACATAATAAATATAAACTTACTTCTTAATAAAACCAGGCTCTGATACCATTTTTGGACGGATCTTTTTCCCGAGGCGATACGTGGCATTGTTACACCTATCAAGTCTGTCTGGAACAAATAAACAGATCAAGATCAAGACTGTCTTGACTCTGTAGAAAGTTCCAGCATACGACTAGCAAGGTTTCCAGCCTATATACCATCTTCGGGTTCGGATCGGGTCAAAAATCATATGGATATTAATGAATTAATTTGGAATAAACACACTTGATTTTGGAAGAAGCATATATCAATTAAACACATAAGGATATTTTGGTCATTTTTTCAAAAAGTGGTAGTTTTTTATATTAAGTTATGTTGGGTGGTATTTTATGTATTTGTTATAAGAAAAGTAGTATTTTGAGGGGTTATCTCATGCATAAATAAATTGATTAAAACAATATGCATATAGTTATTCTACACTGTCCACTGCAGACGTGTCAAATATTCAACATATCAATTAATTTTACTTTTCATATAATTATGGAACGAGATTATAACACGTCAATAATTGACATATTGAAAGTAGTTCGTCGTGAAAATTTTAGGAACTTTTTATTTTTCTTGAAGTAGAAAGTAAAAAAAAAAAAAAAGAAATAGTGGTTAATGCCTAAAGATGCAAGGACCTAATTTATCATATAATTGAATTACAAGCATGATCAATTCATTTAATTTTAATAATAACATATAACATCAAAATAGAATTCTTAATCTGTTATACATTTAATTAAAAAAAATTGATATACTTGTTGGGACTTATATGTCAATCTTTTTGTTATTCTGCTTACATTCGTGGAAGCATGTCTATCTAGCACACATTCACACGAATATATGTATTTGTATAAATAAATGATTTATGATATATATGATGTATTAATATAAGTAATATTGTATTTGTACGAATTTTTTCGTCACGATACTTAATTCTTCGCTTCAATTGGTACCTTTTATTGAAACAAAATCGGAATTAAGAGTTTTTCCTTAAAGAGTCCAGTCTCATTTTTCAAATCTCAAAAAATAAATACAAAAATTCATATAAAACGACTTTATAGATATAATTACTTGAAATTGATTTCTACCATCAACAAATCAAATTGATTTTCACATCTTATCATTAGCTTATGGGTTAGCCTAACTTTTTTCATAAAATTATATTCAAATTTCAATAACTAAGCTAGCTTGATTATGATCTAATTTTCAAAATTCAAGATTATTATTTATTTATCCAAAAATATTGGAAAATGCAAATTGTTGTAACAATAAATTGGGCCTAGCAGTAGTGGGCCAAGCCCAATCGAAGGTATATTATTGTATCAACACGTGACGTACACGTGATATAGATTGTTATATTTCCCAATGAGCAGGGGTATTATCGTAATATCAGCCAACGAAATGAATGCAAAAGTAAAAGTTGGAAAAGAGGGAAACTCGGGGGTGGGGGTGGGGTGGGGGTGGGGGGGGGCGGGGGTGGGTCATAGAAAACATTATTATTTAATTAAATATATTATAATTTTGAAGCAATAAAAAACAATAATTTGGACCCCAAAAAGGGGATTAAATTTGGAATTAAATGTTCCGTTGAAATCCGCACAGCCTTAAACACAGTATGGAGCTGCGATCTGCTACGCCTCACTCAGTCTGCTCCTGCTTCACTGAGTTGTACCTTGAGGGATGAAAGTTTTTTATTTATTGTTTTGCAGTAATTCCCATGTAAGATCGTATCAAGTATTAGTAGTATTTTATATGCTATGAATTAATTCATGGCGCATACTTCAAAATTCACGTATAAATTTATAGAATGAGCTAGGTTGGTTGTTAAAAAGAATCCGCTTCATAAAAATTATTCATAAAACCGTATTATACAAGTTTTTATGTGTGCTTCAAATAAAAATAAGATTTTGAACAATTTTGTAACGAGGATTTGTTGAGTAACATTGATTTATTATGAATTATTAAATGTTTTTAGTATATATTTGGAATATGATGTGTGATTTTTAATGTGTATGTATGAATTTGAGAGGAAATAAGTGTTATTTTAATAGATAATAAGGTCGTTTTATAAAATTTCAATCAATTTTGAAATAAGATTTCATCTTTAAATTAGTTATTTTGAATTAGATGTCTGATGCTCGTTCATTATGATACACGAAAAAATAATATATGAAGCAATTACTCCTATGAGATTCCTGTGAGAAACTAAAACATTGACATGGAAATTATGTTATCCAATCCAAACAATATTAAAAAAGTAGGATACATTTTGAATGAGCTGGATGACATATTGTTTTTGATTAAAATCTTGATAAATATTATTATCAAATTTACGAGGATTGTCTTTATTAACATGAATGTGTGATTTTGAAGAATTGCTCATGATTGGATCAAAAATGACATGCTCATGATTAGGTCGGAAAAGACAGGCTTATGGTTTCGTCATTTCGAGCATATATTATATTCAATCAACCAAAGACATGCTTATGGTAGGATCGGAAAAAGACAACAATGTTTTGCTTTTTTGAGTAAACACCACATTCACTCTACATGAGACATGGTCAGTGTTGAATTTCGCTTTTTACGAAACAATATTACGCAGAACTAAGTTATGAATAAATATAAATGTAATCTAATTGAAACATGTCAATAATTGATTGAAAAAATCGCAAAATTTCACAATTTACGAATAAATACTCTATGATTCATGGAAAAAATTATAGCTAAGACATTTGTTACAATATATGGATACAAAGTAACCAATATAATTACTTTTAAATACCATATATGATTATCATTCAATATAAACAATGGTTTTAAAAAATGTACAAGCCTTTAAAGCACAACTTGCAAAGTGCCAAAAAAGAAATGAAGAAACCTTTGTTCACACCATATAATAACCCTCAACACAAAAGGAAAAAGAAAAAAAAAAGAATGAAAAAATGAAAATCCAAAAACACAAAAAGAGAGAGAGAGAGAGCTTTCTCTCTCCATTCTCTTCCTTTCTCTCTCTAAGCTCTCACTTGTTGTCTTATCATTTTCATTTCCCTCTAACCCCATATTTTCATTCCTTCCCCCTTTCGCTCACAAAACCAAGAGAAAGGAGAAAAAAAACCCACATAAATTTATCCATTCATCTTCCTCAATTCAACCTTCAAACCCTAAGTTTAATCACCATTGTTTTGGATGAGATTAAGAGGCGGCGGCGTGAAGAGGAGAAAGAAACTGGAGGAGGAATAGAGATAGAAAACTAGTATTTGATGCCGCCGGAGCAATTGCCGTGGGATCGAAGGGATTTTCGCAAGCACGAGAGATCCGGGTCTGACCCGCGCTTAGGTGGCGGAGGATTCGGCGGCGGCGGACCACATAGATGGCGGGAGCAGCACCATCACCCCCACGCGCCGCCGCCGCACCCCCCGCCCTATCACCACAACCATCAGCAGCAGCAGCAGCGTTGGTATTCGGATTTTCGCTCCTCTCGCCCTATTCCTCCTGGTTAGTTATTTTTCTGAATTCAATTTTGGTTTCATTTTTTCTTCGGATTTTTGTGAGTCGCTCTTAGAAAACACTGATTTCTGGTAATAGATATTGGGTTTTTCTTCTTGTAGAGACGAGTTTGGGTTTTTTTATTTGTTTTTCTAGATTTTGATTTTTATAGTCAAAAGTGGGTTCTGGAAATTTCAGCTTATTGAGTGTCAATAGCTTTCTCCAAGGCTTTGCGGGGTATTTATTTGTATGTAATTCTTCAAAATTGGTGTGGAAACAAGTTTATGGCATATGTATGTGTCTGCGTTTCTTTTTGGTTATATCGAATCCCTGGGGGTTTTCTTCCCTGAAATTTTAGCAGATCTGCGATGTTAGAACAAACAGTTAAAGTTTTAATAGATCTGTGTCTTTCTTGCTTTTCTTTGCGTTTTAAGCTGTTGCCTTTTGAGATTATGCTACGTGGGTCTGGTTCTATGGGATATGTTTTTTCATGTGTTGATTGTTTCTCCACCCTTTTTGGGTTTGAAATGTTTTTCGCTGAAGGTCATGGTAAGCAGGGTGGTTGGCACATGTATCCTGACGAGGCTGGCCATGGATTTGTTCCTTTTGGGTCTAGGTACAGTGACAGAAACCTAGAAGATGATAACTTTCGATCTTTCGGAAACCGTGGTGATGGTAGGTATGTTAGGAATAGCAGGGAAAATAGGGGATCCTTTAGCCAGAAAGATTGGAGATCTCCATCTTGGGAACCTCCTGCATCATCAAGCGGTCCTGGGAGACCCACCAATGAGGTTAATAATCAGAAGTCTACAGAAAATAGTGAGACATGCCTTGAGAACAACAGTAGGAGTAACGATTGTGCTTCTCCTCTTCCTGATTCCATACCAGGTCAGCCTCAACCTGTCATGAAAGAGAATCATGAGAAGAATGGTAGCACTACTGATGGGCTAGCCAGCATGACTCAGAAACCCGAGAAAGAAAACGGCCTTGGATCAATGGATTGGAAACCTCTGAAGTGGAGCCGGTCAGGGAGCTTGTCTTCAAGGGGCTCTGGTTTCAGCCATTCAAGTAGCTCCAAAAGTATGGGGGTGGACTCTGAGATGGTGGTTGACGTGCAGCAGAAGAATGTGACACCTGTGCAGTCTCCTGCTGCTGTTTGTGTGGTGTCTGCTGCTCCAGCTCCATCTGATGAGACCAGTTCCAGGAAGAAGCCACGTCTAGGCTGGGGTGAGGGTCTTGCCAAGTATGAGAAGAAAAAAGTCGAAGGCCCTGAAGAGGTTGCAGCAAAAGATCTACCGGTAGTTAGTGTCAGTGATACAGAAACAATTCAGTTGCCTTCCATCAACTTGCTTGACAAGAGTCCTAGAGTTGCAAGTTCTGATTGTACCTCCCCTGCTACTCCATCTTCGGTTGCTTGTAGCTTTTCGCCGGGTAATATATCTTGACATTTACTGAATGCATTACTTTCTTTCATTTGTTTGTTGATTTAGTGAACTGTATGCCTATTTGTGCCCCTCTTAGCCCCCAGAATGAGCAATAATAGTAAAAGTGATATAAGTAATACCGGATATATGGCAACACATATCTTCTCTGTCCAAAAATACCTTCCCTCTGTTACAAAATTAGCATATTTATCTCTTAGGCATATTGCATATTTACAAGCTAGCTAGAATTAGAATCGTTCTGCAATTTCCTGACACCTTACATATGTAGTAGGTAACTGAATTAATATTTTTTCTGGCTAATTTTACCCTATGTTTTCTATAAGGTTCTTTTATTGCTTTCTTATTAACTGGTTTTCTATTGAATCAAAAACAAAGCAAATATGTGGATTTATTAAATAATTTGTGGAGCTAACTTAAGATAAGAAAAGTGATCGAAAGGTATGCTCTCTTCCACATCATTTTAGGTAATCTCTAGCATTAAAAGAATGAAAAAATGATAGGAATTTAAGAGGTTAGGAAATATACTTTGACAGAATCTTTTGGAAGTTCACTGTCTTTTTCGACAATGTGTGTCACACTTAAGAGAGCCAAAGGAAATTTTCCTTAGTGGTTCAACTTGCTCTTATTAATATGTGCAGTTTTATATATGTTGCCTGGAATTTTTTATGTACTTTGTGATAAGTGATGGTAAAGGTTACAAGTAAAGAGTTGATTGGTGTATTGCTCAAGGCTTTAATGGTCACTACCAGATATCAATTGTAGATGACATTTCTTGACGGTGTAGTGATTGTTTTACTTAAAGAACCCTTATCAAGTCTAGTCATGTCCAATTTACCTTTTAGGCGACTGCTGTGGTGGATGAAATCCCAGTCCTTAAATTGCTAGAGGAAATCAATATCTGTTGAGGCTTACGTGTTAAGAGGCTATGCATTTTGAATTGATAGGAAAAAAAGTAGATCAATCAAAATAAGAATTAACTGCATCTTTAGTAAAGGAGCTATTAGTTTATGAAAATGTTTGATTGCATGGATCATCAAATTGAGGAAGGGAAGAACTATGCATGGGGACTATGTTATGGGCACTTCTGCAAGTGGCTTAAATTTTTTAGCTAGACAGGGCCAATTATGGTGATTTTCTTAAAATTTTAGAGTATGTTCCATCAAATTGTCTGGATGTAGCTCCATTAGTGATTGTCACACTAGGCTTAAAATTTTACTAGTTTGTTTTCCTATGTGAATGAAGGCTTGAGAGAATTTATTTCTAGTTTGATTTTATCTTTATAATAATTCCATGCATTGTCGGCTTTTTAAAGTTCAGTATTAATCTAATTTCATGTATTTCTGTTGACTATTGTGCATAATTATCTCTGTTTTAATCATATTCAATGCAATTATACCTGACATCTGTCTTTATACCTTCAAGGATGCATCAAACTCACAACCTTTTGACAATAATAGCTTGAACTTGATTCCTTTTTTTTCAAGAAACTGAAACTTAGCAGCATCCCTGTGGTTTACTTGGCTTCAACAGATGTAAAAGTTTGTTGGTTATTCTTGAATGATTTTTTGCTTGTAGAAATCATACACTATTTAGGAAGTAATTGTGGGCACGTTCAATTCTTTTTTCCTCATCTTATATAGCAGCCAGTGTTTTGAAAGTATTTCATTTGGTCCTTTAGTTGTACTTTTTGTATGCATTAAGAGGGATGACTCATATCTTGTGCCACAATTTTGTAATAATTCTTTTCTTAATATATAAAAAGAATAGCATTTCACCTGTTGATTTTTTTATTAATCGGAGTGAAAAATATTTTTTTGATTTAAATTCAATTCTTTTCTATATACATTTCTGTATTTTTTTCCTGAGAGCTTTTAGTTAGTTATTAATATCTTTCGTTAAATTTATTTTCAATTTTATGGAGCATGTGAAATAATATTTATAAGAAATAAAAATTCTCATATATGTTTTAATGGGTAAATAAATCAAGTGTATGGTTGTAATTTACAAATCCCACATTCTGACAAGATTTGCTAAGGCATATACTTATAAATTATCATTTAACATTGAGTTTTAGGTTTAAAAAAATCTGAAATCTAACTTTTCATTTGAAAACGCAATATTTCGCAAATTAAAGATTGTTAAAATCTGATTGGGTCAATATGTTGCACGTTAAAAACGTGTTGGATATTAAAGTGTTATGTTTTATATTCTTTTACAAGAAGCTTGCAATATAAATGAAACAAACAAAAATCTGCAGCTTTTCAGCTATCCAAGTGTCTACAGTCATTTTTTTCGTCTTTTTATTTTTCTAACAAAACGGTTCTCATCCCAATAAATAAAATGTCAATATTTCTATATATATATATATATGTATTAAATTGTGTTCACAATAAAATTGTCTTCAACTTTATTGAGCTAATAACTGTCGATATGGAAAAAATAAAGAAAAACTTTTGAATTTGAGTTTGCAGTTACACTTGACTTTTATGTGCCTTTTCTTTATCTTTCGCCCAGAAGTTACATAGGTTTTTGCTTTAATAAGGATGCCCATTATTCCTGCTGTCTTGAGTAATAGTCTAATCAGTGTGATTTGAGAAACAAAATATGACATCCTTCTATTCTTGTTTATGATATTGATTATTCTTATTTCCTTAAAAAAGTGAAGTTGTTACTATTTGCGAGTGGAGGCATGTGATGGAATAAAATTCTGCTAAATAATTAATTAGAGAAAACTGTTATGTATTGGTTACATCTGATCCTTATGTCACTATTGAGAGAAGTTATGTTGAGTATTCCATAGTTTATGTATGTGGGAAGTAACATATAATGCAGCAAATATTAAGTAAATGCTCTTTGTGGGAATGGGCATTTAATGAAAAGTGCACATGTAAATCTTGTTCAGTTATAGTACTTTTTAAATTCAGTTATGTATGAAAAAAAAGAAAGCTGGTGGGTGTTTGAGAGAAGAGACTGAAAATGTGGCTAGTAGTACATGTGATATGATGGGAAGAATGTGTAATGAAAATTGTTAATTTGTTTGATTGTTTCATTTTTTTCCACGAATTATTTTGTATCTCACATTTGGTGCTGTAGCAAGAATTATGAATTAACGCTTCTACCGTGGACTTACCCTGAAGTACTGATTGGATTATATTTTATATTTGTATTTGCTTTGGTGTCTTACCTTTTCGCATTCACTCATTTGTTATGGTAGTCTTGTCCTCATTTCTCATGCAATAATTGAGTTTGTCCTTATAGTAGTATATGCTAGAATATAAAAATCCTTTTCCTCTTTTGGGTGAATTTGTTCACCTAGTGTACTGGATTATGTTGTGTCTCTGCTTGGTTGTGATTTGTGAGAGAATCAAAACTAACTAATTGCTGGTTGCATCATTGATGGAGTTGCTTTTTATTCCCCCCACCACCGCAGTGTGAGATGTTTACATATTCATACTGTCATTTATATCATTGCAGGTAATGAAGAGAAAGAATCCATCAAGGCAGCAAATACTGAACACGATACCACTGCTAATTTGACCTGTTCACCTAGTACCATGTCTCAGACTCACTATGAGGGACCGACTTTTAGTTTAGAAAGCTTGGATCTCTCTTCTATTGCCAACTTAAGCTCTTTGATAAATGAGTTGGTAGAATCTGATGATCCAAGTTCTGTGGAAACGGGTTACGTACGGACCAGCTCAATGAATAAGTTGTTGGTGTGGAAAGTCAACACACTGAAAGCAATTGAGGTGACTGAGTCTCAGATAGATTCACTTGAAACTGAGCTCAAGTCACTGGTTGCTGAACCTAGAAGTTCTGGTCAGCATCCAGTTGCTTCAAGCTTGTTTCCCGGAGACTGCCTTTTAAAACCTTGTGAAGAGCGAGTTACTGGTTCCAGTTCTACTATTGGACACACCCCATCTCATGTTGTTACATCTGGGGCCATGGTTTTTGAAAATTTCCCTGCTGTGCAGGAAGACAAGCATGTGGCTTTGAAAGATGTGGAGCTTGATAGTCCGGGTAGTGCTACATCTAAGTTAGTTGAGGTGCTGCCTTCTGGAGGAGACACATTTCCTTCTGAGACTCCGCAATGTGTTGAAGGTTTATTGAGTTTGGACACAAACAATTCGAGCAACTTGGAGAAATCTTTAGACAGCGGTCTTGACAGTGAGGATGAAACTGATTGCTGTGATGATCGTAAACTTATTGAGAGGAACTTCAGCTATATCTCTGGTTTTGGCAACGTGTATTGTGATGTAGATCATATTTATGATTCTATATGGCTGTCCAACAAAGATTCTGTGAACATGGCTATGGAGGAGTTGAATAAGTTATTGCCTGCCCAACAGAGTCCTGTTGATTTTTCAACTGCATCCAGCCTCTTTTCTTTGTCAAGGGATTCCTCCATAATTAAGGGGAAGTTTCTGATGAAAAAACGGTCTGTTAGATTCAAGGAGAAGGTTATTACACTAAGGTTTAAGGTATTTCAGCATTTCTGGAAGCAAGGTCGTGTAGTTTCTATAACGAAACTTCGAGGGAAGTCTCACAAGAAGTTTGATCTGAGTCGTACTGGGTGTAAAAAGAATCGTTCTTCTGGCCGCTCTCGATTTTGTTTTACTAGTAAGCTTCCTTTCATGTTTCTTTCTTTTCTTTCTCTCCCGTAGTGATTTCTAAACTTATTTTCTTGACTATGATGACATACACATCTTTGTTAAGTGTTGAACCTTCCATCCTGAGAAACCAGATGATGTTTTCTTGTGGCTTTAGTATAATAAAGAAACCATAGAAGTGATTCAGGAAGAAAACAACACACATTGGGAAGGGTTCCAGATTTGGCAGGACAAGTGTTGCCCAATAAACTTGCTCCTATATATCAGATTTCTTACAATATCTGTCGGGTGCTCTCTCCAATTGTTTGGGGAAAAGAGTTGAATTTTTTTTGTGCAACAAAATTAATTTAGATTTTTCTAAAATCAATATGCAGAACTCCTCTCCTACTCTTGCATGAGCTAGAGGACTGTTTGGGATGTTCTCTAATTGATATCAGTCCCAGCCTTATGTATCATCTCTCCTATAGTTTTATCCTTTTCCTCTCTCAAAATATCAGTCAATGGAACCTTTTGGCATATGACAGGTGATGATGCCTGTATATTGACAACCTTGTACCCTTATGATTAAGGAACTGTTATTGTATTGCCTCGAAAGTAAAATTGCAGCAAACCTAGTTTCCTGTGATCCTATATATTTATCCTGACATCAGCTTCATGTTAACAACTTTGTTCTGATGTTGCTGATGAAGGAACTCATCAAACATACATGTTGAAGCAGGTTTACAGGAATCTATGAAAGGGAAGGATTTCTCTTTGTATTGCGTAGGATAGGTATCACTCCAGAATTGATTTAAACTTGTTCTTTAAGTTTACAAAAATATAATTCCTTGGAATGATCCCTTTTTCTAGTGCTTTTTGGGATGTCTCTCAATGATTGCCATGTGTTTTGTACCTATCATATTGATTGCTCTAGTACTACCTCCTACCATTCACCTCTAACTTCTCCAAACATGGATTTCATCATTGATTTTGCTTGGACTAATGTGTGCTGACAATGCTTGAATATTCCCACTATGTTTGCAGGTGGGTGTTCTCGAACAGTGCCTGCTGAAGAAGTAATTGAGTTTGTTAATGGGCTGCTCTCAGAGTCACCATTCAGGCCCTGTAGAATCAATTTAAAGATGCCGGCTTTAATCTTGGACAAAGAGATACGGATGTCAAGGTTTATTACTAACAATGCTGTTGTGGAAGATCCTTGTGCTCTTGAAAAAGAAAGGGTCTTGATCAACCCATGGAGTGCTGAAGAGAAGGAACTTTTTATTGACAAACTTGCTTGTTATGGAAAAAATTTCTCGAAGATCGCTTCCTTTTTGGATTATAAAACAGTAGCAGATTGCATAGAGTTTTATTACAAGAACCACAAATCGGAATGCTTTGAAAGGGCTAAAAAGAAGCCAGACTTTGGATTGCAAAGGAAGTCTCAATCTAGCACCTACTTGGTTACTAGTGGGAAAAGATGGAATCGGGAAGTGAATGCCGCTTCTCTTGATATACTTGGTGAAGCTTCTGTAATTGCAGCTAGTGTCAATGATGGCATAGAAACTCAGCAGAGATGCACATCCAGGATCCTTATTGGTTCATCAAGTTCTCACAAAATGCCAAGGAGTGAAGATTTCCCATTGCAGAGATCAACCAGTTTGGATATGTACAGTAATGAAACTGCAGCTGCTGATGTGTTGGCTGGTATATGTGGTTCTCTGTCATCTGAGGCTATGAGTTCCTGCATCACGACTTCTGTTGACCTTATTGATGGGTATCAGGATCGAAAATGTCAGAGAGTCGGTTCTTGCGTAAAGCGGCCCTTGACCCCTGATGTAACACAAAATGTTGATGATGAGCGCTCGGATGAGAGTTGTGGGGAATTGGATCCTTCAGATTGGACTGACGAGGAGAAGTCCATCTTCATTCAGGCTGTATCATCTTATGGCAAGGATTTTTTAATGATCTCACGATGTGTTAGAACAAGATCAAGGGAGCAGTGCAAGATATTCTTTAGCAAGGCTCGGAAGTGTCTTGGGTTGGATCAGATTCAGCCTGGAGTTGGCAATGCTGTCTCTGGTGATGTTAATGGAGGTGGTAGCGACACTGAAGATACTTGTGTTGTGCAGTGGAATGATGGTTCAGAATGCAAGATGGAAGAGAATCCCCTCCCTCCTGATATGAAGTCGAGTCATGAATCTGATATAGCAGAACACAAAATGAAGCCTAATTTTAATTTGTGTGTGGACAATAGGGCACCGTGTCCTCTTGCTTCTATCGCTGCTGATCCGGATCTCAAGAATATGTTAGTGAGTGATATTGTGGTGAATGATAATCCTGCTACAGACTTCAATGTGGACAGCAAAGAAAGGGCTGGTGCAAATGGTGCATCTGGGTGTGAGAGCGAAGTTAGAACTTTGGTTGTATCCTCCAATACTGAATGTTCAGGAGAGGGGGATAATAATGGCCAGCGTAATGGATTCACTGAGGCTGATGACAGGGCTGTGGCTGGTGTTTCTGATGGGCATCGTATGGAAAGTAATGAAGGACTAAGGCCTTTCTCGCCCCACTTTGCATGTGTGGAGTCACCAATGCTTTTTTCTGTTCCTATCAAGTATCAAAGGCACTCGAGCAGTAATGCTCGATCAAGTAGTGGTGTGGCTAATGGGAGAAGTGAAAAGAATCAGCAAAAAATTGTTAGAACAGTTGATGGCCAGCAGCAAATTTCAGGATATTCATCATCGGATCCTGTTGATTCTTCCCAGGTTCTCAGTGGGTACCCAGTATCAGTGCAAACTTTGAAAGAGATAAATGGGGATGCTAATTGCAAAAAACATGTGCCACTTCAGAATGTATCCAAGAGGGACGAGAAGTTGCATTCAGTGTTCTCCCTTCAAAAGTGTTCCGGTCTGAAACATCAGAGTGAAATTGTTCAGGCACCTTTTCCAGCCCTAGATCAGATCGGTGATCATTCTAGGCCCCGATCAGCCAGCTCATCTGATGTGGATAAGCCCTCAAGGAATGGTGATGTGAAATTATTCGGTAAAATTTTAACATCTTCCCAGCAGAAACTCAATTCTCATGTACAAGGAGGTGATGATGACCAGCAACACAAACCAGGTTGCCAGACATTGAACCTCAGATTCAGCAGTGATCCAGATGTTACTCTTGATTCTTCCCAGTCCAAGTTTGATTGCCATAATTATCCTGGTTCTGAAAATATTCCCAATAGGAGCTTTGGTTTTTGGGATGGGAACAGAACAAACACGGGCTTCTCTCCTTTGCCTGATTCCACTCTCTTGTTGGCCAAATATCCTGCTGCATTTAGCAATCATTCTACCCCTACTGTGAAACTAGATCAGCCACCATTACATGGAGTTATTAGGAGCAATGACCATCCCTTGAATGGTGTCACTGTTTTGCCAAACAGAGACGTGAGCAGCAGCAACGGAGTAGCAGATTATCAGGTGCTAAGGAATCTAGAATTGCAGCCTTTTGCCTTGGATATGAAGCAACCACAGGATATTATGTTCTCGGAGATGCAAAGAAGAAATGGGGTAGATGTAGTGCCAGGAATGCAACAGCAAGCAAGAGGGGGGATCGTTGGAATTAACGTCGTTGGAAGAGGAGGGCTTGTTGTTGGAGGACAGTGTTCAGGTGTTTCGGATCCTGTAACTGCTATTAAAATGCACTATGCTAAAGCTCAAAATCTTAGCATGCAGGGAAGCAATGGAGTTAGAGAGGATGATAATACGTGGACAAGTAACGGGGATGTAGGCAGGTAGTAGAAGCGAGGATCGGGGGCTTTTAGCTGAGGCCCTCCGCGACAAGGTGACGTTATTCTCTGTCGCGTTGTATTATAGTTTTTGTGTTCCAGCTCAGAAACCATAGAGTAGTGGACAGTTTAAATTAAAATCCATCTTTTTCTTTTTTTGGGAAGATTCCTAGATCTTGTAATATTGCAGGAGCTTTGTATTTGTTGTATTTGATGGGAAATACAGAAATAATCTGTCTAAAGATTTGGAGGAGAATGGGGAATTTCTTTTCCACTGCATCTCAAGAGCTTCACTATGGGAATTTCTTTTGCAACATCTCATTTTGTTCATGCATAAATCTTCACAGGGAGGGGGGGGGGAGAGAGAGAGAGAGAGAGAGAGAGAGAGAGAGTAAAATATCCTTATTACAAAGATAATATGTGATTAAAGCTCTATGGCAAGAAACAAGCAAATATTACTTCATAACCAATCTCTCGAGTCTAGTTATAACTAGACAAAAAACACTAAAATATTGATGAAAACACTACTATACAACATTCTCAGAAGAAGAGACCCATCATCCTCGCATGGAAAAATTGTAACAGATCAAAATTTTAAGCACTTCACGTCCCCTCTTTTGCTTAGGGGACGTTTTCACCTACCCTCTTTTGCTTCGGATTCTTCCATCGTCTGTAGAATAGGTGGGAGAGGAGCAGTGATGTCAAGTATCTGCAAAATGAAGGTTCTTTATAAGAAAAGATGGTCTTCATAACGTGAGAACAAGAATCTTCACAAAAGCTTGACAATGCAAGTTAGTATATATCTACCTCGTTCGTTACAGGATGGGGAAACACCACACGATGTGCATGCAGATGATACCCACAATCACCGGGAACAGGTCTTTCCGGCCTCTCATATCCTCTAAAATCAAATAGAAATATCGTTATTTTTTACATTATTGCCTAGAGCGATTAAAACAGAAATAGATTGTCTGCAAAAGCTACAAGAAATAGTTGAGAATATATTGCACAATAGAGGACCTAAGACATAATGTGACTTGTCAAATACGAATGAAAAGAATTGAGGACATCAATATATACCCATCCTGGGCGAAATTTTGATCAACGATTTCCAGATTGGAACACTTTGGCTGCCCGCCGGTGCCGTAAAGAGGGTCACCTGCAGCAATCAATGATTCTTAGACGATTCCTACTGTTATAAACAAGTAAATAATGGCACACCAACAATGAATTTTTTTTGGCCTGGTGAAAGTTTTCTAATCTTGGCACATATGATTCTAGTGAATTACAAAACCTATGCTGTGTAATATTCAAGTGTAGACATTAATAGAACTTTGCACAGTAAGTTCTGATAAAATCATCCTTTTTATATGTATTGCTGAAAATTTTCAGGGAAACCAAAAAATTGTCTTCTTATGACTCATTAGTCATATACATCATTTGTTTTACACAAACGTGGAACGGAAGTTGTTGTCAGGTTGCTGTCTGATAGAAACATGAGGGAAACATCCAACAATATATCTAAATAACATATTAGATACCACATTTTTTTTAGTTCAAGCAGGAGTCTGTGAACTGCATTTCTTTGCTGAAATTATAATAACCCTTCTACATATTTAATAACCTTCATAAGAACTTGAAAGTAAACGTTACACGTTACAAAGCCCAGACTTTTCAAAACTTACCTATCAATGGATGTCCAATGAAAGAAAGATGGATGCGAATTTGGTGTGGCCTCCCAGATTTGATTTCAACCTAGTCAATAGAGGAAATCTAAAGTTAAATAAATAATTCTCTGTCAACACAGAGAAAAGGTAGAGATAAACCAGCAAACCTGGATCAATGTGGAATTGCTCCGCATGTTTCTCTCCAAAACAAGAACTTTGCTCAATGCTGGTTTCCCTGATAATTTTTGTTTTTAATTTGGATAGGAAAATGTGAAACAAGAAAGAATAACCAAGCACGCACTAATATTGCAGTCATGCATGAAATTTGAAAGAATTTACAGCACCTGAAGAAGAGGCAACATACAACCCCTGGGCAACACCAGGATACTTGATCAGCCCAATGGGTTGATCAATGACAACCTATAAAGAAGCAAAGTAACATGAAAATAAGAACAAAATGGAAGGTACAGAATGATGCACACTGGTAGCCACTGCTAGTTTTTATTTTTGAAAATTCCATGAATCAACCAAAAGAGAAAGAAAGCATAAACTGAAACCAGAAGACAGAGCAAAAGTGCAGTTTAATTACCTCATCATCAATGATCACCCCACTTGCTAGGGCTCGATATAATTTTGTTATATTCCTCGCTGCTTTCTGCTGAGGATCCTTATTCCTGTCCATAGATCAAGGATAAGTTGCACCAACAACACTTCAGTAATACACACAGAACAAAGACTCAAGACCTATACATGTAAGCAACCATGTGGAAACTTCAATTCCATAGGCATCAAACTGAGAACCTCAGAACCCAAAAATACTGCTGGTCCAATGATTTTGTAACAAGCCATTCAAAATATCAGTTGATCGTATATGAAAGATGATAAAAGCAAATTATCAAGTAGATGTTTCCACTCACCTAGATGCCCCAACAATTGATGTCCCATCTGCAAACAATGCTGCAAGACGAGACTTCCCAAGCTTTGTTTTTGCACAAAGTAGTATTCCTGTTTCACATAGAAATGAAAAGGCACAAATTTACATGATCTTGAGAAACCATAGAGTTTGAGTTTGACGAGACCAAGATTGAGTTTTACAAGCAGAAAAACAATGAAGTAAAAAAAATAAAATTCCATTTGATAAGCTATAAAAAGAAACAAATGGCGACTCTGTTTGCTGTGTAGCACCAACCGCAACCTATTCCTAAATCTGACATCTATGATCCAAAATTAAATAACATCTTTTTTCCATATAATTATGTATGTTTGAGTCATGATTTAATAGCTAAATTTGTTGAGGTTTATGATTTTCTTTATTAGTGTGTCACACATTCAAGAGGTTATCCACACTTATCTAGGACTTTATATGCTTCAGTTTAGGGATGGACTTTCAACACAGTATAAATAAAGGATATAAAGGCTAAGCATAGCATTCCCTAATACTTCTTCTATGACAGACCGACAAAAATAATTGAATTCAGTACTCGTTTAGAAACCCATCTCAAATGGATTTCTATACATAGAAATCATTTGTGAGAATATAATATGTGCGATGGTTTGTCTTAAATGGACTTACATAATAAGTGACTTTGCTAAAAGTCCATTTTTATGAAATAAAAATTGTGGCTTTTGAATTCTTTTTCTTATGCTTCTTTGCCATACTTATAAGCCTTCCTGAAAATTCCATACTTAATATCCAATTTTAGAAATAGATTTTCATTTTAGTTGTGCTCTACCAGAGGATGCACATGTACAAAACTGAATAAGAGCACCATGATTGTAGAAATTCATGTTGGAAAAATTTTAAACACCTCACTATGGATAAAGAAAGCAAGTGGCATAAGTTCTAACTTCTAACTATAGGAAAAATCGTGACGAAAGAGAAATCTTATGGGCAAAAGAGGCAAAAGGTAGTCTGAATACGAAAAATTCATATTCAGCATGGATTAACTGGTTTTCTGAAATAGCAAATACAGAAAAAACTTTGAATACGTGAAAAGGGTAAGCTAAACTAACCTGATGTGCCCCTTCCAAGCCGATGAACTGGAACAGGATGAGATTCTTGACATCCTGATGCCACCAGAGTATCCACATGCCGTTGGAGTTGTGTCAAGACAGTTCGCTGCTGGAACAATCCTCCAGGCAGAACTTGTAATCCTGAGGGTTTATTAAGGGCAATCTGAATGGACCAACAAAATTTAAGATTCGAAGTCAACTGATATTTAAGCATTAGCATGAAAAATGCATCGATTACTGGGATGTCTTGAGATTTTTCTTGTGGTTGCCTCCGTTTCAGACATATCACAAGGTTTTTATTGCAGTTTTTAAATAGCATTGAACAGAAAATGGGGAGTAGAATTTTCAACCTTAGTGATACTAAAAATTATAATTAGCACATCATATGCAACAACCGCATAGTCTCTCCAGAAATTTCAAAGAAAGAAAGACACTTGATTTGAAACTCTTCAAACAAGCTACACAAATCCCAAGACAATTCAACTACAAGCTGCATCATTTCTACACAACAAGAAAGCACTAAAGTTCAACATTACTTGTTTACCACATCATTGTCCTCATACATAATTTCCAGAAAGAATGGAGCATCAGGCTCTTTCCAAGGAAGCCGATGATAAACCAGTTCCTCACCTTCCCTACAACAAAAACGAATTCAAAAACAATAAAATTGATAGCATACTTCCAGCAGCTCACTAGAATTTCAATTATTAATGAATGGATCGCACTAATAGTTAACTATCAAGAAACACCAATCCACAATCCAAACCTGATAACAGCATCCGCATCGGTGACGACACGGCCATCGATCGTTATCTGCTTATTGCGAATCCTCTGCAACCAGCTGCTCAATAATCAGTACAAAATCAAATACATTTGTCAATAAAGGTCAGCCATTACCCGTGCAAAGGCGCCGAATTCTCGTACTTTCTAGTGTAGTATTCAATCAGCGTCGCACCTAGAAATTCACAACAAAACAACTTATATATTTCACACACACACACACACTCATACATATATGTAATGAATGTATATGTAAAGCCAAAGACCGGAGAGTACCGGCGTCGGAGCGGCGGATGAGGTCACGGTAATATATTCCGGCGTTAAGTTCCGGCCATGGCTCTCCGAAGGAGACCATCTTTGTTGCTGAAAGTTAAAATCTCTCTGATCCAGTTTTATTTATTTACATAAATCTGAAATCGCTAAAAGTCGTGTTTTGGTAAACGCGATTCAGTTGGAATTGGATGGTACTGTACGAAAGAGACCATGTAGAAATTGCGTTTTAAAGGGCTAAACTGTAGAGGGTGAAAAGGGTAAAATCCGGATTTTACAGAAAATCCTTGTGTTATTTGTTTGTTGTTATTGTATCTTCGTTTAATTTCCTGTTAACTTGATAGCATGATCTGACAAGTCTTGTCTTCATTCTTGGAATCAAATAGTCTCTTGATATAAAGCCAAGAAAATGAACCATTGATCATAAAAAGGAAACATGTAGGAAGTTGAAAGAATGTTATTTCAAGAATGAATTTACATCATAAGAAAGCCTCAAAGATGACACACACATTATACTCCTCACCATTGATGAACAATTTCAAGCTGTCTATTACAATATGAGCACAACAAAATTCAACCCCAACATTTATTCAATCTATGATCCAAGATGAAAATAATACGAGAAAAGAAAAGAATGCAAGAACGTGATAGCAGATACAGTTTGCGACCAAGTACGCGATCAGCAGAAGACATCAGCTGATGAGGAGGCAACTTGCAGAGAATTCGGTTTCCAATCAGCAGCCTCACTGCAATGCCCACCATGAGCCAGCTGACCCGGTACGTTCGTTGATGTTTCATTCAAAACCATTTTCCTCGTATCCAATGTCTTTATCCTATGCCTCTCTGCCCTTGAACCGATAACCTGTCCTAAAATAGAAGCTGCAATGGTAAACGCCATGGCTGCTTTAGGCATCAGTATGGATTTCCTAAGCATGCCTATGAATGGAACGGCTGCATGCACTGCAACGAACCATGAAGGTGAGAATTTTTTAGTATGTTCTCTCCATATTCCTAAGGGTATATTCGCTGCCATGCCCAACATGCCAATTACGATTATTTTTGCGGGTAGAGGCTGTGGCCGGAGATTTTTAGCAAATGCGGTTTTTGATATAGCAGCTCTGGCAGCAATCACGGCTGGAGGACAAGTAAACTTCACTCCAGGCGGGGGTTTAATAGCCTTTGCTACGAGAGGTAGGACATGATTCACGGCTCGGTATGACTTTGCAATCGGACAGTTCCCATTTTGCAACCATTCGTTGCTCATTGCTTCATGTCCTGATTTACCTTCCTGAAATTATTTTAGCAAAAAACCAATTTAAAAACTGTCAAGACGAATTTGAACATGAATATGATAGCATACTTCAGTTAATCTCATCAACATAACAATTTGCATAATCAGAACAAGAAGAAACCAAGTCTTTATCCCACCATAATTCATAATAACTTTGATCAATAGTGTGTAATCAGTATCTCAGCAACATAATTCATAATACAAATTGATTGAACTACCAACAACCAAATCAGTAAATAATTCAGCACAAGAAACTAGAGAAGCGAAAATAATTTGTTTATACGAGCAAGGATTGCTTTCAGTAGTCATTTAAAACCAGAGATGCCTAGGATACAGATGCAGAAGTAATGCAACAAATTACCTCTGGGTTCGATTTCTTTTTTCCTTTATTCCACTTCTTCGAAAATGCATCAAATCCAAAAGGCCCTCCAAGGCCAAAGCCAGAGAGGCTAATTGTAGCTGCCCTTGCAGCCAAGGGATTGAATTGTGCTCGTGATGAGTCAGAAGAAGACTTCTCAGGGTGAACAAACGAAGTCTCTGAGAGGGGGACGACACCATTCTTCCCATGGAAAAGCTTGAATGCTGAATCAAAATTAGGACCATCCTCAAAAATTGGTCCCTTCTTCCCTTCTCTTATCTGAAAGAACACGAGAAAGCCTCAGACAACGATTTTCATCAGAGATATAAACATGATAGGCTGAATACAAGTAGGATGCACAACTTACGGGTACAGGGGAAGCCATTGCTTTGGAGAAGGAGAAATTAGTTGGCTCATTGATGTTTCGCAAAAACGGACACCTAACAATGTCCTGGTTAAAACGCGACGATTCACCACACGAATTCCCAAACACAAATTCCATGTATCCTAGACAAGTAATAGATCTGCACAACAACAAACATGTTCATACATGAATATATTGATTGCAAGAAACAAACTTAGCAACACAATCATCAACATCAGCTTACACTTACATTCCACATGACTATATAATGATATCTAAATGAACATCAAAAATATCTCAAAACAACTACAAAGATGAAAACATTACACAATCAACCAAATTTAATCATGATATCACACTACAGAAATTCACTACCACAATTGAAAACTGTTTTCATATAATCAAGCCTTAAAACCCTAATCAGAATTAAATTCCACAGTTATCATCATCACTTCCCTTCAAGCTCAATCAATCTACTACAATGTAAAAAAACATAACAAAAAATCCCAAAAATCAAAGCTACAAAGGAAACACGATCATTACCTTAAAAATTGGAACAAGTCAATGCTGAAATGGAAAAATCTAGAGCAGGAAAAATGTAGAGAGAGAGGGAGAGTAGTTGGTGATGAGAAGAAATGAAAGAAATGGGAAGAAATAGTACCAAAACATGGAATATTTAGAGAGAGAATATAGAGAGAGAAAGCGTGCATGCCGAACGCCTACTTTGAATTAGGCAATATTTTATTATCGTGTATGGAAGACTTCAGCCCACGTTTGTGTTGAATTCAGAAATCTATATAAATTTGGGTCAATATTTGCAGCCTGCTCCTTTTTTAATTGTAATTGAACCCCTCTAAAATCTCTTTATTCATTTTTGCCCCCAAGAAGTGTAAACCAACTTTATTTTAAAAGTTGACTATTATTTGCATCAAACATTAAATCATTGTGGAAACTCATGATTTGTGATCTTTTATGTTTGGGTTAATAATTGCTGGCTCTTTATTTGTAAATAACATTTTATAGAATCTCTTTGTTCACTTTTACCTTCAGAATACGTTATGTTTCGAAAATTAAGTACGACTATGTGTTTCAATTCTATAAATAAAGATACATTATCTTTATCAAATAAATGTCGCTCCAACCAATAACCTACAATAAGAAAATTAGATATTTCTCGATCAATCTCTCCACTTCTCATTCATCGAGGATCAAAAAGTTGACCAACGTTATATCATAAAACTTTTGAATATCGACCATTAAATATATCATTGTTTTATTCTTAAATAAACTATGGGATATAACTATGTAAGTTCTTTCCTCTCATTCTTTCATTTTAGTCTTTATTATGATATAACCAATTACCTTTTTTTTTCATATATATATATACACACTAGTATGGAGTACGTGCGTCGCACGTGGAGGTTGAAATTTGTTTTTTATAGTTTAAAAAAATGAAAATTAACATATTAATGTTGATATTAAAATTTTGGGTTCTTCAATTCCTAACAAATCAAAATCTAGAAAAAAAATACAAATAATCAAAAGATTAATAAGTTTCAAGCATATCAACAATTTTGGTTATTCCGACAAAAAAATATTGAAATTGGAGAAAAAAAATCAACAATTAAAGGATCAAAATTGAAAAAGGCAAAGTTGGCACACCAAAATTGGAAAAGGTCCACGTTATAGGTCTAAAATTATTACTTTCCAATCACATGTTATTAAAATTACATGTATTTATAATCATTATAACTACTAAATTACTATTTTAACCTTAAATACTAATCCTTAATAAGGAAATTTAAGGCAATTATATAAAATTAAACCATTAAATTACATGTATAGAGTTAATATTATGATTATACAGGATATACGATTAGGATTATTTAGTGTAGATGGATTTGGGAGAGTTCATGCAATGCAAAAGTACTGTATTACAATTTATTAAAATTACATATATTTAAAATTATTATAATTACTAAATCACTTTTATCACTTTAAATAATAATCTTAAATAATGATATATTAGACAATTCAAAATTTGTAAGAAATATCCACACTTCAACACTCTGTATTAATAGTTTGATGAGCTTTCAACAATTTTTTTTTTCCCAAGTAGTTCATTTGAAAATAATATATTGTCTATCATTCACTTTTAATAAAAATTCAAACGATCATTCTTGTAAATAACCAAAACAATTTCTCCAAGAATTTAATATTATTTAATACAAGAGGAAATATCTCATTATACTACATTTCTTATAATTTGTGACAAAAACAACATAATACTACCAAAATACTACAAAACTATAATAAGTGACAAAACTACTACAATTTTGAATGAGACCACATGGGGTATGACAAGATGTTACTCTTCTATTGGACCACATGTCCCCCAAATTAAAGTGATGTTTGATTCTTGTAGAAGAGAGTCTCACGTGCACAGTAAATAGTAAATATATGAATAAGTACAAAGTGAAAAAAGTTAAGACTTTTGGTGGAAGGTATAATGTACAATTTCATACCACATTTCTTATAATTTGTGACAAAAACAACATACTACTACCAAACTACTACAAAACTATAATAAGCGACAAAACTACTACAATTTTGAATGAGACCACATGGGGTATGACAAGATGTGACTCTTCCATTGGACCACATGTTCCCTAAAGTGAAGTGATGTTTGATTCTTGTGGAAGAGAGTCTCACGTGCACAGTAAATAGTAAATATATGAATAAATACAAGTGAAAAAAGTTAAGACTTTTGATGGAAGGTATAATGTACAATTTTATCTTTCTCCATCTACTGGAGTTGCAGTACTTGTATGTCCAATCACATCCCTTTTTTTTTCCCTGACTTCCAACATACTCTTTGTTTATCCCAAATATAATTCTCAATAAAAAAAATTATATTGTTCGATATTCAGGTTATGTATACTTCTTGAACTTGTTATAGGATCTCAATTTTACATTTCAACAACTATATTTTTTGGTAAATAATTATCCACGGTCTTAGTGATAATCAAGAACAATCACAAGATTACATGAACTTATGTCTTTTCTCATATTGTTTTAGAATTTTTTTTTCCAAAGTTCTTTAAACTTGTAAGGTGTTTGGTTCTCTTTTGAAATTTGTAAACAATACTTACGAGAATGTATTCCATAACGCATTCGTATATGTTGGTGCACACGATCTTCATAATTCGTATGACATTTGAATAGCGACAGCTTCGCTCAAACATTTTACAATTCCTTGATCAACTTCCAACAAAACCTCTTTTATGAACTGCTTCTTTGAAAGTAGTACATTATTCAAATGATGTTGGTCCTTTTACATAACTCATGAGTAACCTAAGATAATATGTTTCTTCTTCTACTTACTGTATTTACGATACTTCTACGTCCAATCACACTTCTTTTCTTTCTTTCCTTACAACATTTTATTTGTTTATCCTATAAGTAATGTACATGAAATTCTTTGTAAATATATTTTGACATTTCTTCACTTATACAACAGTTTGTGAAAAATAAAGTGAATAATGGTTTGAAGGCATTATCCTATTCGAAATATTATTCAAACTTTGATTTACCCAATAAGTTAAACTTCGTTGGTTGGTAGATATAGTTGCAAGCTGATAACTAAAATAGATATTTCATATAAATTGAATTCAAAAATCCTTCACATTGCTCTTAAGTAGAGACTCCTCGAGCATCTTCGAATTGTTTGATTTCATCAAGTAATACTCAGGAAATTTTTTGTAAAGATTTTAATTACACATTGTGAAATACAAAGTGAACAATGTTTTGGAGGCAGGATCCTAGTTAAAACATTTTCCCAATCTTGATTAGTCCACCAAGTTAAGTTTTATTGGTTGGTAGATATAGTTGCAAGTTGATAATGGGAATAAATAATACATATAAATTGAATCAAAAAATTCCCCACATTACTTGTTAAGTGGAGACCTGTCGAGCATACTCGAATTGTTGTACGAGAGACAGCAGATCCTTCTGTATGTAGCCACACATGAGGACTTCTCCCCAACACATCCACAAACTTTGGGCTGGCAAGATCTGCAGAGCTGGGGCAAGAAGGTCAATTTGCCTTGACGAAAGGTTACATACATGGCTCCCAAGTATTTGGAGATCATTTGGGGTTCTCACTGGAATTAAAACAAGTCTTCCCAAAGAGATAAACAAGTACTTCAAAGGAATAAGATTCATGTAAGAGTGATTAGAGACAAGACATATATAATTACACTTTTAGTGGGAGATCAAGTGTACAAGCAATGGAAACGTACTGTTAGCAAACTTAACAAATATTTGCACGTAAGCTAGCCACATAATATAGGGAATAGGTAAGCGGATTAAATATTCTCAAGGAGACCGTTCGTGAGTGTCGCACATGAGACGGTCTCACAAGAGTCCAGCTCATGCTTGCATTACATTCAAGATAAAAACTTTTGTGCAACTGGTGTATGTATTTGAGATTCAAAAAATGAAAAATAGCATACTAATGTTGATATTAAAATTTTGGGTTCTTCAATTCCTAACAAATCAAAATCTAGAAAAAAAAAATACAAATAATCAAGAGATTAATAAGTTTCAAAGCATATCAGCAATTTTGATTATTCCGACAAAAAATTATTGAAATCGGATTAAATATTCTCAAGGATATATCAATGACTCGTTCTACTGTCCTTTTGCTTGAGTGGAACTACTAGAGTATCCACTATCTTCACACACCTTAAGGCCCAGGAGGAATTATGGTGAATCTCCAAGGATGAGATGTAGAGAGAAATATATATATATATATATATATATATATATACTAGTTAGAGAACACGTGCGTCGCACGTGAGGAGTTAAGCTTTTAAAATTTATATTTTGGTTGATTTTTGTAGGGTATTCACTTTTTCTTTAATATTTTATTAGAATGTATTTAACATTTGAATTTATTAAGTTATAGATTTTGTAATTTAAAAAGAGTTATAAAAATAGTAATTTAAAAGAAAAGCTTTCATAAAACTAATTTAAAATAAGTTAAAAGAAAATGTAACAATCTAATTTGACTACTAACTATAACTAATCTAAAATTAGTTAAAAGAAAAGGTAACAATCTAATTTGAATACCAATTATATTTTTTCTTGTTTGATCTTCTTATGTGCCTTACTCTTCTTCTTTCTTGACTTGTTTAATAAATACTACCTCCGTCCCTGCTATCTTTGCCTACTTTCCGTTTTTGGACGTCCCAGCTAACTTTGCCAGCCCAAAAATGGCAAAGAAAAATTTACTCCCTTACCCTTCCATTTCTTTCATTTTACAACTTTTGCACTCAAAAAGCACACATTAATTACAAAATTGCCACTCAAAAACATTAAAATAACACATCACATCAAAGTCAACAGTTTTTTCTTAAACTCCGTGCGGTCAAACCGTGGCAAAAATAAGGGGGACGGAGGGAGTATATGATTGTATCATCTTCTTCACCGCTGGATACATGGATGCATTCCTTATTTTTTGTCTTCTTAATTCTTCTTCTTTTCTTTGGTTCATCATTTGGTGGAGTGTCCACTGTTGTTGTCAATGCTGTGGTTGTGTTGTTGAATTTGTCATTTATTATTTCCACAGTTTCCATCTTTTCTATGGCTTCAACAATTGTGTTCAATCCCTCCTTTAACTTTTGTGTTGTAGTTTAGGGCAATCAAAAAACGGACCTTACTTGCTCCTTGTAAGATCAACCGTCTGTGATGTTCAGATATGTTTTGACCTGTGTATGTATTTTTATTTAGAAAAAAAATAAAAATGTAGTGACTAAATTGTGGACATGAGAAAATGGTTGTCACTTTATATATATTTGTTTTATTTTTTAATGAAGACCTTATTAAAAACTAAAATTGTTACCTTCTCAATGGACCTCAAGTAGTCTTCTACTGAGCATCCAACATATACTGTTGTCGTATCACCAAACATTGTCATTGTAGCTTCAAGATGATTTTGTATCACCTTTAGTTTGACTACATACCTACAACAATGAATTTATATAAAGTATAGTGATTTGTCATACTCATCTTATTTTGTAATTTATTATTATAATTTTCTACCTTGGTATTGTTTGAACTGGGTCATCATTGCACTTTCTACATGTTGTATTTCCATCATCTTTTGGTGTTGATGTTGTGCACTTTTTGCATGCAGTGTACAAGGACGAAAATATCGGTTTCGGTGCATGTATCGGTACCTTAAATTTACGGAAATATCGGTGCATATATCGGTTTCGGTGGAAATATCGGTAATTTTTAAAAAAATCACGGAAATATTGTAAAAAAATTAGAAAATATATCTGGTAATTTACATAATGTTATAACTAACATTCATACATAAATTGAAGTTAAGATTTCAAATAAAAAAATATAATTACAACAAAATGAGAGATAAACTAATATATAGAGTGATAATATGAGAAATTTTGTACAAAGTTTATTTATGAACTAATAATAGCATGAACTCCTATGAGGTTCAAATGAATGAGATGACATGCCATCTTGATTTAAACAATATTGATACCAACTCACCATATTAGACCAATTTTGGGTGTAATCATAAACATGTCAATATCTGTTTTAGTAACTCAGTAATTGGGACCACTCTTTTTCTTGATTTGGTTATATGTTTATTTAATTTGGGGTGTGATTCAAGAATTGAGTTCAATTGATGTGTTGCTACTTTTGGACTGACTTCACTTCTCATCATCATCATCATTTTAGGATAGATTAATTGTCACTCCATCATGACCTTTGTAAATATATTTGTACAGGTACTTCACAGCCGTCACTCCCGAGCATATCTCAACATTGATGTGACAGTTATATCTTGACAACAAATATGGATTGTAAGGAACCACTCATTGATTATTCAATTCAGCATTGCGAACATGAACAACCACTCCATTTTGTCGTCTTCTGTAGATTGGATAACCATATTTACCTTGTATGGTGCTTTCACAAAAAGGTCTTGGATAATGACATTTGCACTTACCTACAAATCAAGGTTGAAATAAATTACTAACAGTTGGTTAAATATAAATAAAGAAAATAAAGACAAAAAATGATCTAAAAATTGAAAGTTAAAGTTATATTTTAATGGGTTTCTAATTTTATATTTTTGGAGAATGATATTTATGCTTACCATTCAAAATACACGATTTTTTCGTATTTTTTTCACCGCATGGTCCATGTAACATGTGTTTCTTCACCAATCCATACATTCGAGGATTATTTTCTTCATTAGGGATTTCAGCACACACAAATTTATCAAACTGATCAGTTGTATGAATTTTGTGTTCGCCCTTTAGAATAATCAGTAGATGAGCATGTGGTAGTCCCCTTTTCTGAAATTCGACCACATGAACATGTGCAACAACTTTTTCAAATATTTGTTTCTTAAATAATTGATCTTTCAAGTCATGCAATTTTGCTCGGAAAACTCTTACAGCTAAATCAGGACAAACTTGAGCTTTTTGACCTAGATATAGATTTTCTTGTATTTCTATCCAATCAGGATTGCAAGTCATGGTGATAAATAGATCTTGTTTTCCATATGTTTGGACTAACGTTAATGCATCAAGGTATCTCCGTCGCATATCCCTTGGGCCACCAATAAATGATGCAGGAAGAAAAATTCTCGACCCAACTTCACTTCCACGAAATTCACCTTTAAAAACACTATCCATGATCCCCTGGTAGAATTCGGTTCTCAAATTTGCTTGATTCAATCTGAAAAAATATAATCTTGTTGTCTCAAATTTTATATAACTATCGACTGCATATTGTTGCAACAATCTACCGGCAAATAATAGAGTAGAGTGTCTTGGATCTCTAATTTGCAACTTATAACAATTGTACTCTCTGCAAGAAACTCTTTTTGCATCACCTTTTACAACGACTGTTTAGATAAAAGAATGGTTAGAATGATTAGAATGAACTGAATTTTATATTTTATACCCGCAAGAAAATAATATAAGTGTGCTCAAATCAAAACATCAAAGAAATATTATTTTTAAAAAAATAAAAGACAAAAGTTAATATAAAAGAAAAAAATACCTAGAAAAAATTGTCCTTTCTAAATTGACCATGCACATAAAAGAATTTTGGTAGATTATTTTGTTGGAGGGATTTTTACAAAGTCAACTTCAATATAATTTTTACTTTAACGACACAATACATACCTTCTAGCTCCTGTGAGATAATTTTATTTGGAGTAGATCTTGATGTAGGTCTTGAAGCATTCATCACAACTGACATATTTGTTGTGTATTAAAAAAATGAAAAAGTTAAATTTTGAAGAAAAAAAAAAACATTCATCACATTTGGTATATTTGTTGTGTATTGAAAAAATGAAAAAGTTAAATTTTGAAAAAAAGTTAATTATCTTTTATAAGATGTATGTTCTTCAAATATATTAGAACATAAAAAGGTACCTTGCTCTTTTTCATTTGCATGTTCTTGTATGTCAACCTTATGAATATTTTGGTGCCATCCTGTTTCACCCCTTGGAAATAAAAGAGGGTACTGTAAAGGGTCATAACATCCAAAATAGTGCATTATTCTATATTGATCCCCAGAATGATCAGTACTAACAATAATATCTCTTTCAAACCCTACATTATCATTATTTCCCTCAATCCAAACAACTGCAACTTGATCTGCTGTCGGAGCATTATAAACTCGCTGATCTAATCTCACATCTTTTGTGATGCAAAGTTTTACATCATCTAGAGAACAATACTCCATTAGTCTTCTAAAGATTTTGACATATTGATTCTCCTCTAGTATTTCAATGAGCTTCCGAACAATTTCTTTTGATACATGTGAATTAAAACACATTCTATTTTCAGTTTCATTTTTCAGTATAAAAAAAATATAATTGAAAATTAGTTGGTTTCTTTCCATTAACACTTAAACTTGGAAGATTGTGATAAATCATTCCTTGTACACGAAAAATGAAAACTCCTCGTCATGCTGAAGCAAGCTCTTTATCCAGTTTCACTCCCAATGAAGTGAATGAGAATATAGAATTGTATGAACATATATTTTTCCGAAAATCAATAGACTCTTTTGACTGATCAGATGTATATAGTTCATACAATTTCTCTGGAACATCTGAATGTGCAAGTTTAACTTTTTCATTATCACAACAAAAAGTGGGAGGTTCATGCTCAAATCTAGTTGCTCCACAGTGAATACAACTTGGCATTTTTTTTAGTTTATATTCTTCTGACATTAAAATTCATAATTAGATACATATATTAAAATACGGATTTTTAATTCTACATGTAAGAAAAATATTAAAAATATATACCTTCAGAGTTACTTAAATTTGCTTGAACTTGTAAATTACATGTCGCCGGTCTCTTTTCACGATTTTGCAGAACATGTTCTACAAAGTTTTTTTTCTGAGCATCATTAAGATTTGCATATTTCCTCTTTTGTGCAGCAAGTTTCCTTTGACGCAATTTATATCGGTCATCGGCTATTCAAATAAAAATTCATTTAATTTTTCCTATATATATTCGTACAATATTGTGCAAAATATATATCAACAAAAGAAAAAAAAGAAAGGGTTAGTTCAGTTCATAAACAACAATTAAGAATACATGTACCTTTCAATATTTGTACGTCTTCCTCAAGTTTTCTATACACTGGAGTTGTTGACCACATGAGGTAACCTCTTGCGTGTAGTACTCTGTTTAACTCCAAAAGTAGAGCACCGATATAGTCATTATCGAAATCTAGAAACTCTAACCTCTAATATAAAAATCCATCAAAATTAGAATATAATCATAAGCTGAAAACTCTAACATAAAAATTCATCAAAATTAATAGAACATATATATATATATATATATATATATATATGATAATAATACCTATTATCTTTCTCTTTTTGTTTGTATATATTTTCTACTTTAATGTTGAGCCTTATTTATAGTGCTTTAGTCTTCCTAATTGTATTAGGTTTGAGTTACAAATATTAATTGTATTAGGTTTCAATGGAGATTTAGAATTCTAATCGTATTAGATTTGAATTTCTTGTTTATTTATTTAAATAAAACTATAATTTAACTCATATACAATAATCACTTGTTTATTTATTTAAATAAAACTATAATTTAACTTAAACTGATAATATAAAAGTCCATCAAAATTTAGTGTATTTAAATATTTTTATTCAATTTTATTTATATATCATATTTATGCTAAATTTATTATATATTAATTACCCTCTGAGATTACATGTATTATAAGTGTACAAAATAAAATTGTGTATATAAGAAATAGTGAATACAGAAAGTTTAATAAATTCAGTGTATTATATTTACTTATGAATCATTAGAATATATCATAAATTTAATAAATTGTCAATATAAGATTCTTTCAGTGATAACAAAATTATGAACTTATATAATATGATAATCAAGAAAAGATGTAATATGATTATCAAGAAAAGATATAACAAACTCATGAACTTATATAATATGATTATTGAGATTCGATAGAACAAAATTGAGTGAATTAGTTGAAGCTAAATTGACAAAACTCCTTAATCTTCTATCACATTGAACTTTACACAAATTTTATGTCCCTAACGACTGCTTTTTTTTTTTTCACGTTTAAATTGTTTTTACAGAGAGTAAGATTACATTTAATTTGTATTATTATCGATGTATGAATTAATTACATTACCCAGTAAGCTTACATTTAATTTGTATTATTATCGATGTACGAATTAATACATTACCCAACGTTTAATTGAGATATATTTAATTATAAAAATGAATTAAAATAATTCGTGTTTGGGTGAAGTTCCTGTTGCAAAAATATCTTCATAGTTTTAGTTTAAAGTTTTATTAAAATTCCATCCAAAGTCATGGAAAAACAAATTTGGCCTATCTTCGTAGGTGGATGTATTTTGGCTGAAAATGTATTAAAATTGAGTTCTGATAGCAATGGAAAAAATTCGTAAAGAATGAGTAACAATCTAAAAACTTTCACCAAAATCTTGTGCATGGATCTAGGGATAATAAAGTAGAAAGTAATTAATTAAATTTATACCTGGTTTCGGAAGAAAACTTCGATAAATTGTATTCTTTATCTTTCTATCTCTTTTTGTTTGAATATTTTGTAGTTTAATTGAAGGATTATTTATAGAGTCTTAGTATTCCTAATTGTATTAGGATTCAATTTCTTTTTATATCTTTTAGAATTCTAATTGTATTTGCATGAAGTTTAGAATTTTAATTGTTTTAGGTTTCCTGTTTTGGATGGAATCTGTGTTATTTGATTTTCATATTTCAATTGTATTAACTTGAAATAAATAAAACAAATTGTATTAACTTATATTAATCTGAATTAATATTCTAAAATTGACATTAATTGTATTATGTTTCCTATTTTCAAAATTTGTTTGATTTGGATGGAATCTGTGTTATTTGATTTTCATGTTTCAACTGTATTAACTTTAAATAAATAAAACAAATTGTATTAACTTGTATTAATCTGAATTAATATTCTAAAATTGACATTATCTAATAGGGTTAAAATAGGCATTACAAAAAATAAGAGTATTTTGTAATTAGGACTCTAAATTTGACAATATCTAAGAGGGTTAAAATAGGCATTACAAAAAATGGACAAAACATTCATACTTATATAGTATTATAGATATATATATATATATATATATATATGAAACTGTAATTTTAAGAGTGGCGTATTCTATGTATTTAATTATACTGGGCATACGTCTATTAGTATTGTACAAGAGAGATCTGTTTTCTGTTGAGATGAAATCTCCATCCCATATTTGATTAGATTAAGAAACAAATCCTCTAAAATCTTATCAGGAACGTGTCGCATGGATATTGAGATCCATGAAGTTCAAAAACTTAAGTTTTATTGGTTGGTAGATATAGTTGCAAGTTGATAACCGAAATAAATAATACTAAATTGAATCAAAAAAATTTCTCACATTACTTCTTAAGTGGAGATCTGTCAAGCATACTCGAATCGTTTAATTTCATCAATTTAATTCTTAACATTTGTATACGACACATTGTAAAATATAAATTGAGCAATGATTTGGAGGTATGGTCCTATGTTAAAATATTTTTTCAAATTTTGATTTGTCCAATAAGTTAAGTTTTGTTGGGTTTGTAGATATAATTGTAAGTTGATAAGTGAAATAAATATTTCATATAGATTGAATCCAAAGATTTCCCACATTGCTTCTTAAGTGGAGACCTGTCGAGCATCTTCGAATTATTTGATTTCATCAATTGAATTCTTATAATCTTTTTAGGTCATGTTAATTGTCACTCCATCATGAACTTATAAATATATATTTACAAATACTTCACAACTGACACTTCAAAACATATCTTAACATTAATATGACAAATATATTTAGATAAGAGATATAGATTGTATGGTACCACCATTGGTTGTCGAATTGTGCATTACAAACATTAACTACGACGTCTGTTTTTATGCTTTGGTAAATGAGATATTTAATTTTGCCTTGAATATTGATTTCACAATATGCTTAGGGATACTAATTTCTCTGTCGGTAAGTGGTAATCATCTCTATTAGTTACCGATCTTAACGGGACGAGGATTCCCCGATCAAATTGGGGAATGCGATGGAGATGGTGAATCCCCATTTATAAATTATGGGATGATATTTATGGCCCTCACCAATCCCTTAACCTGAAAACGGCCCGTTTATATGAAACGATGACTCCTCATTCCCCATATAATATTATTTATTCAATAAATATACCCCAAAAAATCCAAAACTTTCCATTTTCAAATCCATTCAAGTTGTGGTGAATTTGAAATTCACTCATTTTACTCAAAAAATAGTTCAAAATGAAAATAACAAATTTCAAATCTATATCTATCCAAACATCATCAACAAATTTACTGCAAAGAATTTCATCTTTCTCCTCAAAATTTTGTATCCAAATGGGTGGATTTGAAAGAATACATGCAAATAGAAATAATAGATTACATGTATAAGCCAAAATTATTAAAATTCTATATAGGAATTAGGGGTTATACTTGTAAGGGGTAATATCAATTTTAGTCTTGTAAGTTGTAAGTTAGGTCTTTTCCAGTTTTGATGAATCAAGTTTAAACTTTCCAATTTTAGTCCTTTAATTATCAATTTTTTTTCACATTTTAGTCCTTCCGACTGCCACATCAGATTTTCCGCCTGCCACGCCTGATTTTCCAACGATCACGTTAGATTTTTCGATGGCCACATCAACAATTTTGGTTGTTGCGACAAAAAATGACTAAAATTGAAAATATTGATAGTTAAACGACTAAGATTGGAAAGCTAACTTGATGCACCAAAAATGGAAATGACCTAACTTAAATGATTAAATTGATATTACTCGTAATTGTAATATAAAATTACTATATTAATCATTTAAAATTGAATAGTAAATTTCTTTCCTCATATTAAAAAAATTAAGAAAAAATAAAAGAAGTCCTAAAAACAGGAGAAACGTTACCAAACTATTATAGAATGTATATACAAATAATTATTTGCCTTATTTTATTACAATTGTATTAATAAAATCATGATATATTCTAACATAAAACTATTAAAAAAATTCAAAGTAAGATTCTAGCTAACATAAAATTATTAATAATAAACAAAAAAAAAATTCTAATATAAAATTATGCAAATAAATATATTAAATTATTGTTAAAATCTTATATAATAATCTTTTACAAGGATATATGATTTACATTAAATTAGAGTCCTACTTAAAATAGAATTCTACTCCCTCCGTCCCGCTTATCTTTGCCTACTTTCCGTTTTTGGACGTCCCAGCTAACTTTGCCAGCCCAAAAATGGCAACAAAAAAATTACGACCTTACCCCTCAATTTCTTTCATTTTACTTACTTTACACTCAAAAAACACACATTAATTACAAAACTGCCACTCAAAAACATTAAAATAACACATCACATCAAAGTCAACAGTTTTTCTTAGAATTCGTGCCGGTCAAAGGTGGCAAAGATAACCGGGACGGAGGTAGTATATGATTTTGGATTAGAATTATAATATTAAATTATTTTAAGTATGAAAATCCTAAATTACTATTATAACCTTAAATAATAATATTTAATAAGGACATATTAGGCAATCTCTATCTTATAAGAAATATTCATACTTTTATATAGGTAATAATATATATATATATATATATATGTTTAAATAAAATGTAAGGGGAAATATGCAAACTAATTGATAAATCCTTGGAGTTAAAATTCTAATTTATATTTATAGGGGTGTTGTTAAAACATTATTTAGGGATTGAGTTATGACAATCATTTAGTGTTCAAGTAATAATTGAACTTTGAAAAAAATGAACCCAATGATATTGACAACTCATGAAGTTTTAGGGGAAATCATTTATTTATTTATTTTGAATTTCAAGTGTGTGATTTGTCCCATTGAGAAATTGCTCAACTTATGCTTTTGAAATAAGAATTTTTTTAATAGACTTATTTAGATTTAATTCTAATTTAGTATTGATGTTAGTAAAATCTAAAAAGTTTCAACTAACATATCTGAAAATTGAGAGTGAGAGGATTAAAAAATTCATCGAAGTAATATTATGCAACCTTTCAACTTTGACCACCAATTTTCACTAGCAAATTGAAATATTGATGCAACTTTGACTGCCTATTGTGACATATTTCGTTTACATAGTAACTCTCCATCAAACCGTCTCAATATAAATTATTTTCGTTTTCGTAATCAAATGAGATTGAAAAACTCACCATAAAATGAAATTCGATTCAACTCACTCTACTTTATTATTAAATTAAAATGGATAATCTTCAGTCGAGTTTTCAAAGTAGACTCAAGAAGTCTCACAAAACAATGCCTGTTAGTTTGCATGTTATTAAAATCACAACTGGTTTTTAAAATCCAAATCAAATAAACAACACAATCCTATTATTACTTGATCATGTTTCTCCAATGAAATCAACAATACATCAAATAACATGAGCATATAACCAACCTAAGTTTGATTTTCAGTATTTACAATTATATACCAAACTCTATTCTACTAATTTATAATACATTTTTATAATAACAACAGAAATAAATCGAAGTAGGAAAAAAATGCATACTTGAAGAAGCTCATTTTAAGCTGTACAAACAAGGTTTCATGGAGTTCAATCTAAGCTTCAGGATTAGCCTAAAAAAGATGGTAAATAAGAGAACTAAATCCATCAATAACTCTTAACACTGATAATTGCTAATGAATAGAGAATGCTCTCCTGAAAAATGTAGACTAAGGGGTATCGGATTTGTCCTCTGACCTTCGGTACTCAGGCTTCAGCTCGTACGATCCTTGATTGGTTCCCTTGTTGTTATACACGCAGAGAAGCTTAAGCATATCTTTGAGAAATTGCTGCCAGAAATGTCGTCAAAGAGACTTCAGTATGTATGATATATCATACATTATGTTCCAAAGTATGACCTACACAAGTACAGGATGCAGAATCTAAAACGAGGTGACCTACACAAGTACAGGATGCAGAATGTAAAACGAGGTGACCACATCACAATATTGCTCGATGATGGTTTTAGGAGTTCTCTAGTACATAACATCACCAGCCAACATCTTGGAAACGTTATGGTGAAACTTATGTTGGTTCAATTGTATAATACAATAATAATTGGACTGAGAAACTAGAGTTAGCATGTCATAGAGTAATAATAGGATTCTAAGGTATCTATCAATTATCAGCCACAATTCAACCTCAAATGCTTGATTACAAACTGCAATCTGAGTTAAAATGATTGTTATGCTGTTTTCAAAAAACGGTTTGCATACCTCAGGCTGATTTGTCTTCTGAATCAGTTGTTTCAGTGTCCAATTGGGTTGTCTCTCAAAAAGCTTGAACATGATCTTTTCCATTTCTTCAGGAGAGGATCTCGTTCTTTTTGTTTCAGACCCTTTGGCTTGAACCTTCTTATCCTATTCACATGTAATGGAATTTTTCTTAAATACATGACATGTATATATCTCATTGTGGTCATGCACACACAACAAATATTTAAACTCAGTTCCAAAATCATTAAAAAAGAGAAAAATAAGTGTAATGGTTAAATACCATTGATCCAGAGGACTTCATGTCAAACATTCCAGGCATGGGTCTCATACGCATTCCATTATCATTCTCGATGATCTACATGATATTCATAGAATAGAAGATTCTTTTTAAATCTAATAGAACACAAAATATAATTACATTACTCCATACTCTTTGTCCAAGGAATTAGTTACCTGTATTTGTCTTGTCCTAGTCATAGATTTATTCGTCCTCTCCCTACAAAGTTTACTATATGTTGGCATATCAATTTCACGAGGCTTCATGTCGAATTTGTGGTAGATTTTCCCCTCCACAGAAGGCTTGCCTACATAGCAAGATAGCATAAATTTGGCTCAGTAAACAGAAAAGGTCAAATGATAAAGTCTTAAAAAACATAACATTACAAGAATGAATCTCAAGTGAATGGATAAACTAGCAGACACTGACCATTTAGCCGTCACCTGGTTACAGCTTAAGATGTGATTGATATTTAGTTGATTCTGTTGATATGTTTTGAACATTAAATGATTATCCTGACTAAAATATAGCTCCAATGAAGATTAAAAGGAAGGGAGAAAACAACAGAAGTGGACATGCTGAAAAATAATTTGTTTAAAAGAGATGGTTTAAATGTAACTCTCTATATCATCCTTTTATCTCGAAAAATAGTGAATAGCTCAAATAAGGGCTGGTACATCAATCTTGTTTGAACACAATACAACTCTTCAGATGAAAATAGCAACAGCAGATGAAAACACCATTTCATCCTTATTCAAAAGGGATCTAATTTGGCTTTGGGTTTTATAGAGAGAATACCTTGAAAATCATATAGATCACAGTTTTCCCAGTTTGACCAACCATCATAATCTATAAGCTATTTTAATGTGCTCGAATTCACAGTAGAAGATGTTCTCATCAGATAACTTGATTCACAAAAGCATGATGCCTAAGCACAAGATTGCTTTGCTGCCTAACCATTATCTTAGGCAAGGATATAAAAAAATACTGAAATTCACAACTTTGTAGCAACTGAAATACTTGCACACTAGAAGGGAAGACTTTATAAAGGAATTGTGTAATGCATCAACAGTGTATAGCAGTGACCTTGAGATGACTCGGACAATACAGCCAAGGGAACAAAATCTGTGGACATGTCCATCGAGAAGAGCTTGGGCGTGTTACTACCCCTTGTCTCAGCCAACTCCATTGTAAACTGATAAAGTCAAAATCAGGAGAATTAGAAGAGAGATAAATAAGGATATCAAGAAACCTACAAAAAAAACAGGGCGCCCAACTGGTTCTCCTTAACCTAGAATATATGACAAATTTAAACAATGAATGCATGCATTTGTGGAGCTGAAGCTTCACACATAGGATTGAAGAAACGTACAACTTCAAATAAACAATATGTCATCTGTCTTGCTCTTATTTACCTTTCCTTTTCCAAAATTGCTCTCACTTGAAGTGATGTTGTAACACCAAAAACCAAAAATTTCACCTTTTCAATTATGATAATGTGAATCTCAGTTTCAAGTCAAATTAGGACCAATATTGAAAGAGTGGGGGAGAGGGGAGTATGTTCCTTTTGTTGAAATTGAGCTAGCATGAAGGAATTTGTCAAAGTAACAGTAGCCATTTTTATGGCAGAATAAGGAAAAAATCAAATAGAATGTCCTGAAATTACCTTTCTCTAAATTCCTAGTTCACTAACAAGATTACCTAGCGAGCAAAACGTAAGAAAACCCTTCTCCTCACATAATACATGTACTTTCTGTGAGTGTCGATTATACCAATCAATAATTACGACAAGCAACAACGCTTACGGGTGTGCAATAAGCTCTAATCAATGATACAACTAAGTAGTTCTTCAACGGATATTGACATCTGATAGAAATGGATTTAACTGAGGTTGTTGGTAAAGAAGGTTGCTTCAAAAGAATGTTCGCTTAAGCAACAACATATCATGAATCATTCTTGATCTATTTCATGGTCACCACCCAGCCACATACGCGTTTGAAATAGAAAAGTAGCTTCATTGGTCACAATAGCTGACATTTTAAGGAAGCAATTTTCCAACCAATCATACACCATAGGAAAGGAAAACCATCACAATGTTGTGTGTGTGTGTGTATAAACATTGCGGCCCGTTCTCTCTACAACTCTACTACGTATTATGAAAATTCTATTACTAGTGGGTGATCCTATTGTCTAAAGAAAGTAAAAACAAGAATGAGATAAACAAAAAGGAAAGATTCTTGACAAGAACCAATCGGAAGAGTGAAACAAAGCATACTCACTTTATAATGCACAAAATTCACAGTTTTCCCAACAATAAGACAGATTGCCAATCCCCCAAAAAAGCTTTAAAATCAAAATAATGGTGCAGAATTCGATAATTGCCAATAAATACAGCAAAAAGCTTCAATTTAAGGAGCCAGGTAAAGTAATTGAGGGGAAAAATAAACAATAAACACAAACAAAGACATGCATGCAAGATCATAAACAAAGAAACAAGTTTAGAAGAGAAAAATTAACTAATAATTACAGCAGCATGAAAAAAAAAAATCAAAATCGAAAGAGAGAAACAGAAGGCGACACCATATCAACATACATTTAGTGTAAATGTACACACATAAACACCTGGGTGGAAGACAGGTCTTCGTTGGGGCGTAGCGGATCGACGGCGACGATGACTTTGGCGACGATTGGGGCGGAGGAAGCGTCGAAGGAGTAGGGCGGCGGAGGGTGGTTGGATCTCTGCATGGCGGCTGCGACGACGGGGGGGCACTTCATGAGCCACATGTGGCGGTCGGCCCTGCTGGATTCGAGGTGGCAATTGTTGGCCGACGGCATTGTCGCCGCCTCTGAAGCGCTGATTTTGTTGGGTTTGTCCGCCATGAAAACGGTGGTGCGTTGCTTTGCAGAATCTGTACGATGTTGATATTTCTACTCCTATTTCACAACGGGGAATTTTTCGTTCTTTCACCTTCACTTTCTGTCTTAGGCAAAAACTTGTCTTCCCAATACACCACACCCAAATGTATTATTAATTTGGTATTAGATATATATATATATATATGAGCTATTATTGATACATTTATAATACTCATATTATTTAAAGGTATTACATAAGTGTTTGGGGCACGCAAGACCTACTCTCTATCTTATAATCAATATCTATATCTATATCTATATTTATATTTGGCAAAAACTTTTATGAGTCAGGTGCATTGATCTGACCCGACCCGTTCACGCGCCCAAAACGCGCCTCCCACGTGCATGCACGCGCTCCCACGCACTCCCACGCGCTGGAGACTTATCCTGAAGCTCATCCAAATTTCGCTCAAATAGACCAACCTTTGTGTATAGTTAAACCAACCTTTGTGTATAGTTAGACCAACCATGTGTAGGTAGGTCTAACTATATGCAAATGTATGTCTAACATATATAAAGGTATGCTTAACTATATATGAAGGTATGTCTAACATATACAAAGGTATGTTTAAGTATACATAAAGGTATGTCTAACACAATGTAAAGGTATGTCTAACATAACGTAGAGGTATGTGCCAAAATTCAAAAATCAAGCCAAAAAAAGATAAGGCATGGAATCTGGGCAGAACTGGTATGTTTAACATAGCTTAAAGGTATGTCTAACATAACGTAAAGGTATGTCTAACATATACTATTGGTATGTAATTTTTTTTTAAAATCATGAGCGAAAAAAAAAAAAAGAGGGTGCGGTCCCCCCGACCCGAATCCGACCCGGGTGCATGGATCTAAGATCCATGCACCTGATTCACAAGAGACTTACTTTTTATATTTATATCTATATAAAAAGAAGATCTTCTCTATAAATAGCAAGAAAAGATTTTTCTGCCCAAATTCACCTGCTATTTCTGACAAGTTCATTTTGAACATTTCCAAATATTGTAATTTTTATTATTTGTCATTATTACAAATTTTTTGTTGGTCATTTATTTACTTTTCATACTATTTTATTATTATAATAATTAAATAATAAAATATTATTTTATAAAAAACTAGATTTAGAGTTAATATGGGGTGGCTAGGAGTAACTTTTTTTAGCAAAAGAAAGAGTGTTTTCAAGAATATGTCTCTTCACATTCTTGAGTTCTAAATAAATTATACTCCCTCCGTCCCTGCTATCTTTATCTATTTTCCATTTTTGGACGTCCCAGCTAACTTTGCCAGCCCAAAAATGGCAAAGAAAAATTTACTCCCTTACCCTTCCATTTCTTTCATTTTACAACTTTTGCACTCAAAAAGCACACATTAATTACAAAATTGTCACTCAAAAATATTAAAATAACACATCACATCAAAGTCAACAGTATTTTCTTAAATTCCGTGCGATCAAACCGTGGCAAAAATAAGGGGGACGGATGGAGTACTTATTACAAGCAAATAAAAATTATTAGTTGTTTTGAAAAGACCAAAATGTGTTAGACCAATAAGTATTTAAATGGTTTATTTCATTTATACCTTTTTCTTTAATTTACATTCAAATGTCAAAACTTTTAAAGATTACAAATAGAGAAGCCTATTTGTAAAATTGTAAAAATACATTTAGAAATTTCAAATTGAATATATATATATATATATATATATAAGAATTTGATTTTTTTTTTAAATTTTGAGAACTATTAAAAATCTTAAAAGTAATAATGTCAAATGAATGAATCTAAGAATGTAAAATCGAGAAATTAAATGATAATATAATATATAAATAATGAACATATATAAATAACATCTAGAAAAAATATTTTGTAATACAAATATTATTAATAAGCAATTTATAATAGAGTATCAGTTGAAATAATTAGAAAAAATAATTAATCTGATGATCGTTTAAAAGTTTTTAAATTTGTTTTAAAACACACACATTTAGAATTTAAAATTTATTTCAAAATCCTTAAAATAATTTTAAAGCTATATATATTTTTTAAATACATGCTAAATTCTTTAATTAAAAAGTATTGTCAATATTAGTCAAATCATATAAAAAAAAACAACAAATTTGTAAGTTAAAAATTATATATAATAGTCACTTTTTAATCATAAAGTATTTACAAACTACAAAATTTCAAACATTGTTTCAATAATAGTTATTGTTGTTAGTACAAAATAATTAATTATGATTTGAATGTAATTAATAATAGTACAAAAGTATTAGATATTTCAAATCATGTCATATATTGAATATAACTTTTCAATTTATGACTTTTATATATATTATGAATATTAATCAACAAATTTATAATATACACTTTTAATATAGAAATATTCTAAATTATAAGTCGTACAACGCACGGGTGTAAATTGTAATACTAGTAATAATAAAACGCAAAACTAAAAGAGTTTACTTGAGAGGGATCATTTTTATCCATTTATTTAACTCACTTCAAAAACTTTCTTTGAGAAAATCTTTTTTACCCACTGATTAAATCTACTTCCACAAAACTGTGAGACGAATCTTTTTTTTATTGACTAATCAAACTTATTTCCAAAAAATTTATCCTTTTTACCCACTAATTAAATTCACTTCCACAAATTTATATGTAATTTGTGGGTTGTACATTGAACCATGTGAAAAAAAATGATTTGTATCACATGAGAGTGACTCAAATAAAAGTAAAGACATTACTATAAACACCCTAAAAATATAGGATAAAATCACATTTGGTCCCATAACTATTATCTTTTTCACAATTAGTCCCACAACTATTTATTTTTTTTAATTTGGTCCCATAATTTAAATAATTGTTGTATTTTGATCCCAATGTCGTCAAAAATTTCAAATTTGGCCAGAAAATAGTCATATGACATCCAATTTGGGGGTTTCCGATGAAAAATAATGACATGACATGAGATGTGATGATTATTGTATTGGTCCAAATATTAAAACAAATTCTAAAAAAATGTCATATTTATTAAATGCTTAATTATTTTTCACCGGAAACCTCCAAAATAGATGTCACGTGATAATTTTCCGGTCAAATTTGAAATTTTCAGGGACATTGGGACCAAAATCGAGCAATTATTCAAGTTACGGGACTAAATTAAAAAAGTAATAAGTTATAGGACCAATTATGAAAAAGACTATAGTTATGGGACCAAATGTGATTTTATCCCTAAAAATACTAAACACAAAGGAAAAATAAAAAATAAAAATCGGGATGTGTTTAGAACAGGACGTGTGGATTGAACCTCAATTACACATATGGGGATTTGTATTAACTTGTATGGTAGAACGAACAAGCAGATCTTACGTGAGACCTTGTTTGAAAAAGAAGCTTACACGAATCATTTGAAGCTAATTAACTCATACAATACAAAAAATATTAGTCTCACATAAAACTATATAAGATTATATCTTAGTTGAGACAGTTTCATGAGATTTTACGAGAATCGAATTGAGTCGTATGGATACCGCTACAAAATTTACATTCTACAAGGGTAAAAAAGGGATTTCATTAAACACTATGTTATTATAGGTATAATAAGTTGAAAGGACTCTACTGCTCTAAAGCAAAATGACACACAAACCAAGTCCTTTGTCAAATGCTATTTCTATTGGTCATTTCGCATATTTTTGTTCCTCAATTTCAGTATACAAATTTAGACTCCTGCTTTGATAAAAAATTTGCAGAGGGATCTAGATTATGATGCTCGCTTTTTCTTCTGTTTTTTTGCAGTCTTGGCGAGAGCAACACAGATCTCTCGTGTACGTTTGGAGACGATGTTATTACAGTGGTTGTTAGTAGCATCCCGAGAAGTGGTGGTGGTGTTGTCATCCTTGATTGCACTTTTACGACGACCCTCTAACGCATCCTTAACAAAAAATTTCAACCTCCACAATGTTGAATCACTCTGCTCCAAGAGAGATAGAGAGAGGTATTAGAAATTAGAATATTCAAGATTAACCACCATAATGTATGATACAAAGGGTGTTGATAAGAACCTGGGCAGTTATGTCAAGCTCCACCTCTTCGAGGTTTGCTTGAAAGTTTATGTTATTTTGAGCCACTATCTTCAGTGCCTTTTCAAGATCTTCAGGAGATAATTTGGAGAGGGCAATCCCGAGCTTTCGCTTCTCCAAAGTAGATATGCGTCTGTAATAATGTGTTCGTGTTTAGCATTGAAACGCTCGATCATGTTTAAACAAACAAATGGATGGAATGGGTAAAGTACCAAGAGCACAGACCAGAGACTTACAAAACAGTTACAGAAACTATCTTCACAAGTTTATTTAAGTAATCTATTAGAGAGGATTCTATTTCTAGTCTTTCGTAAAATGTCATCGCAATGGAGTTTACATATTCATTAGCCATTCATATTCCACTAAGCATGAAAACATCATTCTCACTAAGACCGACAAGCAAATGAGTACGATGTGCATGGTTAATGAAAGAGGCTACTATGTCGAGTTTACACGTATTGTTACTTTCCTCTAGTATTCCAGTGAAATGCCTGATAAACTAAATCAAAATTTGAATTAGAAAAGGAAGACTCTATTTCTAAAGCAGTATTAATAGAAGCTACTAGCTGCCTGTCTTACAGAGAGGGAAACTGATGAATGTATTATTGGTTGCAAAGTATATACGATAAGGTTTAGAGCAGGATTAATGAGAAGTCAACATAGACTAACCTGCAGTTATTAACCACCATTCCTCGAAGTTGTTCTATATGCATATCAAGGTCATAAAGCTGAAATACATTTAGAACAAACTAATCATTAATGAGTAAGAGAACATTACAACATATTTCCAGGTAATTCTTTTCTTTATAATGTCACCACCAAGACTAGAAATTCCATCGCACCTCATTACTTATATCCCTGGCCAACTTTGCATGAGCTGCCTCGTGAACAAGCTGCATGCTTATTTGTGCTTCAGCTTCCTCTTGTTCTCGTTTTTCTTCCTAAAATAAAGATGTTCATCAGTTGATTACAGAAAATATTTGATCTATCAGTTGCTTTTGTGGGAGATAAAGGATGGATGGATGAACAGTAAGTGAAGGTTATAAGTTGGACGCACATGGAAGAGAGATGAGTAACAGTTTAGTTTTCAAGGACAAAAACGGATGAATGGGGTGCTAAGTTAAAACAGGTTAGCCTCAAGTGATGCACATGAGAAAGAGGTATAGAAATTAGATATATAAGAAGCAGTATTACAAGAAATCACATACTAGAAAACAATCCTTGACTTAATGACTTACCTCTTCTATAACTTTCGGTAAAAACTGCAGCCACTTCTCCTCAAATTTTTCGAGTAGTGTCTTGGACATTACATGAACATCACTCTTTTCATCATTGTACTTCATTGCATTTTTAAAAACTAACCGTATATCAGAGTATATCTCACGGACATGCTTATATCCAGTTCCATCCTTGGCTTCCATTTGGTTTTTTATAGTACTGAAGTCCATGGGCCTGTCAATGATCTGACATAAATGATTTGTGAAGAAACAATCCAAAAATATAACCTAACCTTAAAGGCATCACCTCTAAATATTTACATAAGAGATGAGTTGAAACCATAAGTTGAATGAAGAAAATTTTAGAGTTTTTCATGAAAGGGGGGTAGGTATTTTAACTAACTGACCAATTAACATTTGAATAGTGAATCGTGACCAGCAAATAATTTATGCTAGAATTCAAATTTGAATGTACAAGGTACACAAAATGCTCAATTTCACATCTAATTTATCTTTGCAACTTTGAACAAAGTTTAGCTTCCTTGGCATTTGAAACCCTCCAACTAGTCCCCCCCCCCCCCCCCCCCCGCCTTTGGCATGCTATAGAAATGGTTTCTACATTTATCTACTATGCAATAATTCATGTGCCATCATACAATCAACTTTTGTACTGGCACATTATAACAGTACGCAAGTAAATGAGAAGCTTCTAGATTCCATTCTGAAGATCATTTCAAGCTTTTCCTGACTTCTAAACCTACTATTACGGTCATAAGCTTCTTGACACCATGGATCATGGATCATAGAGGCCATATCATTCTTCTGAATTTTGAGATCACCGTAGACATTTTTTTTTTTCCTTTTTCCTAGTTAAGTTCAAAATATAATCGCTATTTGTTTCTTTGTTTATTTCTGAGTTATTAGAGCATTTTCTTCAGCTGTTAGATAAGAAATCTCAGAGAGTATATATAAATATACAGAGGTTTACTTTCTGAGTAAGATTGCAGAATCCTCTTCTTTCCACCATACTAGAGAAGGAAATTGAGCTATCAATTTGATTTCAATATATCTTGTAGCCAAGCAACTAATGCAAGCTCCCAGTATTAAATAAGCCCAGTTGTGGATCCACGTTTAAGATTATTGATGTTATAAAAATGTCATCAGCATATAATAATATGTCCTATATAACCTTTATCTTTACAGGTTTAACTTGCTGCGTGTGGATAGGGGTCAAAAGCAGAGTGATTAGTATCCACACACAATAATTACAGCTACAAGTAGGTCCAACTGTCAGGAGAGACCGCTGTACCTGATAGTAATCCTGTAACCCAAGTCCTTCAACATCCACTGGTTGCATAAAAGGCCATGCCCACTTGTGCTGTGTGATCTATAACAATAGAAAGGTGTATGATAAATCATTTATGCCTGAAGTGATACTGTTCATAGGAAAGAAAAGTTTCGCTTAAAATGATTAGAGCATAAATAAGAGATCGTCATAAAAGCAAATAACGGTCCAATGCACATAAATCAGCAGTGCATGGGGAACAAACTTGGAAGCTAACACCATAGAATATGATACAAAGTTGAGCACAATATCCAACATAATCCTGAAAATATCATTTTCACCACAAAACTGAGGCATCCCCTGTATAAATTCTTGAAAGTAAATTACTAAACATTCTTGTATAATAAGGCATATTCAATTTAATATGTCAAAATACCAATACACTGAGGTTCAAATTCTTCACCCAAATTTTTTCCTAAAACTCATAATTCACAACCAAACATTCCTTAACAATCTTGAAAGATCATCTTCCTTGAGGGATACTAGTTGAAGGTTATCCAAGACAATAATCCTAGTTATTCAAATTAGACCTATTTATCTAGATAATAAGAAATTAACAGGTGCAAGTAGCTTCATCAACTACCGGGAATTCAAGAGAAAATCAAGAAAACAAAAAGACATAGATGTAACTGTTATAATTTAAATTGTATATAATAGAAAAAATGATGTTGTTTCTTCCTGTACAGTGTTAACATGTCTGGAGTTTTAATGGAAATTTTGAATCAAAACAGATTAAAACCACTGAATGGTTTAGTGAATGATAATCAGAGGCGAGAACCTTAAAAGGAAGGTTGATCATTTAATACAACTAGCCTCAATAATTTGTTTGGTGATCAATTTATATCAAAAGAGTGAACTAGTGCACCATTGTGGCCCTGTGGGGGTAAAGAATAAAAATTCATCAATGGCGTCCATGAAATGAATCCAGGACAGAACATTTGTAAAGATGGGATGTCTGGAAAAATGGAACCTTGAACTTTCTAACCGATGCCTATGCATCCCGGCCATAAGATTCAAGATATATCTACATTATATAACACTACTCCATACGACATTGGGTTTGATGATGTGCCTATATGCATGAGCAGTCAGCCCCAGATTAAGATATCAGGAGTGTGCATAAAGCAATCAACCCAATTCAAAAGCATAGAACTACCATGTTCTCTGATCATAGTATAGCATTGGCAAAGTCAATTGTTTTTCCTTGTGAACTGTACTCACCACAATACCCAATACCCAAGTAACCTATTTTAGCAACTGATCTACTTGGTGGTAGAAGATTAAAGCTGTCATACACTTTATGCCACATATTTCTCAAGTAAAAAAAAAAAAAAAAAGGAGATAGGCTTTGAAATTAACTGACACACAATTGCGAGCAATAAGACACATACCCTACATGGCTTTACGGACCATTGAGAATCAGCACACTTAGATAAACTAAAAGGAAGATAAGATGCAGTAGGAAATGGATAAAACAGCACTTTGGTAGAGTATGCAATGAGAGACAAGTATAATTAGAACCATCATATCGCCATAAATTTTGCCAATTGTGATGGTTATACCGTGCTATATGCCAGAGTTGAACTACTCAGTAGCTTAAACTTGCCTGACGAAATATACTCCCAAAATGGCGCATGAGGTCTTGCATTCTCTTAGAAGCAGCAGCCTCTCTACGCGAAGCATCCTGCTGCAGCTTCTTCATGCTGGGGATATGCTTTTCCTTTTCTTTATCCTTTACCGTTAAAGCACTTCTAGAAGTGTTTGGTTCCTTTAGCTCTGTGTTCAAATAAAATTGTTCAACTTCTTTTACTCTTTGTTCAAGCTGCAAGACATACAAAAAATTATAACAAGCAAAAATGACTGGATAATGCCAATGGAACACATACCATTATGTTAAATGAAATATATGCCAGCACACAATCAACAAGTCCACCCCTAGAAATCTAGGTATCACATCTCATCATTATTTTAGTTTACATGAACTAAAAGCATATGAAAAGTTCAGATTACCTAAACTTATAAGAAAAATGACATCATTAGCATTCGGGAGGACATGTTCAGGTGCACTGCTCATGCTATTTAGACCGTTGTAAAATGAACAAAAGCTTACTTTGTCAACCTTCATGAACAGCTCATCAACTTTATTCTTATAGTCATCTGGTTGAGCAGCATTGCCTTCAATCGCCCTTTGTCCCATGTTTGAAGCATAATTATTTGATGCATTCACCAAATCCATCTAGCATTAATAGAGAATTAACTTGAATTAATTCCAATAAATATCAGTCCGTGGCATTTGAAGCTTGACTGGCATTATTGATTTTAACCCACACCCCTAATTAACAAATGGGAGGAACCATATCACGGTACAGAGAATAGAATGGGACACGTAGGGAAGAAAATAAACCGTAACCAATTATAGAGAATCGGATATGGAGGGAAGAAAACCATGTAATGATCATAGATAACGGAGCCTCAACAATCTAGCAGAAATCGCTCACTGTGAATTCTCTTTTATCTTCTACTTAAGTTCATCATGTCCATAAAAATTAAAATAACAACGAGATTTTGGTGCAACGAGTTACACTGGCAATTACATCACATTCATCTTTGCTTTCTGAAAACAGTCAGACCCAAATTCCTGTATTGATATATTAACGATCAATGTAGGATAGTACAGCACAAGTAATCAAATCACTCCACCAAGAAGGAAAATTAGAAGTCCACGATTAAAAATTGCTTGAAAAAACCTACACCGATTAAAATTAACACCAAACAATCAACCCATTACCTCCCAGTCTTACCAGGTATTAAAACTCATTGCAATTTGAAATTTCTTCACAGTTTCCTCCAAAACACATCATACCAAACCAGTAAACTCCGAAACAATCAAATTCACACTTAGAAAAACCTAACTGAAGCATTAATTCACAGAATCCTCTCAAATATTTTCAGATTCAGTAAAACTGAACAGTCTCACACGACATATAATAAAAGGCACTCGCAGAAAATGTCGACAATAATCCGCATGCGAAACAAATGCACCAACCACGCACATGGAGGGAGAGGGGGAGAGAGAGAGAGAGAGAGAGGGAGAGAGAGAGAGATGCGCACCTCTTCTGGGATCGGCGGCCGGAATAATCACAAGCTTTTTGGACGGCTTATTTATTTGAAGAATTTTTAAAATTATTTTTCTACCCTTTTATTCACACCTATATTGCATTCCCATTCTTTTCTTAACTATTTCCTTTATCAAATTTTGTTTATTCTCGACGTTACACCGATATATATATATATAGGAGTTAGTCTCATGTGCAACTGGTGTATGTACAATTCGGGTCGGGTCTGGGTCGACCCGGATCCACGCACTTTTATTTATTTTATTTTTTTTGAATTTTATTTTTCACTTCAGGTTGTTACCTTTATGTTATATGCATGTGACCTTTATGTTATATAAGTGTGACCTTTATGTATAAATATAATGACCTTTATATACTCTAACTTAGAAAAAAATGAAGAATTTTAACAAAATTTGTACATATTTACGTTTATGAAATATTAGCTGCACATATATCCATCCTTAAAATGCACTGAATTTTGAAATTTTCAATTTTTTTCAAAGTTATGGATTATAAAGGTCATAATATTTGTACATAAAGGTCACAAGAACTGTACATAAAGGTCTTAATCTGAAGCGAAAAAATCTGAAAATCTTTATTTTTTCCTAAGTTACTGAACATAAAGGTCATCACATTTTTACATAAAGGTCACACTTATATAACGTAAAGGTCACATCTTTACAACATAAAGGTAACAGCCTGAAGCGAAAAAAAAAAAAATCCAGGTGCTCGGATCCGGGTCGGGTCGCCCCAGTTGCACCAATCCAGATCCGTGCACCTAGTGCATAGCAGCATTTGCCTATATATATATATATATATAAACTATACGGATTTGACGGTTAAATCATAAAACTAATTATTCGATCATCTTTCATTAGAATTTAGCATATGAATTGTAAGTGATGTACTTTTAAGGGTTTTTTTTTTGTCCAAACATTAGAGACACATTATGGGCAACTCGAGTGTCAGAATCTAATAAGAAATGATCAAAAATTTAGTTTGATGGTATACATATCAAATTTGTATAAGTTTATATAAATGTCGGTGCCGCAAAATCAAGTTCCGTATTTTATGTTTAAAATTGTTGATAATTCGTTGAGTTGTTGTATTTAACTCGACATATTATATATTTGTATTCTTTAATAAAGTGAAAATCATTAAGAACACTTAGCGCTCTCATTCATTTGGTTTCCCTCTCAAACCAAAATTAAATTATATTTAGCTTTAATGCATACAATATAATACATGTGTATAACCTCATTAAACATTGAAAAAAATATATTCATATGAATAAGAAATTAATATGTATATAAATTGAGCAAAATAAATATTTATCAGACCATGTGATTATGAAAATATTTTTTAAGCAAAATTAACCTAACTGAATTCAAGAAACAAAATCTTGTGCTATTAATATTTAAAATAAAATCCGCTGCTACCCTGACTCTCTCTCGTCATAAAAGATGTGATGTTTAGGGATGGCAACGGGGCGGGGCGGGGCCGGGGAGTAATCCCCATCCCCGTCCCCGTCAACTTCGCGAGGAATTTTTTTTTCCCATCCCCACCCGGCGGGGAAAATTTCCTCCCCTTCCCGCCCCGCGGGGATTCCCCACCACAAAATATTTTTTTATTTAATTTTTTTAATGTATAAAAAATAATATTTTAATATATAAAAATAATCCACAAATTACATATAAATGTCAACAAAATCACCAAAAAATTATCTAATTTGTATAAAAGATAGTATATATTTAATTATTATACTATCTTAAAAGTATAATGATAAATTATATTATTACATTTTCATTAATTTTTTCAATACTTAATGCATTTAGAAGAGGATGAGAAACGAGGGCTTTGTATTATTATTAATGTGTATATAAAAATATATTATTTATTTTATAATAATTTAATTAAAATATATTAATATATATATAAATTGGCGGGGCCCCGCGGGAGTATGATCCCCGTCCCCGCCCCGCTAGTCGGGGAGAAAATTGTCCCCGTCCCCGCCCCCGGCCCCGCGGGGGTATATTTCGGGGAATCCCCGCCCCGTTCGGGGCGGATCCCGCGGGGAACGGGGATTCCCCACCCCACTTCCATCCCTAGTGATGTTACTGTAGCTCATATTTATATTTAAAAAAAAACTCTATATTGTATTTCATGTCTTATTATTATTTAGATTTTGATTTTGATTTAGATTTAGTTTGAATATAACATATAACTAAAGTATATATATATATATATATATATATGTATAAAACTTTACTAAAAAATTTGTAAAACCAATAATTAAGTGTAAAAGTAGTTTTCGATAAAAACATTTTTAATTACCATATTGTTTAATTTATTATATTTCTTGCTCAAAACATACATTTTTATATTTTTGTTAAAAATATTTATTTCAAAAATCTCATGTGATACTAGGATTTTATACTAATAGTGCAGATTTTATATATGGTTGTGCTCCTTAACTCGATGATAAGTTTCTAGCAAACTTTAATAAACTCCTAGCTATATCTATTGTTTCATGAATTATAATATAAACATATGTTATGAATCGTTACCTATAACAGGGCCCAATTTTCTTCCTATATGAACTTTAATATATATATATATATATATAACATATAATTATTTAATCTGATTTTGAGTACTTTGAATAACAAAAACTTTTATGCATCAGTTCCGTGCAACCGGGTCGACCCTCCCACTCGCTCCCACGCGCCTGGGTGGATGCGCTTAAATTCACTCAAATTTGCTCGTTAAGGATACCTTTAAGTTATGTTAAAGATACATTTAGGTGATGTTAACAATACCTTTGAAATCCTGATTCCAGGCTACATACATTTACGTTATGTTAAGGATACATGACCGCGCTGTCGTGACGCGATAAAATTAAATAAAAATCCTTCTTAACCTAACTAACTAGTAGATAGGGCAAGTCGGACTCAATCCCACGAGGAGTGAAGATTTAATTATGTCACATATGTTCAATTCAAGAAACAGAAAAGATGGGGGGTTTTAGATTGATTGGTAACTAACACTAAAATTAACCAAGAACGTAGAAAACAAATTAAACAAGAAATCAAATGATGGAAAACATTCAAGTTAACAGTTCAATTATCCCCCAATATCAGTTATGCTTTAATCAATGTTACACCCCTCTCTCACATTATCATGGAATTATCACCCCTAGTCTAACAACAAACTCTGTTAAACCGAATCGTCTCTTAAGATTAGTTAAATTAGGATAAAATCACTAATTAACCCTATTCAATTGAACAACCTAGAATAAGCTCTCTAGATTTAATTCATCAAATGCATTAATCACCAAGACAATAGGATGAACTAGACTCCAAATACACAAGCTCGATTTGATAATTTAGGATTATGCTACCCTAGAGATGCACGACCTCTAGTTTACTACCAATGAAAATTAAACCACAACAATTAGGATTCATGATTTAAGATTCTAGCAATCAATTATCAAACACTTAACCTAGGTGATCAATCTAAATCAAGCATCAATAATCGAAATCATTCAACACAGATAGCATAATCAATTACAATCAAACATCGAGAAGGGGAAACGAGATTAATCAAAACATAAATAAATATATGGGTTCAAACATCCCTGCTAACCGAAATTGAAGAATTATCCAAGCATTCTTGAAATTGAATCCATGAAAGTAGAATAATAATCCATAAGAAAAGAAACTAATCTATTAAAATAATTCTCTCTCTAGAGTGGCTTGGAGAGAAAGAAAAGAAAGATCTCTCCCTAATTATGTGTGTGAACATATCTTTTTAACCCTTTTGGAGATGGGCTTAACCCTATTCCAGCCCAAAATCTCGTACACAATCTCGTTGGGCTGGGCTGCAGATGGATCACATTGGCAGACTGGGCTGACACTGGGTGATCCAGTGTGACGGGCTTCTGGGCCCAAACTGCCCCAACTTCGATTGTCTTCATTTCTCAGCCCATGAACATATCTCTTGATCAAAGTATACTCCAAAATTCCTGAATAATAGTGAAAATGATATATGAAGTATTTTGATACAAAAAAACATATATAGATATGAAAACGGTGCATTCAATCACATAAAAGATTATAAAATCTCAAATCAAACCACAATAAAATGCACCAATTTTCTACCTATCAATACATTTAGGTGATGTTAACATTAATACCTTTGAAATCCTAATTTGATACCCTTAGAATTCGCTCCAGGTCACATATATTTACGTTATATTAAGGATACTTTTAGATTATGTTAGAGATATCATTATGTTATGTTAGAGATACATTTGTGTACAAAATGTGTAACACAACTATATTATGGATAAGGTATCTCTAACATAAAATAAAGGTATCCCTAACATAACCTAAATGTATGTCTAACGTAACGTAAAAGTATGAAATTTGGGCATAAAGTTATCCTTAACATAACCAAAATGTATGTCTAACGTAACGTAAAAATATTCTTAACATCAACTAAAAGTCATGACCAAAATTTTGAAAAGTAACGAGAAAAAAAAGAAAAAGCGGGTTCGGTAGTCTGGATCCGACCCGGTTGCATGGATCCATGCAACCGATGCACAGGAGAATTACTCACTTTGAATATGTATTTTAGTTATAAAAACCCCATAATATTAGATCTATAGTTACTAGATTTTCATTTGAGTAGGTTTTGTACGAGATCGTCTCATGGATCTTTTTTCGTGAGATGGGTCAATACATAACCCACAATTAACAATTTATTTGAAAATTAGTGGATATGAGTTCAATTCATAAATAATAAATATTTATCTCATGAAAATTATCAGTGAGACCGTTTGATATACGTTTTTGTGTTTTCAATTTTGTGAACATCTCATAAAGTTAGGGTCATTTTAATATTTTCTTGGCCCAACCTGGCTTAATAAATGATGAATGACTTTTTCATTTCATGTGAAGTTAATATAATTTAAACAGTTTATGCTTACTCACCAACTATACCATTTTCTCATAGGGTTGACTTATCTACATCCGAGCTATTATTAAACACACCCCATAATTTTAAATTAAAAATAAAGGAAAAAGATAAAAGATAAAAATACCCTTATTAATAAAATATTAGGAGAGACTATTTACACCCCCAACTTTTGCTAAAGATCCACCACTTTTTGCTACTTCCAATATCTTTTTACTATTTCCAAACCAAATCTTAAATAAATCCAATTTATAACCAATTTTATCTAATCTATATAGTTTTGAGATCCGAAGCACAAAATGGTATCAGAGCCTAGGTTTATTAAAAACTTGAATTTATATTTATTATATTATGTAATTAACCAATTGGTGAGGAGAATTATTCGAGAAATTATGGATCTGGACGAGTGTCCAAGATGTATACCCTACAGGAGATATCATCAAATTTTGACGATATATGCTCAAGAGCATTAAGACAAGGTGACATATTGGAATGACCAATATGCTGAAAAAGAACTCGCAGGTGCCGACGAGGAGACCTTGAGGCAGTGCGATAGACAAGCAACATATTACATGAGTTTCCTTTGGGTAAACCAGATGTTATATGTTGATCTAATGAATCATCAGGAAGTAGCCCATCAAAACCATGATGCCTGATGGAATGCCCGAGTGGAAAGAGATACTTCTAGATACCTCTAAGATTTCTGAAAATTTTAGAGAACTCCAGAAGACGGTGCAGAGTTATGGTAACCGCCATAATCACTTACCAACACAAGTTCATCAGATCCAAAGCCAAATGGAGACGATGATAAAAAATCAGAAGAAAACTCTTGAAATCATTTATGATATTAAAGAACGAGTCAAGAATTTGAAGAATAGACCAAGTTCATCCGGAGGAAGGAGACGTATAGATTTCGGGACAGTTCCCTATTTACACTAAGATAGGAAACCAACCGAAGTTGTACAACGAATGACTGATGATTTTCAGAAAAGCTTTGACACTCGAGTTATCAATTTTTAAGATGAACTTTTTATCAAGTAGGAATAAAGGCCATTTTTTGAATGTCTTTCTGACTGTAAAAAACTTCTTTTCATTAATATGCCACCGATTTGCTTCACTATCCAAAAATAAACCGTTATAATATCTGCATGACATTCTCCATTTGGTGTGGCATTCATAAGGACCGCTGCCCACCAATAGTCACTAGGCGTCTGTATAAAGAACCAGTTCATCTTCGTCTTGAGGTATTGCAAGTTTCGGGAGCTTTTGGCAAACCTCCTTAAGTTGCTTTATCCCCTCTTGGTGTTTTGTCTTCCCATTTGAATATTGCATCATTTTTTAATAATGGGCTAAACACCTTCATGTAATGTGCCAGATTGTTTATAAACATTCCAACGAAATTAACAACTCCAAGAAAACTCTGAAGTTGTTTCTTATCCTTGAGGGTATCTGGAAATCCTTGTATCTTTTCCACAATATGACTCTATAGGATGATTCCAGATTCATCGATTTCAATTACAATAAATTCGATTTGTCTCATAGAAATTACTACTTTCTTTTCTGAAAGCACTAATCCTTCCTTATGACAAACATCTGAAAATATCTCCAAATGTTTGAGATGCTCTTTCATGTTCTTTGATGCGATGAGGATATCAACAATGTACACGAATATGAAACTGAAATAATCTTTGAAAAGATTATCCATCTTCATTTGATATATATGGGGTGCATTTATTAATCCCATGGGCATCACATTCCAGATTTAATGTCCTTGTAGTGTGAAAAAAGTTGTAAACTTCTTACTTTCTTCATTCATCTTAATCTGGTAGAATCCAACCTTACAATCGAACTTTGAGAATACCTTAGCATATTTGATACAGTTAACCAAGTGTTCTCTACTCGGGATGTAATATCCATCGAACTCCAAAATGTTATTACTCTCTTTGTAATTAATAACAAGTCTTGGCTTTCCTCTTTTGATCTCTCCATGATTCGTTATAAGGAATCTTTGGTTGTTGTATGGAGAAACTCCTGGTGAAATCAACTTAAGGTCAAGATATTTCTTAAGTATCTTCTGCATATCCTCACGATCCTATCGGTTCATAAGGATTGTCTTGTATCTTACGAACTCGTGTTCCTTTCCGGTTTAACCTTTAAGGATGCTTTAAGCTCGTTCTTGTCCCACCATGCCAAAGAATTTTCATTATAATTCATTTGGATCTTCTTCTTGACATCTTCGAGTGATATTTGTTCTTCAATGGTAACCTCACTCGGTGTGTTCTCCAATAGGCTTTTCATCAATTCTGCAATTGCCTCTGGAGGTACTCGTTCTTCTCCTTGAATCCTGAATGAATACAAGTTATTATCCCATCTCTCGGTATCCTTGTGCTTCGAACCATATTGTTGATAGGATAATAATGCATCACCAAAACCTCCTTTTATTCGCCATTTTTTGATGTCGAAGTTTGGTTTCATCACCACGCTTGCTGCGAAAAGTAATAGACATTTTTTTGTAGAATGCCTCTTGTAGTCTTTGGACAATAATCTTATGATCACATAAGGTTGTGAAAATAAGTCTTCTTGTCTCATTCTCTTGTGTAAATCGTTTGAATGTTTGTAGGAAATTGTTTCCTAACAACACATCTGCTCTTGTATCATGGAAATAGATTGGTGGTGTCTTTACTTTGTACCATGGGGTACCACCTGCACCTCCGATCATAATTTCCGTTTGTTTGATTCCTCGATTAAGAATAAGAATCCTTTTAAAGAAATCTCTTCCTGCGATAGTTGGTAGATCTTCTCCAATTTCTTTAGAAAAAACCTCCTGTTTTGCAGTACATATTCCGACGCCTGAGTCGACATAGGCGGCGAAATATTCGGTCTTGTATTCATCATATAACATTCCAATAGAAATGTATATGGAGAATGGGCTAGTGGTCATTTGATTCTGTATCTTTTATCCGCCACTGTGAACTCCATTCCATCTTGTAATCTTTCCCAAGGTTTATGATCCTCGAGAAACTCGATCCCAAGCATTATCTGATTTGGGATTCTTCTTGCAATCCCCATGATAGTCAGCTCAATTTCACCCATCCTTAGGCTTCCTTGAAATTTTCCGACTATCAGTTGTTGGAGATAATATAGGACATTACAAGGAAATATATTATCCCGTTGAGTAATGTCGAATACCACTTCAACTCCTCTCCATCTTTTCAGATACTTCAGCTCTCCTTGTGTTTTGAAAACATTTGGGATTCACTGGGTTGTACTCAGTCTTTTTTCTTCCCAACGGCAACTGCTCATATTCTATCTTGTTGGAAAGACATCATCCTTGGCTCAATTCTGAGACTTTGACTCTTGTTGAAGACGAGTCGATCTTGGATTCTCATATCGATCTCCTTTATAGTTGGAGATTCAATAAGTTCCGATAGAACTACCCTGGGGAAGTCCTCAAAGATTCTTGAAACTTCAATAAACTTATTTCTCAAGAATACATTTGAATGATGTGTATTCGAGAGAGCATAGGAAATCTTGTAGGTTATCGAGTAAGGTCTATTCCCTTCTTTCATCAGATCATCTCTTTTGAAATCTTGATGAAGGGTTAAGACTCTGTTGAAGTCTCGATCTCCCAGATTGTATGCAATTCTAGGATAGACATTAAATGTCAATTTTCCTGCATAAAAATTTCCTATAACTGCTCTAAGGCATGTATAATTTGGTGTTTTATGCTACAGAATTCAATTTATCCAATGTCTTTTTCATAGCTCCAATGGTAAAACCGTCATATATCTGGAGTTTTGGATCCTCTTTCATAATCCTCATCAGAGTCTTATAAGACACCGTAGTGTGGGAGATGAATCCTGACATATCCTCTCTCACCGTTGATTGAAGAATTTCTTCTTCACTTTGATTCTAAACTGAATTCACTTCCATCATCAGATTAGATCTCTTCTTCGTAGATGCTTTCATATCCTCAAATTGATACACCTGTATAAGATCTTGATAATAGACAGTTTCCTCGAGTTCGGGTGTTGCCTCAAACTGCCTAATTCCTCATTTTTTATTTTCCGAGCAATCCGTTGAGATATGTCTTCTTGCTCCACACGTCCAGCAATTACATTCTTTAAAACTTTCATTAGCTCTGGTCTGAGCCCGTCTGAAAGTTCTCATTCTTGTAGTCCTATAGGAACTTCCTTGATTTGAGTCTGATGAAGAGATTCTACTCTTGTTTGGTGCTGGTCTTTGCCCTGATTTGTAACTCCGGGCCTTTTGTTTTGACCACACCCTTCTAGGTCTCCATGAAGACCAACGACTGCTTCTCTTGTTGTTGCTTCCACGGTGGTATGGATGACTGCGTTGTTTCTTCATTTTATGCCTCCGTGGTTGACGTCCAAGGACTGTTGGGATGTCATTGTCTTTGCAACATAAGGGAACCATTTTATTGATTTCTCACAGTCTCTTGTAGTTCTTGTAAAGTGCTGCTTGATGATACCATTCAGATAACTTGGCCTTTAAGAAGGACATTCTTCTAGCCACTGTATCTAAGTCATCTGCACTCTTGTATTCCTTGATCAACATTTCTCTTCAGGGACTTGGTATTTTCGCAAAGAATAGTTGCGAGGCCTCTTTGTCTTCCACCTTGGACTTCCATCGGTACTCGGTGATAACTTCATATATTCGTCAATATGACAAATATCATGCAACTCGAGGCTGTAGAGGGCTGGTTTGTATCTTTTTCTTTTTTCTTCTTCCAATCCCTCAAAATAGTCTATGCCGATAAAATGGATTTTGAATAATTTTATCATATTATCAACAATTACTTTCAATGACTCACCAGCTGTAACGTTGTTATTCATTTCTGGTGCTGTCATGTCCCATGCGATCTTTACAGATCCTTCAAGACTCATCTTGAGGAGTAAGATGAATCCTTCATTTGTAAGATCGAGGGTTCATGTTGCAATCCTCATAGCCGATGTCTAATCATCGATAAGGACTTCACGGTTCTTGAAATCTGGGATATCCAGATTTAGCATCAACCCATAAGGATGTATTGGGTCGAGCTGAGACTTTCCATAAGGCGTATTGTAAAGATTCGGTCTTTTGGAACGTGGTCGAGTTCCTGTGACAAAAGGATCTCCTCTTGTGGTGAAATCCCCAACGTGTGGCATTGGTTCGTCCACATGATGTGATTTTGAACTTTCTGCTATGTTGGGATCAACTAGTGGTCTTTGATGTTGGTCACGAGTAACCAAAGTGGATCCATCTCCTGCGTTCATCTTTAGATCCACAATTCTTAATCCCGTAAAGGATTCGGCAAGGTCATGATCCTCTAGATTTATCTTCTCCAAATCCATCACTTGCTTATGACCGATTTTCTTTTGATGATGACAATAAGTTTTTCAATAAAATAGAATCAAAACCAGAAAAGGTTAAACTACTTAGATGACAAGCTGAATGTCAATATTATGATTATGATATTGTCATTATAAAATCTTATGACAACGTTCTTGCAGATTTTTTAACATGAGATGGAAGGACGCGTTGCTGACGAGGTCCTCACATGAGTTAGGCATCTCAGGGAAAAACTTGGAGAGCCTAGAACGAGGATTTGGTACTTTATGTATCAATGCAGAAGTCGATGGATGACTTCAACAAGCTGATCAGAGATCTGTCTCTGATCTAATACGAGCATGCTAGTACACATATAAACAATTGTTCTCGGCACTACGGGGACCTCTTCTCCAGGCTGCATCTCCAATGGTGTAAAAGGGAGAAATAAGAGAACTGGTCTCTGACCCGAAAATTATGGATTCAAATACCATAACTATGAGTGCTGCAGATGATGCATTCCTTGAGGATATACAAACTGTAGCAAAAGTTGAAGCTCCAGTGTCACAACCCGAGTCTTCAAGTAAACTCAGCACCTCTGGGGTAAAAGAGGGAGAGTTGGATCTTAGGTCACAAACTGGCAAAACTAAGGTCCAAACTGACAAAACTAAAAGTTCTCCCATGCAGGTATACCAGAAGCAATGGGAGAGGTTGGCCACGAGAAAATGTATCAATTCAAAGAGAATTGTTGATATCTCTGGGAAATACCCAAGAGTTTGGATGAAACCAGGGAGTCATCCAAATGAGGTACAAGAATAGTATAATTTTGGAGCTCTAGCTTTAATCTATACCGTTTCACCAGGATTCCCCGAAATCTCGAAATTACCAAAATGGATTGGGGAAGCAGTTCACGAGACTTGGGCCAATAATCCACATTTGGCCAGATGCGACATTCTGGAACTGTATTTTATTAGCGTAGCTCCAGAACCAGTGAAGAAAGGTTTTCATGAAGCCTTTCATTTTATCAAGCTTAGGAGATCAGATGGGAACGCCCTGAAAACTATCAAGGCGTCTTCTCCGGAGGAGACTCCCATTTTGGTAGGAGCATTTTCAGAAGATGAAGCTTCTACCCGACGAGCATGGAGACTTTGGATTTGTCTGAGCGAGATGGACAAAGTCAATTATGTTGGTCCCAAGTGGTAGTCTCATTGATAGACCAAGTATGGAAGACATGCATCTAACATGAGATATACAGATAGAACAGTAAGCATAAACAAACGCATAGATATACAGAGGTTCGAAGGTGGAGTAATCATTCTACATCCTCTCTGCCTTTTCTCAAGAGGGAACATTTGTTAATCTTGTTGATTTATATAGTCTTATCTATTACAACACAGACTTAACAAGTAAGTAGCAAGCCTACTCATGGTTGTTCTCAGTTGTTTGCCTACTCTCCTAACTGACCCACACATGATCCTACCCGACCCACTCAGGATCCTTACTTTCTTCTACAAAAAGCGAACAACTTATAGGATCCTAGTCCTAACTAAGCACTCCTAGACAGTCCTTAAAAGGTTTGTCTTCTTCTTCAACTGGATGCAACAAGTTTTGGCTTCTTTTGCAGGTTGCTCTGCTGTAGCTTGCTGCCGAACTGAGTGACTGAATATTCTAGCATTTCTAGGGTGTAGAGTGTTTGAGCTTACTACTCTTCTTTTGATCTTTTGTACACTATTTTCTCTTTTTTTTTTCTTCTTCTTTATTCCTCCACTTTGCTTTCTTTTCTTTTATATACTCTTCCCCCTATTTTCTATTCTCTCTCTCTTTTGTTTTGCTCTTTTCTTCTCTTCTCTGCGCTCTCTCTCTCTTCTCCTCCTCTTCAGTCTTCAGTCTTCTTCTATTTATAGATTAGGAAATATGCCTATTGAAGGTGTGTAGGTTTCCATCATTAAATGCGTTGCACTCCTTCTGATACACGCCAGCTTTTCACTTTCTACGTGTCTTCATCTGATTGGCTCCATTTCTCTTCTCTCTACAGGTAACTTTTAGCTTCCTTCACATGCTTGCTCTGTCAGGTGGCTTGAGGCTTCTGTAGCTTGCTGTTTTGCAGTATGCTTTGACATAGTCTCTTCCAGGTAGCTTCCTGCAGTAAGTAGTATCCTTTTTAGTTTACCAGATTCATTTTCACCATTCTCTTCAATATCCTTCCTCTGAAGCTTTCTCTGTCGTATCTTTATGCAGTAACCTCGTTGCAGTAACCTTACAAGATAGGTTATGCTTATAGATTGAGGGTTACTATTTTATGGTTTTGTCTCATCAAAACATACTTAAATATGTTCTAACAAAGTATCCCTTCAAGTTCTTTCATAATTCAGCGAATGGATCTTTCCTCCAGAATTCAATGATGGGAACAACCACAGAATTTGCAGAGGATCTTTTCGAAACAAAAAGATGAATCCTCTGGGAAAACAAGATTCCGGTTAGTAAAGAAACTATCGAAAATTCTGTAACATGGTGCATGTAGGCCGGTGGACGGATCAAATCTGCTAAGCATACTTGGAACAGAAGGAACCCGAGTTTGGGAAAGGATTCCGACCCAAACCCGACTGACGAGAACGCGGGGTGGACAAGGACAAGAGACCTGCCCAAAAGAAAAGTTATCCGTGAGGATCACGAAAGCCAAATTTTTAAAAGATTCCCCGACAAAGGTATTATGGGCTGAGTCATGACAAGCAAATATCACATGGGATAAAGTCACGGGAAGAAAATGAGATTCCCCGACAACAATCACATGGGATGAGTCACAAGGAAAAGTTAGCAGAGCACTAACTTAGTGGTTGATCCACTAGGGAAAAGAAACAGCTGGCTAAACAAGATTTGGAATCCGCACTTCAAGTCTGGATTATTGCCTATAAATAAGAGAGGAAGAAGGAAGTTGAGGACATCGAACATTTTCCTTAGTTTTCTTAAAATAAAATATAGAGTAAGAAAATTTGTATAGTTTGAAGGTTTTAAAAGTTTATGTGTTTCGAGGGCAAGCCTTCTCTATGAGAGGCTAAAATAGTATTCCTCTCCCAAAAGGAGAATTACTTATGTAATATATATTTTCTAAGTTCTTAATAAAAGAAGTTTTTTTTGCCTCAATGTGTTTTCCGTTTTATCTATTTATCCCTTGAAAGGATCACCTTGTACACTTGGTGTAGGAAACAAACCAAGGTTGTGCTGGGCAGTGGCTGAAGGAGCTGGATAACTTGCAGACCATCTTTCCTGTTGGTTGAAATTGAATAGTGAAATGTTCGTAAAACAGTATGGGGGCAGTGATTTTCCAGCTGGTGGTGTTGCGAGCCATCTCACTCTGGGCTGTTATGGTCAAATAAATGTATGAATTTTAAGGGATTTATTAATTTTACGGAAGCATGTTGGTCTGATATTGATTTATTAATGATTTTTGATCTAAAAATAATATAGATTGGAAAATGATAAATTTTATTTAAAGAATTTTGAAAATCAGTAGAATTTGGAATGAATGTGAAAAGTTGGATAAAAAAAATAGATAAATAAATAAATAAATAATTAAAATGAAATTTAAAATTAAAATAAAATAAAAAATAAAGAAATGGGGTGTACGGACGGAGGGTGGAGAGTGGTGTACATTATCCCATCTTTTTGAATTTTCTTTATTTAATTAATTAGTAAAAATATTTAGTATTTATTTAATTATTTTTGTTTTATTTTAGAAATGATGGGGTGTGTTTAGTAGTCTATGGGGTGTGGATAGAATCTCTTTCTCATATTAATCCTTCTATTTTATAAATCTATAACAAAAAAACTAAAGTTAAAAAAAAAAATAGTAATTAATATGGTTAATTAATAGCATGCTATACTTCAATAGTAGAAACTAATACATATTGAAATGTTCAGTTTCAAAAATTTATACATAAATATAAATAAATAAATTAGAAAAAAAACTAAAATACAGGTGGGCTAATTAAAAAAAAAAGATTGCTCAAAATTTTCAAATTAGTAATTAATAAAATCGAATAACTTTTAGAATACATGTTTTAAAATAAACTATGAACTTTATTCAGAACTTTTTTAACTTTCTTTTCAAGAAAAAAATATTAAAAAAAACAAAAAAAAACCTATAAAATTACCATGAATATATCCACCATCGACTTGAAAAAAATTATGTAAAGAACATTGTATAGATTTTGATGAAGACAAAACATGTAATAGATTAGGCCTAGAATCCTATGTATTTAGATTCTGTTGTAAAAATCTCTAAGTATAGGATCAGGAGGCACGATAATCAAAGACTAAAGCTTGAAGACCTTGCTGCATAAGGAAAACCTTAAAGATTGATTAAAGTATAAGTCAAATGCAGCAGGCTGCTTGACAAGGATATTGGACGTTCACTGCACAATGATGCTGAGTTTGCTAGCTGAATGGAAGACAAGTAAGCTAAAGCCTACTGAGGAACCAGGAAGCTTCAGCAACCTGCTCGGAAGCAGTTACCTCGAAATACATGTACAAGGTTTACGTTAGACACAACCACAAACTCATCCAATCAAAAGATGTCACGTAATAAAGCAAAAAGGAAGTCTGAAGAAATGTCAGACTGAGTATGGTGATTGCAGCAACAGATACGTACGATCTCAACAACCTCGTACTAGCAAATTAGAAGAGGTCACGTTGCCACATACATGCTGCGAGAAGAAAGCTCTCCAACGGGCAGAATTTCCATCACCTATAAATAGAAGAAGACTTGGACTTGAAGATTACCAAACCAACTTGAAAAACTTGAAGCCAGAAACTCTCACGAATCAAACACATTAGTTTTATATCTCTATATTCAGATCGTTTCAAGTCCAGTCTTGCAGCAAGCTATCTACATCTTGAAGAGCTCATCGTTCTAAGCTTGCTGCCTGTGTTATTGAAAAGAAAACCTATTTTTCTTTAGACTGTTAGGAGTTGTTTGATCGGAGGCTGTTCCTGATCAAGTATTTGCGTTCTTAGTAGAAGAACAAGAGCTCTGTGTGGGCTAGTTGAGTTTGGTCACTGTGCAGTAACCCTGTGTGGGATAGACTGACAGTTCTTGTTAGATTTAGGTTGTCTAAGCGACGTTGTGTAAATCAACTGTTTAACTTAACAAAGTTCTTCCTTGAGAATGAGTAGAGAGGACGTAGAGGGATTACTCCACCCTTGAACCTTTATAAACCGTTGTGTTTATTTTCGATATAGCTTACTGCTGATTATATCTTATCCTGCTTATCTGCTTTAATCTGTTGCATATCTCTCATAAGTATATCAACCGTTTTCGGAAAAGAAGTTTTGGTCAAAAAGAATTTCTGTTGTGCATAAAACTCATTTTCTCTAAGTTCATGAAAGGTAACTGCTCAAACAGTAACCTCCAGGACAGTAAACTTCTTAGCTACCTGTCTGAATGACTTATCATTTTGTTTTAAAGAAAAAGTTTTGAAAACTGAGTAGACTTATTCACCCCCTCTAAGCCTACTACCACTTGGGACCAACAAATTCATTTGAAATAAATTTGTTAATTATAATTCATATTATATGATATTAAATAAATGGAGAACAAAGAATCCACATTTTATATAAACGAGATCAATAACTTCAATTTGGTATTGTATGTACGACACTTTCCATTTTTGGACAACCAAGTTTATATTTTCCAATTTTGGTCCTATATGTTTTTACTTTTTTTCCAATGTTGATCATATTGTTCAATTTTGGTCCTATATGTTTCAATTTTTTCAATTTTAGTCCTATTTCGATCGGATTTCTCGAAATCGCCCATGCCACGTAAGATTTCCTAACGGCCATCCGATCAAATTGGATTGAAATTCATGATTTTTTTTTTTGAAATATAGAGGACCAAATTTGGAAAAATAAAACATACAAGATCAAAATTGGAAAATTGAAACATATAAGTTCAAAATTGGAAAAATTGAAACATATAGAATCAAAATTGAAAAAAAACTAAAAACATACAAGACCAAAATTGGAAAACGTATACTTGATTGTCCAAAAATGAAAATGGTCGATCATACATACAAGACGAAAATTGAAATTAACCATTTAAAGTTATAACTGAATGCAACATAAATATCATCTACATACCATTTTCGTAATTCTTAAATCAACAAGAAATCATCACCATCCCTGCCACATTAATTCCCTAATTCGATCAAGAATTCAAGCCTCATTAATTTTGATATTAATGAAATGGTTCCCACGTGCAAATTGTCATCACTACTATCAATATTGTAGAGTCGTGGTCTATATATGCCAACTACTCCCATTTAATTCTTGATCCAAGTTCAAATCGAGACACAAATTTTTTATAATATTTCTTATCTCCTTCATTCTACTTACTTCAATCACAAAAATGTTTATGAAGCAATTTTAGGGATTTTTTTTTACACTTTAGTCAAACTCATTTCAAAAAATTTATACGTTAATTTTGGAGGTTGTACTGTGAATTAACTCATATATAAATATATAAATGAAATTGAAACTCATTTCAAAAAATTTATCGTTAATTTTGGAGGTTGTACTGTGAATTAACTCATATCTATATATATATAAAAAGAAGACCTTCAATAAAAATAGCATAACTAATTTTCCCTCCTAAATTTACATACTATAATTGGAAAGAAGTTAGTTACAAGAATTAAAAAAATCAAAAATAAAAAGATTTATACTTTTAAGGATTGTAGGGTACACTAGGTTGGTCTATAGTCTATTGGTAGACTATGTAGGTTATTTTTGTCTTTTTTTTATATTTATATAAATCACATTCTTTAAATTAAATCATTTTTTTATTTAAATTTTTGTTATAATCTATGATATATCAAATTTATCATTTTTGTATCTAGAATTTAATTGTTCCTTTTATTTTGTATTCACAATTTTGATAACAAGTGGGTTATAAGTGAATGAGTGTATACTTAATGCATATTAAATAAGAAATCATGATTTAAAAATTAAATGATTTATTCATTTAGAATTTATGTTTAATATATGATTGATTAGTTTTATCGTTTTTATTATAATTTGTTTATTGTAATTTTTAATTTTTAATTTTAATGAGACCATGAGACAATTTTAGGGATGTAGGTTTTTTAACAAATTATAATTTCAAATTAAATAGTTTCTTCATCTAAAATTTGTTGTTAATGCATGATATATCAAATTTATCATTTTTTAAGAATTCTAATTTGTTAATTTACACTGCATCGTAAAAAATAACAATGTATAAATTTGATATTTAAATTTTTGTGCATAATTATATTCAACACAATTAGAAATACAAAAATAAATGACTAAATTAAACAAAGATTAGGAAATAAAAAATAAAATTTAAAATACAAAGTTTTAGACTTTTGGAGAAATTAATTATAATGAAAAACATTTTTATATAATTTTCTGGTTTATTTGTCAATTTAAGTGGGTTCAATATTCAGTTATCTACGTTATTTGAATATATATAGCAATATATTTAGGTATTTATATCTTTTCTTTAATTAACTATAAATAATTAAGTTATTGGTTAGACCGAAAATTTCAAGAAAATTTATAATTGTAAACGTCAGGGAATATGCAGTTTTGTCAATAAAATTAAACACTTATTAAGCATTCATCAAAAAATACAATAATATATTTATCATGACACTTATGTCTATATTATAAACTGCAACATACATAACATATTTTTAGGAGTTAAAATGTTTTTTTAATATCAATTATCGTTTAACATCCATAACACAATAAATGTTTCTCATTACTAAATTAAATTTTTTTTTTATAAAATTGGTGTCATTTTTAACAACTTCATATTTTAAATATAGATTTTATAATTCATTGTTCAACAAAAATATAAATATATATTATTGTTTGCATTTTAAAAACATAATAGTATTTAAAATGAGAAACAGTAGAGATAAAATGTCTAAATTCTTATTGATATATAATTTAGGTTACGATAATACTATCACATTATATTATTAAAAAATTTAAAATTAATAAATTAAATTATAAACCGTGCATCGCACGGGTATAATTCTAGTATAAATGAAATTGAAACGGGCTCAGATAATTCTCCATCATAAATATAAACTTTACTGCATAATATATCATACGATTCACATGGAAAACGAAAAGGCGGAGCAACCGCGACGCCGCCAACTTCCGGCGCTGCCGTGGAAGACACGCGCCACTCTCTACTTACTCGGTGCCGTCACCGACGCCACCAGTCGCCCCGACGGCACCGTCAACCGCCGCCTAATGAGTTTCGTCAGCTCCGTCGGCGGTCTCATCGCGCCTCCCAACCCCAACCCCCGCGGCGGCGTCAAGACCTCCGACGTCACCGTCGACGCCTCTCGCAACCTCTGGTTCCGACTCTTTGTCCCCTGCGGTTCCGATATCGCCGGCGGTCAACTCCCTGTCATTGTCTTCTTCCACGGCGGCGCTTTCGTCTACCTCGCCCCCGATTACAAGATCTACGACGATGTTTGCCGCCGCTTCGCGCGCGAGATCTCCGCCGTCGTTGTCTCCGTGAACTACCGTCTCGCGCCGGAGCATCGGTGTCCGGCGGCGTACGACGACGGCTTCGACGTTCTGAAGTTCCTCGACGATCACGGTGGTGTTCTGCCGGAAAATGCTGACGTGTCTCGTTGTTTTCTAGCCGGAGACAGCGCTGGAGCCAACCTGGCTCATCACGTGGCTAAACGTGTCGCCGCCGAGCCACGATTTACTCAGCTCAAGGCAAGCCGTTATTTAATTAATTAATTTATTATTATTTTTTGGTATTTTAGTTTTCAATATTTTTTTTATCACATGATAATAGCTTTCTAAATAAAATATTTCTTCAATCAAGCATGCACAATAAAATAAAATAAAAATATTTTATTATTTTGATCGTTGTTATTAAAATTTTAATTATACATCATTTAAAAAGGAACTAAAGCTCTTCTTAATTTCGAAATGGGGAATTCTATACACACCCCAAAAATACTAAACACACCCCAACTATACACATAAACATTAAAATAATAAAAAAATGAATGTGTGTGTAGATGGGGTGTGTTTAAAAATGTTTGGGGTGTGTATAGAATTCCCCTTTCGAAATATATATGTATTTTTTGCTTCACTATTATACGCATCACTTAATTTTCAGAGTGAATCTTCTATTACATTGAATGGTTCATTTCATGTTTCATCGTATTTAATGCAAATCATGTGTTAAACAACGATGTCATCATAGACATGATGTATGATAATTGTTTTGGAATAGAAAACACGAGATAAAATGCAGTGAAAGGTCTCGTATACTTATTTTATACTTATTTCACAATTGACCAAAGTTCCATTGAATATATAAATATGAATGAAGGTACTTGGAGCGGTGGATTATACAACCCTTTTTCGGAGGTGAGGAACGCAGGAAATCAGAGATCGAATTAGCTGACGTGGATCCAATTATATCTTTGAAGAGATCTGATTGGACGTGGAAAGCATTCATGCATCCAGGAATGGATCGGGATCATGAGATGATCAACGTCAGCGGTCCCAACGCCGCTGACATATCCAAAATTGATTTTCCGGCTATAATGGTGGTGGCAGCGGGATTTGACTCACTCAAAGACTGGCAAATTAGGTATTATGAGTGGCTTAAGAGTTACAACAAAGAAGCATATTTGGTGGAGTATCCAAATATGATCCACGCCTTCTATATTTTTCCAGAACTTCCTGAATCTGGGCACCTCATTTCTGAGATGAAACACTTCATGAATCGATGCTCTTCAAAAGTACTTGTCGACAACGACGTGGCTAGGTCTTGAAATCTAAAAATGTGTGTTTTATTTCTTATTTAAAGAACAAAAATTCTCCTTTTAAAGGAAGAGAGAGCACTGTTTTGTTAAGTGGAATTGGATGGATTATTGATCCAATACTCTCTTATTGTTTGGTTGGTAATGTAGATTTCATATAAAACTTACGATATGTAGTATCTTATATCAGCATAACATAAAAGTTAAATTATTATAACGTAAATTTTCAACTATATTATCATAGAAAAAAATCCAAGTATATTAATTTAAATATTATGATATGTGTACAGAAATGTTATAAATATACTCCTACAGACTAGTGATAAGAGTTTCTTTTTTTTTTTTCTTTAGAAAAAAAGGAAATTAATGATTGAATTTGTAAACGCAAGTAAAATTCATTATTTTTTTCCTTTCTTGAAATTAAGTCAAAACAAGGACTAATATGAAAAACGATTAAATGGAAAAAAAAACTAAACTATCGAGTCTTTTTTTTCCAACTTAAACTTTTTCTTTTTTTCAATCAACTTACAACCTAAACTACTATAATTTGCGACTTTCGATTCATTTTCCACGAAACATGAATACATGACTCTCACGCTAAAAACATAGAATATTGTTTGTGATCTCGTAATTTAAGGTGACCATCATATAAAGTTAGCGTGCATGTGTAGGTTCACATGTTTACCGGAAAATGGTTCAAAAGTTACAATTTAATAAATTTTAGTATTTTAGATTGGTATTTGAAAAATAAAAGGGTTTAGATTGTAAAATGACAAATGTCAATAAACTTCCGCTTTAATTACATTAATCCTATTACATAAAGACCATTATTTACCCTCTCTTTATGATTTCATCTTTCACAAATTTAATAAATCATATTTTCACATAAATATAATGAAACATATTACTCAAAAGCAAGGATGAAAATATCAATATCGCATGTCGTATCGCAATTTTAATTTTACGGATATATCGATGGATATATCAATATCGCAAAAAAATTGAAAAAACAATGGAAATTTTATTAAAATTCTGGAAATTTAATATGAAATTTAATTTAGGGATTATTTTTACACTTCATTACACATATATTCCACTCAAAATCACATTAAAATAATATATTTAAAACTAACATATAGATAATAAGCATTATAAATACTGTTTTTCGAATGAAAACTGATAATATATTACATAATACAAGACAAAATTACTAAAATTACATCACACAATACACTAGTACCAAAAGGATGACCTATGAGGTTCAAACATAGTAGATGAAATGTCATCTTGATCCAAACAGTACTGATACCAACTCATCACATTACAGTACTTATTAATATAGTTATGCACATGTCATTCATAAGTTGCTCTATCTCGTCCAACTGCTTCACCATGAATTGGATAGTGTACACTAATCCAATCATATTGTTGATACTCATTTTGATTTCTATACGACATTTGAGGAGGTGGGTGATGAAAAATATCTCGAGTACTCCAACCAAATTGTGAACTTTCAAAGGTGTCAGCAACATATGAATCTTGAGACATATCACTATGTTCATTGCTACCCATATTCATGGAATCAAAACTGACTGAAATTCGTTCAATATCAGTAGATGAACTTTCTTCTTGATTCCAAGCACGTCTTCTAGTGTATTCTTTTCCAATATCCCACATTTGTAGACCTCCTTCTCTGTTTCCATGATCAATATCTTGTGTTGCATGACTAAACTCGGTCTCACCAGTGAATGGACTCAATAACACTTGGTTTGAAACATAATCCTCTTGATTATATCCACCATTCCCACCATCATCATTGCCATCATCATTGTCATCATTTCCACCATCACTATTTCCACTATTTCCTCCATCAGTAGAGCTATTTGATTTTGAAGTAGAAGATGTATGGCCAACTTCTTGTTGTAACACTTTATCAACATCAATGTCATAATCACGAGCTATATCAGCTACTTTTGGATCAGGTTTCCTTCATTATCATCTAAGTGTGCTAGTCGAACCCATTGAAAAAGTGGATCCTCTTCATCATCATTTTATTTTGCAGTTATATCTAATAGGTCTAGATATTCATACTCTACAACTTATCATTTTCAGCTTCCATATCTCGAATGCTTAACTTCATATTGTAATAACAAAAGACAAGTTAGTTGAAGTTTCGGATATGCAAGCCGATTCCGCTGCTTCGTATGTATTAATGCAAAAGTGCTCCGGTTCCTCTCACATGCAAAAGATGATGTCGTTTGTGATAATATTCGTATTGTCAAATTTCTTAATGTAGGCGATGAGTGGCCATACATAACCCACCACTCAGCTGACATACATCAATAAACATGAAATGCACATTAATATTGTTGAAAACATATTATATATATATAATTTGAATTATGAATTTAACCAGTCTCAAAGAAATTTCAATTAATAAAACTTACAAGGAACCATTGTACTTCGAGGAGCAATGGCAGCACGATCAACAAATCCTTTTCTCCCGTCACGAAAAAATGTAAGCTACACATTTATTACCATTTTATATCTTTTTTTACCTTAAAACAAGTATATTTGTATTTAACAAATATATAAATAAAATTTATATCACCTCATTTCCAAATTGAGCTACACCATCAGAGTTTGGGTCCAACTTGTTAAAAACTTCATGAACCGCTTGAATTAACATAAAATCATCACTAACTCCTGAATGATATTGGAATCGCGGATTCAAGTAATAAGCTACAAAATTAATAAAGATTGTTAGAGTATCATGTATTAATATAAAAATGCTTTAAATTCATGTAAAGGATAATTGTTACCTGCAGCATGTAATTGATGATAAAGTGTATGATCCCACCTAGATTCCAATTATTTTCACCATCCATCGTGATCCTTTCAAGCGTTCCACCTTGTCCTTCATAACACGAAATAAGTCATACAATATGGGCATAGTAGGAACGACCTCGGTGTCCACTACTTGAAGAACTTGATATAGGGGCTCATAAAAATTAACAACATGTTGTACAACATCCCAAAATGTGTGATCAAGAACTTGTCTTTCTAACTTTCTGCCCAAATCTGTTTTACTTAATCGGTTATTTCCCCATTCATCACTCGTAAACAACCGCTTCAAGCTATGCTTTTTATTTAAAAGGCTATCCAACATGATATAATTCATCGTAAAACGTGTAACTCCTGGTCGTACAATATCGCCTTGACATATCTCTCGCATTAGTGCAAGTAACCAACCATGATTAAAAATATAGTTGTTTAATTATCTAGCCTTTGAAATGACCTCCGCAACACTCTCTCTTTTTCAAATATCCTCGAATATTAAGTTGATACAGTGGGCGACACATGACGTCCAATACAAATTATACTTACTCATCAGTTTTTTTCCTGCTTCATCAGTAACAACTTGTACCACATTCTTCTTCCCAACCTCCAACACCACTTCTTTTAGCAATGAATATATGTATTGATGAACCTTGATTCTGTTCGAAGAATCAATTGACTTAAGGAATACAGTTCTGCCCTTACAGTAGACCATGAAATTTATGATGGACAACTTCGTCGGTCTAGTCCACCCATCTGACATGATAGTGCACCCATAAGTCTCTCACTTCTCCTTCTGAGCATTCACATACTCACTCATTTCTTTATGCTCCATATCAAGATATTTATGTTTGATCTCATATGGACTTGGTGGGGGCACTCTTGTACCTACTTCTTGCATTGCAGCAATCATATTTTTGAAATGATGTGAGGATGCTTTGCTAGGTGGCAAATTCTCATAAATAAAGAACTTACTCACAATTCTGCGCAATTTCTCTTTGAGGCTACCACGGGAAAATACATCTTTGATCTTCTTTTGTTTTGCTCTTTTTGATTTGTATAAAAATGGTGCAACTGGAGGTGGTTCCAAACTTGATTCTCGAACACTATGTGTTCGATGAATTTGGGAAGGTTCATCAACACTTCGACTTGAACTGCCTCTTTTATTACTATTCCAAGTGTGTCTTTGTTGTCTTTCCCATTCACTAGCCTTGGAAGCTTCCATGACAACCCGATATGATTTTTGTTCTGATTGATCAAGGTTAGCGGGATACATGAACACATCATCATCATCCTCATCTTCATCATCATACTCATCTCCCAAGCCTTGACGCAGTTCTACTCGAATGTCCTTTATTTTTTGAGCTTTCTTTTGTTTTGCAACATCTTTCATTTTTAGTAAGTTACGAATCTCTTGTTTAACTTCGGGAGACACATGTGTACATGTTCGTGAATTTTTTCTAGGTTCTATATGGCTCAAATGATACTTAAAACGAGTAATACCTCCACTTTGAAGTACAAGATCGCAGAAATTGTAAATAGTTCCATTTTTGTTATTAGAAATGACTCTAGAATATTTCCAAGCAGGATCAAATCTTGTATTGTCTTCTGTGCCACTGCCACTTCCACTTCCAGTTGCCATTTATTTTATATTACCTTTGGAAAAAAAAGATTATAAAGTTAATATAAACATATTATCAAAACAAAAAATCAATCACTTCAACTGAAGTTATAATTTTAAAGTAATAAAAATCATAAATATTCAAAGTCATACAACCAGAATATGTAAATACATAAAAATTTACAAAAACTAATTATAACAATTAATTGTAAATAGATAATTACAACATTACATTTTACATACCAGTGTTTCACTATAACATAATTAATTGTAAAATTATGATTTATAATAAACTTCTATAAGTTAACTAAATGCTTCACCTAACATATACATAATCACAAAAACTTTTGTGCATCAGGTGCATGGATCCTAAATCCATGCACCTGACCCGACCCGCGCGTGTACGGGCTCCCACGCGCATCCCACGCACCTGGGTGGATGCGCTCAAATCCACTCAAATTTGCTTGTTAAACATACATTTTAGTTATGTTAAGGATACATTTTAGTTATGTTAAGGATACCTTTGAAATCCTGATTTCAGGTTACATACCACGTTATGTTAAGAATACCTTTTGGTTATGTTAAGAATACCTTTAGGTTATATTAAGGATATCTTTAGTTATGTTAAGAATACATTTTGATTATGTTAAGCATACATTTAGGTTATGTTAATGATACATTTACGTGATTTAAGGATACCTTTATGTAATGTTAAGGATACCTTTGAAATCATGATTACAGGTTCCTTTGAAATCCTGATTTGATACCCTTAGAATTCGCTCCAGGTCACATACTTTTACATTATATTAAGGATATATTTAGGTTGTGTTAAAGATACCTTTATTTTAAGTTAGAGATACATTTGTGTACAAAATGTGTAACACAACTATGTTATGGATAAGGTATCTCTAACATAACATAAATGTATCATTAACATAACCTAAAGGTATGTCTGACGTAACGTAAATGTATGAAATCTGGGCATAAATGTATCTTTAACATAACGTAAGAGTATTCTTAAACATTACCTGAAGGTATCCTTAACATAACCTAAATGTATGTCTAACGTAACGTAAATGTATGATATCTGGGCATAAAGATATCCTTAACATAACCTAAATGTATCATTAAACATTATATAAACCTGGTATCATAAGTAAAAGTTATGACCAAAATTTAAAAAAGGTAGCGCGAAAAAAGTAAAAAATAAAAAGAAGCGGGTTGGGTAACACGGATCCGACCCGGTTACATAGATCTAAGATCCATGCATCTGATGCACAAGAGACTTACTCATACATAATTAGCACAATTAAACATAGCAATTTACAATATACCAATAAAATGCTATTTTTATCAACTAAAATGAAAAGAAAATATTAAATGTACTTACCAATTCGTAGTTCTTCAAATGACTATTGAGTGATATATATATAGTGGTGCAAGTATTTCCTCTCCAATGTCAATGCTCTTTATCCAAAAAAATAAATAAATTAGATACATTAAAATAGTCATAATCTATAAAGTAAATAATTGAAATTAATTTAATCAAAAATGTTGGGAGAGAGTTACTGATATCATACCTTGAATCTTAAAATGTATGATAGAATGTTCACTTGCATTTATTCTCTTATATAGAGAAATATATCATGCAAAAAAATTAGAAAAAAAAAGTAAATTAAGTAATAATTGGTTAAAGGAATGAAAATTTCAAAAAACCACAAAATATGGCTATAAATATGGATATGAAAAATTGATGTGAGAAGAGAATATATTTCTTCTACTATCAAACAAAATACACAATACAAAGTAAAAAAAAATCACATAGTTCAATTTTTTGAATCAAAATCGCTCATTTTGATATACATGCGATATTTTGTGATATATCCACGATATTTCCCAATTTCCATCCAATTTTGTACTACACTGAACCGATATCGAAATCGATATCGATATTTTGCGACATATCCGCGATACCCAGGAAAAAAACATTAACACCCAATATTCGTATCGCAATATCCGTATCTGCGATATTTTCATCCTTGCTCAAAAGTAATAAAATTCTCTTTATAGTTTAAAAATGAAAAGAAAACCATATTTTTTAAATAAATCATTTGAAACAATAAAATTCTCTTTATAGTTTAAAAATGAAAAGAAAACCATATTTTTTAAATAAATCTTTTGAAACAAAATATTAAAAATAAAAGGGGCATTCCGAGAATTGAACTCGGGACCTCTCGCACCCTAAGCGAGAATCATACCACTAGACCAAATGCCCAAATCGATTCTTTTTCCTTTTACAAAAGTTAAATTCATACTGTAAAACCCTAATCGAGCTTTTTGGGGTTTATGCATTTTAGTGAAACCAGAAATTTTCTGCGCACTGAAAAATGGCGAGAGCTGCTCTGCTTCATCTGCTCAGATCTCAATCTACAATCTTCACTTCAGGTTCTGTTCGATTAAATGTTGTGTTATTTTATTTTATTTTGTTGAATTTCTGATTTCACCTGGATTTTGGTTGTAGTTTTCGATTTCTGGATTTAGATTTTTTGGGTTTGAAGATGCTCTGTAGATTAAGAAACACGAATTAGGGTGTTTGGTTTTATTTTTTGTAATGAATTTCATGTTTAACAATGTTTTTTGAGCAAAAAATGGAAAAGAGTTTTTTTTTTAATGATTGGTATTTGATTGTATAATTTTCTAGGGAATTGATTAGCCTTTCTTCATGAAGTGGGAGTTTTTTTACCGTAATTGAAACATGATCGACTAGTGTGGTGTTGATTTACCTCAAATTTGTAAACCTCTTTCTGTGTTGTGTTGTATGATTAAGCATTGAAATGCATTCTGGCTACTTCATGTCGAATTCATGCCTTCCGTTCGATTACGATTGTAATTGTTTGTTCAGCTGAATCTCCGTAATTTCAATGTGCTCGGATGTGCTGCGTTTGGGTTGAAGTTTGTTTTAAAGATGTGATATCAATAGACAACTCATGGACATGGATGTTGCAATTATGTTGCTAAAGTCGGGATTGATCTTCGTTTTGAACTCATGTTAATGATGCTAGTAGGAATTATCCGTAACTACTAAAACGCTAACTTTGATGTGTGTTGTGATTGAGTATTGAAATGTAGAGCTTGACCTAGACACAGCCATTCGGTTTTAAATCATCTCAAGGAATCTCTAGTAGCATATGTGATGCTTGCATTGGTTTCGTGCTAGCTCGTTTATATATTGGTTATTTGGTTTAATTGTCAGTTACACAGCAAGATGATTTCTTTGCCATTGTTATTTACAGCCTATTTGTTGCATCAGGTAATGGCCTTGCTCGGGTTCGTCCATGGGCCTGTACACTTACAACTGATACCAAATCCACCATGCAGTTTTCAATTTCTCAGAGACGATTTTCATCTCAAGCAGCTGCACTAGAACATGAGAAGAAGATCAGTATTGGACCTCAGAAAGAGGGGGGAGAGGGAAACGAAGAAAAGGCTACCGAGGTTGTTTATTACGGCCCTATATCAGATACAATCAAGAAAGTGAAGTTTCTCTCACTTTCCACCTGCTGCCTATCAGTGTCCCTAGGCCCCGTCATCACTTTCATGACGTCTACTGATACGAATCTTGTCCTAAAGGGGGCAGTTGCATCTTCTGTCATTTTTTTCAGTGCTTCAACCACCGCAGCCCTTCACTGGTTCGTTAGTCCTTATGTCCACAAACTGAGATGGCAGCCTGGTTCAGACAGCTTTGAGGTTCACATGATGTCGTGGCTGGTAAGATTCGTACCAAAGACCATCAAGTTTGCGGATATCAGACCTGCAGAAACCAATAGGCCTTATGTGTCGTTTGAGGCTAATGGTAATTTCTACTTTGTCGATGAAGAGCACTGTCATGACAAGACTTTGAAAGCTAAGCTAACCCCTTCAAAAACGAGCTCATGAATCTGCTCTCAAGAAATCGTGGTCTGTACTGTGTTTGCATCAAATGCCGTTGCCCCCTTATTCATGTCTCTTTCGAAACACAGTTAAATATATATGGAAACGATGCATCTTGTTTCTAATATCGAGCCGATTCTGTAGGAGAATCTTGTTCATGTTGAACAAAAAATACTTTGGCTGGTTGGTTATGATTTAGGCTAAATTCTTGCCTGGTTTTGTACTTCCGATACTGATTATCATCTTCAATCGTTAAATAATTTCTTCGTTTTTGCCCTACTTTTGCTCACAATTATATATATATATATTCATGTGTGGTGGATTCTATACTTGGTGAAATGTAATAGGTATGTTGTGCATGGCACCGAAAATCACTTCTTTCGATTCACTTTCGTCGATTTCTTCTAACCTAATATAATCATATATGAGAGGGAATCGACTTTCTTACTATTAGTGGTAGACATATTAAAACACTCGATCATATAGCTATCTTTGGATCCAACTTTCACCAGAAGTTTGGTCTTCTTGGGATGTTTCTTAACTTAAAGATGGCTTAACAAAAAGAATCCAATATTAAGGAAAAATGCATTATGAAAATGAAGATATATTCTTTAAGGGTTTATTGCGCGAGACCCCCTTATGATATCAAAATTCGGCGTCGGACCCCCTTATAAGACGGAAAATGCAGAATAAACACTCGTTCGAGATCCACTCGTTCGAAAAAAATTGGACTTTTTTTTGTTCAAATAAACTAGGTCCTCGTGACGATTCTTGGAGTTTTTCGATTCTGGAGGCGGCGGAGCCAGATGAAAGGGCAGAGGAGGAGAATTGGGAGTGATTGAAGTCAGGAGAGAGAAAGGCGGACAAAATTGGGTCGGAGGAGAAGGTGTCTCATGGGGAAGAAACGGGGGAGAGTGGGGTGGGAGTGGCGGCGACACTGCTTTTGAAGGTGGAGGTACGTTGGAGTGGGGATCTGGAGATGGCCGGAGAAGCCATGGCTGCGATCTGCCCCTAATTACTCTGCTATCAACTTTTCGCACTACTACGTCGCCGTTTTGCGTCGTTCTTTTTCCTCTAAAAAGACAGAGAAAAAATAATATTTTTTTTAAACATGGATCAATTCAAATAAATTGGACCTTTTTTTGTTCAAGGAAAATTACTCTTAAATGTTGCAAGTAAGTGGTCCAATTTACATTAATCTCTATGGATATAAAATGAATAAGCTAGAAAGAAAATAAATGTTAGCTATACAAAAAAAAGTTGTTCAATTTTCACGAGTTTTTAGATTTTAATGGATGAGATATTAGTAGATACTAATTTAAATGATGTTATTTTAAAAAAAAAATTATATGATTATAAGTATTTTTACATGCACATACATATATAAGCAAAAGTAAGGAGGGAAAGGGTAAATAAGTATTTTTACATGCAGATAACAGACAAAAAGAAGGAAAAATCGCACTCCAGGCGCGTCCAACACACCTTAATATGAGAAGAAGATAGAAAAACAAGTCGAGTATCTTTAATATGAGAAGAAGATAGAAAACAAGTTCGAGGAAACAAATTGAACCTAAAAAGTAGTCAAATGGTGCAAAAGTTGGGCCCATTTCCAGATTATTGGACTATTATATTCTCGTCTTTGAAGCCCATTGACAAGAAATTAGCCCAAACTCTATTCAAATTAGTATCATCTATTTCAAAATAATTGCTGTTTATTTTACAAGATTAAAAATCGATTAATACGTTTAACAATAGAGTGACACTTGTGTATTCGGGGCATGTTGCCCCCAAATTAATTATCACATGATGTTAAATATATACTTTACAGGTATCATGTGTATACTCTTCAGGTATCACATGTATATTCTTATATATATATATATATAATACCTATAGAGTATATGTATAATACCACATAACGTAACACATGTAGAGTATATATATAACACCCGAAGATCATATATATAATACTTATATTCGTGCCCCTATATGCACCAGAGAAATATAAGTTTTTACCTTATGTAAACAATGATTGATCATATTACCAAACCTTTTAATAGGAGTCTAAGAAGTCTAGTATAAAAATTAAGATATGAACAAAGTTGGAAAAAAGATGTTAATCACTCTTCTTGCAATAAAAACAACATATAAAACGGGAACAAAAATCGATTTTCTAAAACAATGATTATTTTGTAAATGAAAAGAGTAATCAACATCATAACAAAATAATCTGATTTTGATTTCATAAAATCTAACCTTGAGCTTGACTCAACTTAATGTCAATAAGTCAAAAGGATAAATATGTGTGTGTGTGTGTGAGAGAGAGAGAGAGGTATACTATTTTGACTCACTTTTGCTTAGGTTAATTTAAGCTCGTTTTTTTATTATCAAAATATGATCAAAATATAACTGTTAAACTTCATAAGATATGATTATAAAGTTATTTTGGAAAAATATGAGAGTTTGCAGAGTTTTTTTTTTTAAAATTGTATCTAATTTTTTTTCTTTTTATTATTTAGGAAATTTTAAGTCCAAACATAAATTATCTAATTTTTAAATATTTTAAAACCTACATTTGAAAAAAAAAAAAAACATGACTTCATCTAAGATTCTAGATGAATTCAACCTATTCACTATTTTGCAATGACAAATAAATAATTAGAAAAAACAAAATTCATGAATAGAAGAAAAGTATAGGGCCGGCAGTCCCATTATTAAGCCGGCCCAATATTAGGGCCCAATTCTAGAAAACAAAAAAGTAACTTAGCCACATGTCATGTACACAACTTCTCCCTAATAATATTATAAAATTCATTCATTATTGTATTACTAATATTATTAATAAATTATTTGGTAATTCTTTTTGTCTTTGTTGTTTCAGAAATTAGGTAACTACTAGACATGGACACCACTATTAAAAACAATCAATCCCAAATTGCATCACAAGTCATTGACTTATAAGAGCATCTTTTGGAAAGCAACTTGAAAACCACATATAGAGGATAATGATATTTAATGAGAATTTATTTTGAGTATATTTAGGTTAATAGTGTTTTGCACATTATTTATAGTTATATTTTACCATATGAAATTTATAATTTATTACACTTCATTGCCTCAAATGGTTTCTAAATTGGCCTTTGTTTTAAATGCGGATATGTGTTTATCGACGATAGGTTTTGATTTGTTTGATAAAATGTAATTATCGAAAAATATAACAGGTAATACAATAATATCTACAAGTAACAATCATAAAAATTGAATGTACAAGAATAATCTTCAATCTTATGAATCATGCTATGTTATAATTTGACTAATTCAAATGTATAGATTGAGAACATCACAACAAGAATCTAGTTAAAGTATATTTTTGCCAGATTATGTGCCCCAAAATATGGTACAAAATTGAAATATTGAATTATCTAATCCCCATCCCCCCCCCCCCCCCCCCCCCCCCCTCTTCTAGAAAATAACCAAAAGAGAGCCCATCCTAAGAAGGCAAATGTTGTATCATTTTACAGTGTTTCTATACCTAACTATAAGAAAATTCAAAATGATTGAAAAGGTAGAGCCAAATAAACATATGTTCATTAAAGAACTCATTTTTATGTTTCTAGTACTTTAGATTTTAAACACTCTCTTCCATAAAGAATCCATCTTATATTGCAATTACAAACATAAGAGTTAACATTCTATACAAAATTAAGAATTGAAAATTGAATCCATAATCTTATACAAAATTTAATCACTATGAAAGACAAAAGATTATTGTGAAGCCATCAACATTTGAAACTTTTTGGCTTTTCTATACATCTAGAAGAAAGCCAACTTGTGAAGCCATCAACATTAACTGTAGCTTTTTTGTTTGTTTTTTAATTGAGTGAAATACCCACAAAATTCTTTTCAAAAAATTTAATAGTTTGTAGCCTAAGCTTAGTATTTTAAATATTCATATGTCCATATACCCCTAATATTCCTCAATCTCTATATTCAACTCAAACCCCATGGATTAATCGACCTACCCTACTATACCCCATACATATATATATTTATATGTATGTATAAAAGTATATATAATGACCATAATGCTAGTTCAAGACTCATTTTTAGGAAAAGCTATTTGCAGAAAATAAAATGAATGACACAAATGATGAGTTAGAAGAAACACTTTCTCTATGTGATCTTCCATTGTATAGTGATACGAGTGTTGATTGGGATCAAGATTTTTCCTTAGCCTCCAACTCATTGTCCTCCTCTCAAGATGACTATTTTGAGTTCTTTAGCCAAGAACTCAACCCTTTTGCCGCCGCCACTGCCACCCGTTTCCCACCGGAAAACATAGTCTTCTGTGGGAAAATCATCCCCTACAAACAACCTGCTACATGTAAACTCAATCCATCAAACCTAGTTGAGATCAAGAACCAAACCAACGAGAAAAAATGTCGTTGGCGACTGTTTAGATGGAAGTTTGGCTCCAGAAGAAATCCGAAGAGGCAGGTTGTTTCCAAGAACGGAGCAAGAAGTACAACCACCTTCATGCAGCAGTCACCTAAGAAAATGTACAACACCAATAAGCTAGGAAAAGGGCATGGTAGAGTGTCTATACTTGCTACTTCATCATCATTAGAGAAATCTAAATGGTATTTGTACTTATTTGGGATTTCAAGATTTTCACCTGTGGTTGAATTGAGGGATATCAAGAGCAGACAGAGCCGCCGCCGCCACTGTCCATCACCATCATCACCGCCACCATCACCGGTGCTTGGATCTCGGAACCATGATGATAAGATAATCAGTGGCAGAGGATGGGGATTCTGGGTGCTGATCAGTGCCCTCATCTGTGGTGGAAACCACCAGTCAACCACCATGACCATGGTGTCAGTCGGTGGCTGCAGTCCACCGGAGTGAGGGGAACAGACTTACTTTGTAATAGAGAGTTATCAGATTGAAGATGTTTAGGAGATTCAATGAATAGATTTTGATTGCACTATTTTATACCATAGTTGAAAAGAGTGCATCTACTTTTGAGGACCATAATGAGAAATTTAAATTGAACTTAAAAATACAATATGTGACAAAGTAAAGTTATCTGCTAGTAAACAACTTTTATTTCTCCAAATAAGAAGCAAATCCTGAAAATATACATTGTCAAGTACAACTCAAGATGAGAAGCACAGTAGATATTAGAGAAGAAAATAAGCAAATCACTCTCAGCTATTCTCATCAACAGGTCTATGTACAGAGTGTACACAAAGCCTACACATCGATGCCACACAAGATATAATACACCACCTACCGATACCAATATACGTGCTATATTGCCTAAATTGTCAGTAGACCAAATTATGTGCACGAAAAATGATTCACATGCATAGATTTGTTTGCTGTCTAAGTAGAGAATGCGGCATCCACTGCTTGCAAAATCGGACCAGTATCAAATCGGAAGTTTTTGAAGCTCCTTACTGTATGGGCATCGGGAGGAGTAGGATCCATATTTTCGACTGCTTTACTTGACTGGTTCTCGATTGCTGTTGGGGTGATTACGCTAGCACTGTTTTTTGCCTTCCATACACTAATTCCTTCAAATTTGAGATGAATGTTAGCCCAAAATCCAGTCAAGAAAACAAGTGCCTTAGTCTGAACATAAATATGAATCAGAACTCGTTATATAAGGGCTGAAGTGCCTGAAATGGAACTGTATAAAATGGAAAGGAAAAGTACAGAAAACCACCCTGGATTTCAAGTTGTATAAATTCATGTTTTTTTACTGGCACAAAAAGGAAAAAAAAAATAAAAAAAGTTTGGGTAACTCTATTATACGTGGCACTTAGATGTATCTTTTGGGTCCTGCATGACACTCGGAAATGGTATCACATACCTTTCTTTGGTCTGTTAAAAAAACACACATGTTCAAGTTTGTTACAACCTTGAAATCTAGGTAGCTTTCCATACTTTTTTTCCTAAATTTTATGTAATAGATATGAGAGAGATGGACCTAAAACTGGAAGCCTCTTTTTTTGGTAAAATTGGAAGGCAATATTGTTATAAGAAGCATGAAAGAAGATGGTAATTCAGTTATATGAAAGCATTCAATATAAAAAAGTGAATTATCATGGTTTGTTATGGAGGATGAGAAAACCTTGAACATAATACATCAGCAAATCCAGGATATATTATTCCAATTTCAAGACAAATTATAAACCATGAATTTAAGCAACAAGAGGGGACCTTTCCAGGGTTTATCAGATCTAGGTGCTACTGGAGGAGGATGCGCTGAAATCCATGTCTTCAAGGATCTGCAGAAAGAGTCCTAAGTTTTAAACATGAAATATTTGAGAGATTTCCAAACACTGATATTGATATACTTACGTTAAGAATGGAGCAACCATATAGAGCTTGAGGCCAGTAATCCCACGGGATATAACACCATTATTTTCCACTTGAAGATCATCGAGCCGGTGCCAAGCAATTTCCTGCAAAAATAACCATAAAATGAAGCCAAACATCTTACAGTTGCCCTGATTAAGCCTTAGAATATGCAAACACCATCATAACAATACATGAACGTATATCATTATATATGCAATTGCTGGTATAATAACACGTTAACTAATATCACTATATGCATAAAAATGAGTGTGAATCATAAAAGTAGCTGATTTTTCACACATTACTGAAGTGCATATCCCGCTGTAAATGTTTGCATGATGAAGGGACAGTGAACAGGCAAAAGGACAAATTTAACGAATGAAGGGACAGAATGCATTATTAGGTACTTCAAAGGCTTCACATTTTCTAGTAGGAGATATGACATACACTTATCTCTTTCTTAGTGAGTGGAGCAAAGTGTGTATCCTCTGTCACCCCAGCAACAATGTACAACCTTACTCTTTGTTGTCCAAAAATCATTTCAATGTAGTCATCTTCATTAAGAAATTTTGAAACATCAAAACCTGTTTCTTCCAGGACCTGCATCTCTCAAAAGAATGAAATTAGCAGTAGCTATAAGATTGATCGTGGACATATAAATAAAAAGGAATGAGTGATTGCAACATCATAAATTAAAAAGAATAGGTGCATCTAGATTGAAAGAAATAAACTAGGGGTTAATTACAATTTGTCATTCAAACTGAACATGCTTTTCACATTTCTAACTGAACTTTTTCTTTTGTTCTATAATTTACCACCATCACATTTATAGCTTACCACCTAATGATTGTCATTGTCTTACGGGATTCCATAATGTGCACAACACATGATATTTTAATGAGTATTTCTTGTAAAACTTTAGCTCCTGAAGTTTAAATTTTTTACACTTTCCCACCTTATTCCGTATATTTTGACAAAGAAAAAAAGTGCATAGCTCTGATGGCAAAGGCAATAAGCTATAGGTTCATTTGAAAAGTCATTGTGGTTGATGACTCTTTAAGAATTATTCCTCTACTCGCCCAAAAGGTACAGACATATCCTTATATCCTTTACCCCCCAAAAGGTACAAACATATCCTAATATGTGATTGTGGAAAACAAAGGGGCATTAAAATGAAAAGAAGGATGTAATTTATTATGTGCTTTCATGAAAAGTCACACAGTTGAGAAGTATATAAATAAGCAAAGAGCAAGAAGTGTTCTCAGAACATCACTACAAATTCATATGTGCAATACCGTTCTGATCCCATGCCTTGCAGTCTACCATCATATATCATATGATTATAAAATAAAGAACCCCGAGGAAAATATTCTATCAGATTTCATGATTCTACTGCTCCAAAATAATACTGCAACCAATCATTTGAGTTGGAAATGAATAAGAAGATGAGCATACTTCTCTAATGGCACACTTATGATCTTCCTCATGCTTGTTCTTCTTTCCACGGGGAAAGCTCCAACTACTTCCTTTCCATCCTTTCACTAGTAAGCACTGCAGATGAAAAAATAATTGGAAAGGTTTAAACGGGTGAACAAAAGGCTGAAGCAAATATTTAAGATTTAGAAACCTGAAGTCAACTAATTGTAAGAGAACTTTGTCCAAGTATATACCAAAGATAAAGTCACACTCATAACTAGTAGTTTTGTTGTCATATTTTTTACAGAACCATGGGTTTGACATGAGTATGCAAAGAGGGGAATATCATCTTCATAATTTTAGTGCATGCAAAACAGCCTCATTTCTTTGAATTTCATATCATATTGCTAGGTTTATATTTTTATCATGGAAGTTTCAAATCAGATTTTACTTTACAAGTTGCAGAAGCAGTATTCTTATATAGATCACGTTGACATTGGCACTCAATAATTAAAAAGTGCATAAGCAATCTCAAAAAGAAAGCATACAAAAAGAAACATATCCAAACTCCCCAGCAAAGGATGAGGTCCATAAGCATCATGAATAAAAAACAAAAACATATTTGTGAAATCCCACAGAAATTGAGAGTTTTAGGCTTCCTTATTCTGTTTGAGTGTTTCATCAAGCATAATGATCCTAAAGATGCATAACATAGTGCACATAAAAGTTCCAATTTGAGATATAAATCGACTATATCAGACATACTCCCACTGAAAGGAAGGTATGGAAGTGAGCATAGAAAAATACTCAGAATTGCTGTATCTTCCTAATTACCATCCAAAGGATTACATATATAATTCTAGCAGTAACTATGAGCAGAAGATCTCACCCTTTGATAACTTTCATCCAGTATGATTGCTCCTGTCACCGGAACTCGAACTTTATATGAAGTGAAGTCCTTAAATATGTCATCTATATGAGCTACATAAGGTTTGAGAACATCACAGTTGTTAAACACTAGGTGTTATAAGTTAAGGATAACCTTGCAGTCCACATATATAACAGAAAATGCAAGTTACTTCAAGCTTATGAAAATCTCAATTCTCAACTAGAGCATCGTTGTTTAGGTGCAAAAATGCTGAAGTTCAAACTATTCATATATAACCTTTTTTACACAAGAAAAATGTGACTACTCCCATCCTCTTTCATAGTTGAACAAAAAAAACGAGATTGCAAGAATTTTTGTAAATCAGGCTGGTTAAGCCCTGAAGGATACATAAGGAAGTAAACTCTTTCAAGGTCAATGACTTTAAAGATGGGTTCTTCTCAACCGAGTTATCTTCGTAAAACCAATGTGCATACTCCACAAGAAACAAAATTCTCTCAAAAGACTGCTGGTCTTCCTTCGGCACATTCAGAACAAAACGACTGCAAAACAACCACCAACAATCGAGTAGATTAAAATCATAATACAAGTTCATTATGGCAAAGTGAATTCATGTCAAGGCTCTACACAGACAGATGATTCCTTAGGCGCCAAATAAGAATTTTTAAATGCCACCATTCACTTAGCATTCATCACTGCACTTTTGCAAATGCCCTCAAAATTGCTAAGGAGAACAAACATGGATTAAAAATCCATCATAACTTCTCAATATCCCTGTTCGTTATCTATCTAAACCTACATCAAGAAGAAAAACAACATAGTTCACTATAATCGCTTAAATAATCGAAATCAAGCATAATATATCGCGATAGACACTCTAGACAGCCCTTCAAATTACAATCACACAGTTCAAAGATTTAATTCCCATAAAAACTTTCTCACAGGGCCCATTCATCCTTCACTAGTAAAAACAACCAACTTCAACTATCTGGGTAACTTTTACTCAATGCTAAAACAGATACTCATTCAATTTCTGCCAACTTCTACTCAATCCCCACCACACAAACTTCTGCTCAAACACAAGAAGATTAAGATCAACATTGGGCAACATAGAAACGTAGAATTCCAACAAAATTCACGAACTCACATACTCAAAAAATGTATATACCTGCAGAGATCGTCGAGGAGTTCTTGAGGAGGAAGAACATTCTTTGAAGGAGCACTGGAAGATCGATTCAGCACACCTGACATTCTCTCTCTCTCTCTCTCAATACCACACTTCAATTGCCACGCTTCAACATAATTATCACACAAGAACACGCACTCGCATATACATGTGTGTGAGAGAGAGAGAGAGAGAGAGAGCAGCAAAGCAAAAGCGATTTACTACGGAGGGACAGCGAACGACGTCGTAACTCTAAGACGGTGACGGCCAAATTAGGGATTTTAATGACTTCGTTTTAGTTTTTTAATTTTAAATTTATTTATTCAAGACATGGCGGATTAAATTAAAATTATCTATAAAAATTCAAAATAGAAATATCATGATTCATCTTATAATTCGATTTAATATTATAAATTTAATATTTAAGTTTACTTCTTTTTTATTCTTTTTGGACATGAAATTCATTTAACATCTTTTTATTGGGATTAAATTTAATTTTTTAAACATTTAAGAAGTCGCATGGTGTCAAACAAAGTCTTATTTCTTATTCATTTTAATTTTTTATTGTTTTCAAAGCCCTAATTATATAATACATTAAAAGAATAATATATGTTGGATGTTGGAGCGAATCTTATATAATACAATCTCACGGATCGTCTTATGTGAGACTATCAACCCACACTTCACAATTACAGATAAATTTATGAAAATAGATTGATTGATGGGTAGAAATGATTCGTCTCACGAAAACACTCCATAATTTACCTGCCACCAAAACTAATTATTCCAAAATAATACTGAAGAATGAAAAGTATTTCCCATATACTTTTGACAAGACCAGGAAAAAAAATACTGTAAAATATAATAAATACCAATTTGTGCTATCACATGAGCCTCATCCAGTAAATAATAATAGCAGAAAAACTTATCTAGAAAAAAAAGCAAAAATCTTCCTCCCCAATAGAAAGAGGCAATATACCTAAATCTGCTGATACTAAACGAATATTCTCCTTCATAGGAAGGATAACACACTGCTATTCTCATGTACTTCTCAAGGTTTCTGACAAAAGCTTGTAATGTTCTATTTGCTGCACCCAAAAACATGCAAATGTGTGAGTCGAGTAAACGGGTCGCAATATAAGGACCGTGCATTTGTAAACAAGAATCACCTGGTTCGAAACAGAGGGAGGGGTTTTGTCCAATGCTCTCTTGAAGTGTTCGTGTTTGATGGTCGATGGTGTGCTGGAACTTGTACCTGATGATGCTATACTATCGTCGATAGACTCCATAGCAGCTTCAAACATCTATGATTTAGAGAAAGTTATGCAACTTTGATTAGAAATAATCCTTGTGGCCACAGCTGAGCAAGAAAATATGTACCACGGAAACGAATAACCAAAAGACCGAAAGAGAGATATACCAGAGAAGCAAGGTCAGCACCACTGAGATTTTTGCAGGCATCATCTCTTCCTAGGGCCATGAGATCCACGCTGGCATCTACCGGCTTATCCCTAGCAAGAGTTTTCAAGATCATTCCTCGTTCATCTGGACTGGGGAGAGGAACATACACAAGCTTCCCAAATCTTCCTGGCCGGAGCAATGCAGGATCGATGACCTCAGGCCTACCAAACATGAAGCAAGATATGAGAGGTCAAATAGGGATTTAATGATGAACATTTAAGCAAAGCAACTACCTATTTGTTGCACCAACTACATAAACACCCCGTCTCTGTTCGGCACCATCCAACTCTATCAATAACTGCAATGGAAGATATAGTCCATTTTCAATAAATAATTGTAATTGTTAATTGAGAATACATTATAAGCAAGTCATCACTGGAGAAAAGCTATTTTACATGCCTGTTTCAAGAGCCGGCCGACAACCCCTTCCCCATCTTTATCATGCTTTGTTGTCAATGCATCCACCTGATACAAAAGAATATGTTAATACTGTTAATATAAGAATATTTAACACTCCAATGAACAAAATATACCGAGACACTAAGAACCATTCTAAGACTTCTTTTTCTTCTTTCTTTTGAGAGGGAGCAAAAAAATTATTAATGAAAGAAGATTACAAAAGAATGAGGTGTTCCCAAGTATGGAGAAAATAGTATCTAAAGGACATTATTTAAATCTTGATAAGCATCAAATACACATTGTCCTGAAATCCACCATACATCCCAAGCTTAATTCATTCCCACACTTCATCTAGCGGTTCCTCAACACTTCCAAAACTCTTCATTTCAAGCCAAAGACACCAACTTAAGTCTTAAATTGTGCGTCTTCAATCTCTTGGGTTTTTCACTTATTCAGGTGCCTATATTAGTCAGTGTTGGGCCTATTCTGGGGAAGCAGCTGTTTGTTGGGAATCCAAAGGACCTGATGCAACTTTTAGAGGCTTCAGATTTCAGTGCAAGTTGAGAAGATGAGTGAGTTGGTGAGGATGAAAGAGGAAAGTGGGAAGAAGAAGATTGTGATCAAAGAGGAGAAGGGTGAAGGGAGCAGTTGCTTCTAGGTTCACGTAAGAGAAGGAGAATTATAATATGAATGTGAGTTGTGGAGAACCTAACAGAGTTGGATCTTTGAGATCCAAGCAACTTGACCTTAAAGGTCAGGTATGAATTTTTCATTCATTAATTCAAGGTTCAAACAAACTCGAGCATGAGTTTATATTGTTGAAAATTTAATTTTTACTTGCAATGATCTTATACAGACAGGTCCTACACCAAAATCCTCAAACAGATGTAACATTAAAAACTTGCTTTATGTCATTGTCTCATCGATATTTAGGAGGTGATATTACTGATTCCAGTATTCAAGCACTGTTATGCTTAAACCAAGATAATTAGAACAACAATTTCATAGTTAGACTAGTTCCAAGTGAAATAAGTAAAACTAGTTTCAAAAAGTTAGTGGTATTTTAAAAATTATTCAAAAGCTTAACTTGCTAGAATCATTTTTTTATACTTTAAGAGTTTGTGCTTGGAGAAGACAATAAGAAAGAACATCTGAGAATATCAATAGAGGCATTCTAGCTTCATCTGCAAGGGGCATTCCACGGTTTATCAGATGAAGATTATTAAGTTAGAATTGCTTCAAAATTTTAAAATCACATTACATTACATTTCCTTATCAAGCAATTCTTGCAAAATTTGCACGCGATCCTATCAGTGCAGCAAATTCAATAAAACAACAACTGCGGCCATAAACTAGATAGTCTTGACCAATTTGAAAGATCATTTAATGTAGTTGAAATACCTGAAATTTCGGCTGTTCGATTAAGTAAAGGAAACTCAATGGAATTCATAACTTTTCAATCTATTTTTCCACTTTCTTTTTATTGTCTGAATATTCAGGAGCTATGAAATGGTGATCCATTTAACTTTCTCTTAGGATATATTCTTGGAAGATTTAGATATATTATATATATCAAGGTTGTTTCAGCTTTTATATGTCTCTTTTCCCTAATCTTCTTATTCAACTTCAAACATATTTATTGCCAAAGAACTAGGTATTACACATAAACATAGAAGGAAAGTGTCTTAAGAGTCAGATCAGCCAAGGTGGAAGCATTACACAAAATTATGGGACTACTACAACCAGGAGAGAAACAGAAACAAAGACAAAAGAAGTACCTCATCAAAGAAAAGTATGCATGGTGAACATGTCCTAGCACGACTGAATATTGTTCTGACCGCTAACTCACTTTCACCAACATATTTATTCAGAAGTTCAGGACCCTTTATGAAGATCAAAAGTAATATAGTAAGAAACCAATAAATTTTTATTATGCGAAATATAGTTCGAGAAAGAACCTTGATATGTATGAAACTAGCTCCTGCTTCATTCGCAACAGCCTTGGCAATCAACGTCTTTCCACAGCCAGGAGGACCATAAAGTAAGAATCCCGTCTCTGCGTCCAACCCATGACCCTATCAACAATCAACAAGTAGATAAACGTATCAAAAGTGCAAAATATTGAGTATCTTAACTAAAGGAAAATAGGGAAATCTTCTATCAACGAAATTATCTTCTCAGTGGGTAGGATACAAATATGACAAGAGTTGCAATAAAGTTTGATAGAAGAGCAAATATAAGCAGCTGAGGTACTTTATAATGCATAAGCTTGTAAAAGGGGTTGATAAAGAATTGTCTGCTAAGAAAATCAAACTAACAAAGAAGTAATATGTGTGCGGTTTGATTGCAGAATCCTTTTAAATCAGCTCGATGAATTAAAGTATCCAAAAAGTTACCTTATATAGTTCAGGAAACTTTATACGCCTAATAATATAACGGTGAAAAGCCTGTCTCAACAACTGAAGACCTCCGACATCATCCCACTTCACATTTGGTATATTTGAAAATCCTTCTCTCTTAGAAGAAGGTTGAACCATTTTAGCAGCTTCCTGCAGATCATATGTATCAAAACACTAGCAAAGAACGGAAATGTGTGTGTGTGTATGTGCGAGAGAGAGAGATATATACATATAGAGAGAGAGAAAGAGGACTTGAATGAACAAAGATGATGCAACTCTAAATAATAAAAATGAAAAGGAAAGGTCAATTCAAGTAACAATATTGAAATGAGTAACAATATTGAAATGACAACTTTTTTCGCTTGCAATATCTTTTAGCTGGATGGTTACAGAGTTGCAACTTCAAGGGATTCTCTACTTTTCTTCCAGGTGTGCAGCATATTGATACGGGAAGTTGAAATGTTATTTCATGGAGATTTGGATGCCAAAGTTCCAGAAATAAAAATCGGGTTTATTGGGTAATATGGAAAATTTGAAATGTAGAACCACTATAAAGAGAATGTAGACATATTTGGTGATTGTGCCAAAAAATTTGAAAGCAAGAAAACAATAAAATTTAATGAGAGATAGAGCAAGTCAAGGAAAAATAATTTATTTCAATGAAAAAAGTGGCAATTTTTATGCGAGCGTCTACACCCATGCATGACCTGAAACAGGCAGAAGTTAAACTTTAAAAAAAAAAAAAACCAAATAAGTGGAGACTCTCCACTTTCAACTATTGTGTACAGAATTTTGTCGGTGCCACCTAGATGCATACATACCCACACCCCATCTCCAACCAACCAAGCACCAAAAAAAGAAATATATTGTACATAGTTTCAAAAACACCGCTAACGTACAGACCTAAAGGCAAAGACAGACATCGCCATTTAGTTCACTATCTAGTTTATGTAATTGTCAAAGCACATCACAATTTCCTCCACTAATTACTCATATTAGTCAAGCAGCAGAGAAGAAAAAGGTTCACAGGTTTAGACATGATATAGTTAAAATATTTTTTAATGAAGCCCAAAGGACAATGGAAATAAGAAAGAAAGACAGACATAATCCAATGTGTTGAGTATGATCGAACACAAGATACCTCAAAATCAGTCATGGTTATCCTAATATTTTTGATATCTTCATCTGAAAATGGTGGCCTCCACCAATCTTCACTATGAGGCCCGTCGATCTGTTCTTCAATTCTATTGTCTATGATTCTATCCATTGCAAAGCTAGCAGCCTCGTTAACTAATGCCTCTAAATCTGCTCCAACAAAACCCGGAGTGAGCCTAGCTACTTTCACAAGATCAAAAGCAGCTTCAAGTTTAAGATTGCGTGTTAGCACCGAGAGTATTTCAACCCGTGCACATTCATCTGGAACTCCTAAAACAATTTCACGCTCAAATCGTCCAGGCCTCCTCAAGGCAGAGTCAATAGCATCAGGTCTATTGGTAGCTCCAATCACTAGCACATAGCCACGCCTGCAAGAAGAACTTTCAGAACCTTCATTGTCCTGAATAGGTTTAATGAGCTTGCATGATTCATCCATGCAAGTCATCAACTGTGTCACAATGCGGAGCTCCATTCCCCTCTGTGAATTTTCCCTTTTTGAAGCAATTGCATCAATTTCATCGATGAATACAATAGATGGTGCTGTCCTGGTTGCTTTTGAAAACAATTCTCGAATGTTTTCTTCGGATGCACCTGAAAAGTAAAAGGAAAGAAAATGTGAATCCTCACAAGGAGCTTTAAGCTGTACAAAACAAAAGGTCTAACAAAAGTAGAAAGCTAGAACAACTATAAAGTCTAGACTATAAGCAATAAAACACATATAGACTTATCTTAGGAGTTAGGACATAAGGCATAGAAGGGAATTTGGGGAAAGCAATTTAAAAAATAAATTGTGAAATTTTTGTGATTAGTTTACCAAATCCAAAGAAGAAGCTGATGTGTGTTTCAGCCTTTCAGGTTATTTAATCATCTTTTAAGCACAATTACAGAACAAAAATATGAATGGCTACACATGATATATGAATGTCAAAACCAAGATTCTAAGAGTGATCGAATGAAAACCTAATTGAATGCAGCTTCACAGTTCAAATCCCACAGATAGCTATTTAAGATTATGAACATACAGTCTTGATTGATCAGTTTAACAGGAGCCACACAAGGACAAAACAAAGTGTAAATAATCTTTCTTGGTTCCTGGAATCTGAAAAATTGGAGATCTGGAAACCCAAGCTTTCATAGTGGGACAAATTGATTGTTGGAGTAAAATCTATCCAATTATAATAAAACTAGACTATTATATAGAGGTGTAATATTGGATAGAACTATCATTTCAGTTCTGATAGCTAGTCCACATGTATATCGTCACATAGTTGTAAGCACAAAGGCAATGCAATTGTCCTGAATAAGAGATCTAAATTTCTTAGCATTAGCAATTTGTCAGAAATCGGAAGATTCAATATGTCTTTTTAAGATAATCCAACTTTAATACTCAACTTTAAGCAATACCTGACACTCCAGACACCAATTCAGCAGCAGAAATTTTGTAAAATGGTACTCCAGTCTCATTGGCAATGGCGTGAGCCAACGTCGTCTTCCCACATCCAGGCGGGCCGTGTAATAAAATCCCTGTTGTAGGCTTCACTCCTATCTCAAGTGGTATCTCCGGATGATAGAACGGCATGATCACCCTCCTCTTCAATAGTTTAATGGCTTCACTCATTCCCCCTAAATCCTTAAACATTGGCTTATCAATTTCAATACCACTGCTACCATTGTTGTCATTCTTCTTAATCTCACTCAGACCATCACGTATTCTACCTTCCTCGTTCACTACGCATACATCCTTCACACCCTTGCTATCCACAACCTCGAATTCCACAGCTTCCTTAACCTCTCTCCCATCCCTCAATTTCTTCGACTTCCCACGCAAATTATCCCTCATCATCGACTTCATCAAGTCAAACTCCGGTTCAAATTTCTCGTCATAGATGGCATCCACCGACGTCGACGCCTCTTCATCAGACGAATCATCCTCCCCCGAAGAGCTTACAGATGCCATAGAGGACGACGACACACCGCCGCTTTCAGCATCATTGCTCCTCCGTCTTACGTGCTGAGCTTCCATCATCTGCAACTTCTCCTCCTTCTCGTCTTTTTTCCTCTTTTTCTTAATAATTGGAGAACCACCATCGTCATTAGACTCGTCCATGGCGTCGTTGTCTCTGCTCGAAACCTTAATAATCCTCTCCACGCGTTTAGTTAACGGTTGGAGTTTGTGGCGGGCATAGTGTGGATAGGAGGAACGGAGGTGGTCTACCAGTTGCTCCACCGTGGTGTAGTTCTTTCCGGCGGACACAATGTGGCGGTTGAGAATTCGATCCATGTTCGACTGAAATTTCCCTCCGCTTCCCCCTCCTCCGCCGCCACCGCCGCCGCGTTTTCTTCCCATGTCCGGTCAGCTGCCGGCAGATTAACGAGTTTGAAAAGAGAGTAATTGAAACAGGGTAGGGTTTCAATTTTTATACTTTATATAAAAAAAAAAAAAAAAGGATTAAGTTTGGATTTAATAAACGCAAACTTTTTTTTAAGAAGCCCAAATATAGAAGAAAATATTTCCATATATCTTCGTTATATTTCTAGTATTTTCATTTCTGATTGAAATAAAAACAGATTGTAAAGATTTCTTTAATATTTTCATTTTTAAAATAAGTAAAATATCCATAAATATTGGTATCGTGACTTCTACCATCGGTATCGATATATTTTACCATGAAATTAAGATATAGTCATACAGATTAATGAAAATATTTCAATATATCTTCACTTTTTTTTTTTTGTATTTTCATTTTTTCACGTGATCGAAATAAAAATAGGTTGTAGTGTAGCGATATCTCTAATATTTTCATTTTTTTAGTAGTAAAATATCCATAAATATCGATTTCATGGCTTCTAATGTCGGTATCGATAAATACTTTCATAAAATTAAGATACATATATTTTCATCCGTGAAATTAAGATACGGATATTTCATCGAGACCAAACTTTTCATCCTTGAATTTGCATGCTACCAAATATTTTTGATTCTTATGGTTTTTAGGCCTTTAGTTGCTTTTACTATGCTTTATATATGTCATACCAACGAAACTAGCTCATTTGCTTGAGAAGTGTAAGCCGATGACAAAAATGGCTGATTTTATATCACTTAATCACCCTGTGATATGCCTATCTATGAGAAGCTCAACATAAACAAATAAACATTTAATTTAAAAAATCATATTTATGACATTTAATATTGTATTTGTTGTAAAAAACTCAAAACAAAAATTGAAAAGATTGATAAGATAAATTAGGAGATGATATGATTATTGTCTATAATCACTTTTTTAATACAATGACTGTTTTATTTTAAATCAATGTTAAATATATAATATATAAAACTAGTCACTTTTCATACTAAACAAAACGAAATAAAGTAATTCAAATGTATGTTTCATGGGTTTCATTTGATTTTTTATTTTTTAACTTTTTATGAAAAAAAATACAATTGTTAATTATAAATTTGTTGTTAATTAATATTAAAATGTAGAAACAAAAAATATAAATAGAAATGTATTATATGCGTGCTTAATAAATTCATTACACATATTATAAAACAAAGTAATTTCTATATAAAACATTAGATAAAAATTATTATTGCAAATTAAACAACATCTTAATTTGAAATGTAGACATGTTTTATTTTATCCTTCTTATTTCATATTTATTTGTACTCTTTTTTTTTTCCTTTTCACATTATACTAGTAGTGTACCCGTGCATTGCACAATGTGTTATATATAATTATTAAAAAAATATAATAACATATAAAATGTAATTATTATTATTTTAACAAAAATATATTGATACTCTTTTATTTTGTATTAGTATAAAGCTAGGTATTTTAACTTTAAATTTATGTCATTATAAATAATTATATTCGAAAATATTAGAAATTTGAAATATATAAAGTAATACATTAATTTATGGATTAAACAAACAAATAACATTACCTGGGTAGTAAAATTTTAAAAATAAGTTTAATATCTAAAAATAAGTTATATGTATTAGAAACGTTATGATTTAAGTATTGAGATAAATAAATTTATATTTTATTGACATTTATAACTATAAATACACAGGTATTTTAATAACTTTTTTTGGTTCAACGCCACATATAACTTATTTATTTTAAATCAAATAAAAAATTATATCAGCTTATCAAATACATGAAAATCTCTCTTGCTATTTATTTAAATGAAACAATTCAAAATTGAACTTAATCTACACATTTTGAATAAAAAAATTATGAATAATAATTATAAAATTGATAAGTCAATATATCAGGGACTAAGAATGATGAAATTTTAATTTGTGAAAAAACAGAAAAATTACCTTTGTCCAATCCCTTATGCCACCTCAATTAATCAGAATATAAATATAAATAAAATTTGACAACAAATAAATATAAAATAAGAAAGATAAAATAAAATATTTGTATATTTCAAATGAATAAGTTGGTTAACTTGCAATAATAATTTTAATCTAATTTTTTTCTATTTGATATGTTTTATATGTGTAATATATTAGGTACACCTATAATATTTTTTTATTTCTACATTTTAATATCAATTTACAATAAATTAATACTATATATCATAAAAAAGTTTAAAAATGAAAAATCATTGAAGCCCACACACATACATTTCCATATTTCAGTTTGATAAATTTTATATGAATATTAAATTTAAGATCATTAAATAATGATTGATTTTATATTATATATTTAAAATTGATTTAAAATAGGGTAAATTACAAAAAACAATCTCAGCTATCGACTTTTTTAAAATTGCAACCTAATCTTTTTTTTTTTTTTTAAGATTGTCACCCAGTCTTTCTGTGGTTTTACCAATTGCAAAATTTCCGGTCATTTTTCCGGCAAATTAATTAAAATTTTTCACTTTGCAACCCAAACCTTAATTTTTTTGTCCAATCGCAAATCATGATTTTTTTTTCGCTTCACACTGATACCTTTATATTATATATATGAGTGTGACATTTATGTTATATAAGTGTGATCGATATTCATAAAATAAATATCAAGGAAATATTGGTCAAAATTAGTGAAATATATGTAACATCGGTAAAAAAATCAATCGAATATCAATAAATATCGAGAAAATATCGGAATATATTGGTAAATATAGGGAAAATAACAATAAATATGTACCCATATTTCCATCGATATTGATATTTTCACGATATTTCCGTGAATTTAAGTTACATATATTTCCACCGGAATCGAAATTTTCATTTTTGGTTGCAATTTGATAAAAACACAAAATTCAGGTTGCAATTAGATTAAAAAAAAAAAACAAAGTTTAGGTTGCAAAGTGAACAAATTAATATTCATTTCGCCGGAAAATTTGCAATCGACAAAACCACAAAAAGACTGGGCGTGACAATGTGAAAAAAAAATGATTAGGTTGCAATTTGAAAAAAGTCGATAGGTGGAGTTGTTTTTTGTAATTTACCCTTTAAAATAAGTATTTAAAAATAAGATGAGAGATAATAAATATATAATCTCTTATTTCATCTTATTTATCTATTTATTTTTTTATTTGAAATTTCTATACAATAAATACTAAATTGAGTATCATAACTGATTTCTTAAATTAAATATTTATTTATTTGTATTGAATTTCTTAAAATACAATAAATAGGTTTATTTATATTTATTTATATTGAGTTTCTTAAAATACAATAAATATGTTTATTTGTATTGAGTTTCTTACAATAAATACAATATGAAAGCAATTAATAGGTTTCTTAAAATAGTAATTATTTAATATTTTATTACAGTTATTTTTGGCAGGATATCTTGCTTTTATATATATATAGATTTTCGGAGATGGCCTAAGGGGTTGGACATAGGTAATTTTTTTGTTTTTTTACAAATAATTTCATCAATTCTTAGTGCATGATTTATCAATCTTATCCTTAATATTTATAATTTTTTATTGAAAATGTTTGATTAAGTATAATTTTGAATGATTTTATTTAAATAGATATAAAAGGAGATTTTATGTTTTTAATATGTTGATATAATTTTTTTTAGTTTTGAATAATGGGTTATATATGTCATTGGACCAACAATTTCATTAAAATATATATGTGTCTATTTATATTTATTAATATTAATGAAATACAATATCTATATACTTCAATACTTAAATTTATAGCGTTTTCAATACATATAACTTATTTTTAGATATTAAATTTATTTTTCAAATTTCATTAGCCATATAATGTTATGACACTTTTTTTTTTCTTTTTTTGGTACTATATTTAATTTATTGAGATTTTTAAATACTTAATGGGTGCACAAGTTTGGTCAAGTTAGTCATCTTTATTTATCTTATATTTGGAATACGAAGTTTTCAATTTTAGTTATCCATGCATTTATATACTATTTTACGTATATCAAATTCTTAATATTATCAAATGAAATTATTTATAATTAGATAAATATAAAGTTTAAATACCTAAATTTATATTAAAATAATTATCATTATATTATATATGTTATTGTTTTTGAATAATTGTATACTATAGATGCAAATATTTAAAAATTTATCAGTACAGTTTGGAAAATTATAGTCATAATTAATAGATAAAGTTTTTAGATTTTTCAATTGCAAAAGTCAATAAATAGCAAAACTATGAAAAAAATATTCTTCATTACTTATTCATATTACTCATTTTATTAATATTGATTTTACAATAGTTATTCTTTTATTAACATGGGCACAGATTTATAGTAAATAGATAGAATCTGAAAATGAACAAATCGATTATGGAGATTAAAAATATCTAAATTGAAATCCTAGAATTGCCAAAATAAAATCTCATGGTAATACTAGCTCCAAAAAATACTCTTAAAAATCTTGAAATTGTATAAATATAAAAAATTTGAAATTTGAAATAAGAACATTAAATATATATATATATATATAAGCAGAATATTCTGTCAAAAATAACTGCAATAAATATCTAATTTATTAAATATTTCCATTTTAAGAAATCATTAATAACTTTCATTTTAAATTTATTAATAAAAAAATACATAAATATTAATATTTAAGACATTTAATTTTATATTTATTATATAAAAACTCAAAGAAAAAATAAATAGACAAATTTATTTATGTATTTCTATACTATAATAATCGAGGAAAAATTGGAGATATTTACATAAGTAACATTTTCCCAACAAAAAGTGTCACATCAACAATATTTTTATTTTATATTTTTTATCATTTAATCCATTCAATTTATAATATAAATATTGTCTAAGTTTATTCTTATTTTATTAATATTAATTAAGTTAATTTTTATTGAATAATTTCTTAAATACCAACAATAGATATTGTCCAAATAATAATTTCAATAATAAATATTAATTTTTTTAGGGATAATTGATATCATTTTTAATATAAATATAACTAAATAAGTTTAACATTTATTAAAGATGCGTGTATACACATATATGTATATATAATATGTATTTAGTGTAATATGTCATCCTAAGTACTTTTTAAATTAATATTCGTAAGTGTCCCGTCAACAAATTTTTTTATTTAGAATTTAACTATTTAATCAATTTGATTTAATAATATAAATATTGTATTAGTTTATTCTCATTTTATTGATCTTAATTAAATTAACTTTTATTGAATAATTTCTTAAATACCAACAATAGATATCCAAACAATAATTTCAATGATAAATATTAATTTGCATGGGGATAATTTATATCATATTTATTATAAATTAATAAATAAATATAACACTATTAAGGATGTGTGTATATACATATATGTATATATATAATATGTATTTAGTCTGAATTATATATCATTAAAAAAAATTAATTATAAATATCTCATAATCAAATAAAATTTTCGTCTTTTACTTTACACTTAGGACTTCGTATGTTTTTATGTGAGAGTGCACGTTTTGAATTTAGATGGCTCAGCTGATTATCTTAATTATATGCTTAGTTTCTAATTATATTGTCATCATCATGATCATTACTACTACATTTTGATTTTGTGTTGAGCTTAAATTGTAATGATTAATGACGTGCTAATCAATTAATTTACGTGATACTTATTATCTGTCATCTTCAATGTTAAGTGATATTAATTAATGAAAAATCTAATTCAATTTATTTTGAAATGAATGGTTGAAAATATATAATTGACAGTGCTTGCATCAAGTTTCTAGAATTTTTTTTTCTAATTTTAATGTGTATTGTTTCTATATATACTCACACACATGTATTTATTTTATATAATTGAATTTGATTTTTGATTCATAATTTTTTTAAAGTTTTTTAAGTATATTTAATTTAAGTGACTGACGATATTAGTTTGTAACACAGGTGATAAAAAAAATGTTTCAACCAGAAATGTTGTGTATAAAAAAGATTTTAAAAAACTTACAAACTTTGTAGGTAAAATATCCAATTTTGATTTCAAGATCATGATTTAAATCATAGATTAGTAAATTGGATATGTATAATATTGATATATTGTTGTGAATTGAATTACCTTAAGCAATTTTAGATTTTCATAATTATTATATATTCAAAAAAAAAACTTGTGTGAGATGGTCTCATGGATAATTTCGGTTAGACGGATCATTTTTTGTCTATGAATCAAACTCATATCTATTAACTTATATGTGAATTAGGAAGTTTTGGTTGTGGGTCAACCGGTCTCACGGATCATACACAAGACTCACTCTTAAATATTATATTGTCTTATATATACTAAAGTTACTTACATATATTATCAAATAATTAATATTTACCAATATTATATCATAGACCGCGCATCATGCGGGTGTAAGTAATAGTTTAAGAACCTAACAATATGAAAAATATTAAAATCAGTCTGAATGTTACCAAATAAACTGAAAATTATTCAAAGGTCAACAACTTTTAAATTATTTAAATAATAGATCTTGAAAATTAAATATATCTATAAACAATTAAATATATCATAAATTTTAAAGGTCTACCCACCTTTATACTAAATAAATTTTATCGGAAATATCAATATCAAATCTCCAAATGATTCTGGATGGTTTTCGTGAGACGGTCTCATGGATGGTTTAAGATTATCAGATCTCCAAATGATCAAGGTAACACTAACATACCATGAAAGTCAGTCTAGCATAACATGAATGTATGATTAACATTGTTTTTTACCATGTTAGGGTTACCTTCATGTTATATTAGTGTTACCTTCGTGTTATATTAGTTCAACGGTTTTAAACTAAGGGTATGAAATTTGGAAATGAGGCCACACTAACATAACATGAAGGTAACACTAACATAACATAAAAGTAACAACTAAAACATGTAAAAAAGTAAAGAGGTGCGGACTGGGCGGACAGGCCCAGCCCGTGCGAGGCCCGGTTGAGATCCGTGTAACTGGTGTACAGGAGATGTTCCGTGCCCGGGCTGGCGCGGGCCGGCCCAACCCGTGCCTCTTTACTTTTTCGCGTGTTTTGACTATTACCTTCATGTTATGTTAGTGTTACCTTCGTGTTATGTTAGTATTACTTTCGTGTTATGATAATGTTATCTTCATGAAGTTAACACTAACATAACATGAATGTATAACTGTTTGGAGCGAATTTTGGTGGGTTTGAGCACACCCACCAGGCGCGTGGAAGCGCTTGAAAACGCGCGTGAGAAGCGCGTGGGGTGGATCAACCCATGTGCATGGATTACCCGTTGCACAAAATATTTTCCCCATAGAAAAATGTAAGAAAAACAAAGTTTTTGTTGTTCATATACAATCCAAAGATAAGAGAAAGTCTCGGTTTAACTTTTTCGATGATGAATCTCATTTAAATTCATATCATTATTATGGATTCATTTCTTATCTTTTAGAATTCCCAACTCATGTATATATATATATATATATGATGTAATTATGAATGATATGGGTGTGGTGGAATGAATAAAATTATCTCCTCTCAATCTTGTCTTCTTCTTTTCGTTATTGTTACATATATATGTTTTTGGTATATTGATTCATAGAAGATGATGCACACGAGATTTATATTTTTATAACACGTTATTAGCACAAGTCTCTACCAAATTTGAGTTGTGTCTTAGGAAAGAATCGTGTCTTTCATGTCAGGTATTTTTCTTTAAATCAATCCTAATATCCATTTTAATGTTTATGGTTCAATCTAATAAAATCTATATCTATACTAAAGGAATAACCAAAAGTGACACATGTCACTCTCTGGTTAATCCTATTCAATTACAATTTAAATCATTTAATATTTATAATTTATTGTAATAGAACATTTAATGAGATAATAATAATTGAATAACAAAATACTAACAATTATGATTGCTAATAAAATTTTAAATTATGAAATTTTAGCCAAACATTTTTATACATTTAATGAGATAATAATAATTGAATAACAAAAATACTAACAATTATGATTGCTAATAAAATTTTAAATTATGAAATTTTAGCCAAACATTTTTATTAAATATGATGTTTGCAATTACATTAAATAATAATTAAAAAAATCACATAATTAAATTTAAATTACATACTCATTAAATTGAAAATTAATGATAAATAATAATAATTAAATTTATTTATAAATAACAATTTAAAATTTCTTAATTAATATTAAAATACCGTATGATACACAGGAGTTACACTAGTAGTATATAATAGTATATAATTGGAATGATTGGTTCTATAAAAATCAGTTGCATAATTTATATAACATAGTTTATAACTTATATGATCAGTATGTAAACTAGAGGTTATTCGTTCATTAATCTTGTATTTACAAATATAGAGTTGTTTTTAGGTTTAATATCCCCATAATTTTTAAGTGCCATGAGTTAGTTTATAGCTTTAAAAGGTAAAACTCTTTGATATGAAAGTGCTAGAGAAGCATAAACGCAATTTTGAGTTAGGCCTTTCTTTCAAGAGTAAGTCTTTTGTGCATCAGGTGTATGGATCTTAGATCCATGCAATCGGATCGGATCCGGGTAATCCGACCTGCTTCTTTTTTTTTTTTTTTTTTGCGCTAACTTTTTTTCAATTTTAGTCAAGATTTTTAGTTATGTTAAGAATACATTTATGTAATGTGTAAGAATACCTTTAAGTTATGTTAAGGATATCTTTATGCCCAGATTTCATACATTTACGTTAAGTTAGACATACCTTTAGGTTATGTTAAGAATACCTTTAGGTAATGTTTAGGGATATCTTTAGATTATGTTAAGGATACCTTTATGCCCAAATTTCATACATTTACTTTACGTTAGACATATTTTTAGGTTATGTTAAGGATAATTTTATGTTATGTTAGAGATACCTTATCCATAAGGTAGTTGTGTTACACATTTTGTACACAAATGTATCTCTAACATAACATAAAAGTATCTTTAACATAACCTAAATGTATCCTTAATATAACGTAAATGTATGTGACCTGGAGCGAATTCTAAGGGTATCAAATAAGGATTTCAAATGAACCTAGAATCATGATTTCAAAGGTATCTTTAACATCACCTAAAGGTATTCTTAACATAACCTAAAAATATGCTTAATATAATCAAAATGTATTCTTAACATAACTAAAGGTATCCTTAACATAACCTAAAGGTATGCTTAACATAACTAAAAGGTATTCTTAACACAACGTGGTATGTAACCTGGAATCAGGATTTCAAAGGTATCATTAACATCACCTAAAGGTATTCTTAACATAACATAAAGGTATGCTTAATATAATCAAAAGGTATTCTTAACATAGCTAAATGTATCTTTAACATAACCTAAAGGTATGCTTAACATAACTAAAATGTATTCTTAACATAACGTGGTATGTAACCTGAAATCAGGATTTCAAAGGTATCCTTAACATAACTAAAAGGTATTCTTAACATAACTAAAAGGTATCCTTAACGAGCGAATTTGAGCGAATTCGCCTAGGCGCGTGGGAGCGCGTGAGGGTGCGTGGAAGCGCGTACACGCGCGGGTCGGGTCAGGTGCATGGATCCTAGATCCATGCACCTGATGCATAAAAGTTTTTGTGTTGTTTCAATAAATATTTCATGCTTAAACTTGGAGGAAATCTATATTTTTTTATATATAGGCTATTTATGAAGGAATTGTTTTTCTTCTACATTGAGAGGATTGGGTAACATACGCCTTTTTTCCATATCTCGCAAGAATACATCAGTTGATGTATTCTTGAATTTATTTCAACTTCACTTCATTTACTATTTCATCTTTTATTTTATGTGCTTTTAAGAATTTCATGACCTAAAGTTTACTACATTATCGTAGAGCATAGTTGAATTTTTTTGGAATATAGAGAATGACAATATTATATACTTGGTAGATAGTGCTACAATTAACACTATCCTTAGAGATTGAAATTCTTTTCAAACATTAATTGAGAAGAAAGTGAGTGTTACCACTATGTTAAATGATAATATCTTGATAGTTGGCTCCGGTAGAGCTTCACTTGTTCTCCCTATGGGTACTGAAATTATTATTAACGATGCGTTGCAATATCCACAATCTAAATGTACCCTTCCAATTTTAAGGACATTCTATCAAATGGTTTTCACATTGAAACCGACACCGAGAATAATGTGGAGTATATCTTAATGACTCACTCCATAGGGTGTCGGAAACAAGTTGTCGAAAAACTTATTTCTCTATCCTCAGGATTGTATTATACATAGATCCGTCCTTCTAATCTCCATATTTCAATGAGTTTGAAATTTCATGATCCAAATTCATTTAAATATGACATGAACGGTTGGGTCAGCCATGGTAAAATATAAAATACGATTCGTCGAATTTTGTCTAATTCTATTCAACTTAGTATGTCATACAATAGAATACTTCGTTTGAGAAGTTTGTGCAAAAGGAAAAACTTATAGTATTTGACTTTTTCGTACTAAAGTTGGATTAGAATCTCCTATTTTCCTTGAACGGATTCATGGAGATATTTTTGGACCAATTCATCCAGTATCAGGACTATTTCGATATTTTATGGTCTTAATTGATGTCTTCACTAAGTGGACTCATGTGTGTCTATTATCCACCCAAAACAATGCTTTCACAAAATTCATTGGTAAAATTATTGAACTCCGAGCCCAATTCCCTGATTATCCAATTAAATCCATTAGAATGGATAATGTTAATGAATTCACTTCGAAAGCATTAGATGACTTTTGTTGGTCATTTGTAATTAAAGTGGAACTTTCAGTTTCATATGTCCACATTCAAAATGGCCTAGCTGAATCACTAATCATGCGTATAAAATTAATCGCTAGACCTTTAATACAAAATCCAACTTACCCATTTCATGTTGGGGTCATGCAATTTTGCACGCTTCTTCTCTAATTCAAATACGTCCAACTGCATATCTTGACTATTCCCCTTAACAATTAATGCTTGGGAAAGGACTGAACATTTCCCATCTACGAACTTTTGGATGTGCAGTGTACGTTCCAATATCACCACTTAAGTGTACCTCTATGGGCCTTCAAAGGAAACTAGGTAATCTATATTGAATTTGAATCTCCATCCATTTTGAAATACATAGAGCCCATTTACAGCTCGTTTCGCTGACTGCACATTTGTTGAAGATTATTTCCCGGCATTAGGGGGAGATAAAACTCAAAAATTAAAAGAATATCGAGAAATTTTCATGGAATGTAGAAATCTTCAATATTTAGACTCACGCACTAGTCAAATGGAACTAGAAGTTCAGAAAATAATTAACTTGCAATATTTAGGAAGTAATCTACCACATACATTTACTGATCACAAAGGAGTGATAGAATCAGATATACTTGCTATAAATGCACCTTAAAAAGTGGAAGCTCCTAAAAATAAAATACATCATTTGATATTACGCTGCGCCTGAAGCGTAAAGAATGTATGAATTCAAAAGATATAAATCTACATATTTTGGGAAACGACAAGAATCTGGTTGACTGAATATCAAAGTTGCAACTAATTTAATTAATACAGGAAAAACTTATAATAGAAATATCATTATCGTCGACGATATATTTGTCTCTAAAATTGGTCTTTCTATCTTGAACAATAATCTGGATCCAGAACCCAAGTTAATAAATGAGTGCCTGAAGCGCTTAAATTGGGTAAGACGGAAACATGTAATTGAGGTTGAGTTAGACTCGCTCAATAAAAGAAAGGTTTTTTTGATGTTATCGTACGTACCCTAATGATGTTATCCCTGTAAGATATAAATGGGTATTTGTACGAAAAATAAATGAGAAAAATGAGGTGGTGATACAAAGCGAGATTAGTGACCTGATATTGATTTGATCAAACATATTCTCATGTTATTGATAATATAACGTTCCGCTACTTAATATCTCTGGCAGCAAATATAAATTTAGAAATGCAGTTAATGGACGTCGTTACCGCATATTTATATGGATCATTAGATGCCAATATTTATATGAAAATCCCTGATAGATTTCAAATTCCCCTGATGAGGAAAGATGAAAATCTTAAGATGTATAGCATTAAATTGCAAAGGTCATTATATGACCTAAAATAGTAAATGAATTCCTCCTTAAGAAAGGATATACAAACAACGATGTTTTTCTTGCGTGTTTATAAAGAAATCTTTAGATGATTTTTGTATCATCTCTGTGTATGTTGATGATATAAACGCGTAAGACAACTGAAGAAGCTATTAAAAGTTTAAAAGCTAAATTCAAAATGAAAATATTGAGTAAAACCAAGTATTGCCTCGGCTTGTAGATCGAGCATCTTTCTGAAGGAATTTTCAGACACTAATCAACTTACTCGAAGAAGGTTTTGGAAAGATTTTACATGAATATATCTCATTGACTTCGTAAACCAATGATTGTCTGATCCCTTGAAGTGGATAATGATCCATTTAAACCTATAGAAAATATTAAAGATAAATTAGGACCTGAAGTTCCTCACTTAAGTGAATTTTGTGCATTACTTTACCTTACAAATTGCACTAAACCTGATATTGCATTTGTGGTAAACCTAGCTACTAGCCAAATTTGGTGTTTCTCCTAACAAGGAGATGATGACACATATTCTTCAGTAACTTCAAGGTTCAAAGGATCTTAAATCAAAGTTGTGTCATTTCTAGATTTGATATATACCCCCCACTGTGTTTTATGATGATAATGCAGCTTATGTTGCACAAATGAGTAGCGAATATGTTAAAGGAAATTTAACAAAACACATAGCCTTTAATTTCTTTTATTCGCATGATCTCCAGAAGAGTGGTGAAATGATTATAAAAAGTACGCTCTAGTGACAATCTTGCAAATTTGTTCACTAAAGCCCTATCTACATCTACTTTTGAAAAATATGTTATTGGAATGATATTGGAATGCGTAGGCTTAGAAGACTGTTGTCTTCAGGGGGAGCGATAACTTCAAATAATCCTAAATATTGGGTCTTGAAGACCATTAATTTCACTCTTTTACCCCTTAAGGATAGGTCCTGAAAACTAGTGGTTGTACTTTTTTTTTCTTCACTAAATTTTTTCCCACAGTTTTCTTAGTTAAAAGTATTTAACGAGACAACTAGTGTATCACATTAGAGCTTGATGTCATGTACTCTTTTCTCGTCTAATTTTTTTCCCACTGGGTTTTTCTAGAGAGTTTTTAACGAGGCATGTTGTCACGACCACTTTTCTTACATAGTAATATTAATAGATTTTATATCAAGAGACCTGAAAAAGGACGTGTGCATTTTTTTAAACATCATAACATAAATATCTCTCTTTGCACACGAAACCCTTTAGGATTATAACAAGCTTCATTGCATACATACCATAATATTAAACTCGACTCATCGATATATTTACCTACTTATACATATCAGAGTATGAAGATAAAACGGAAGTTTAATAAATATTAGCGAAATACTCTTTAAGGCAAAACAAGCTCATAACATAGCATAGCCCGACAGGTCGTCATCCATGTACACCATCTCCGAACCCGTAGGAACTCAACACAACATCAGTAAGTCCATGAGCTTACACATAATTCCATTTACCTACAATGCATGAACTATATGAGCTAAAGCTCAGTAAGCAGAAATTATGCATGTGCGTAACATGAATGATATGCATGATGCTCATGATGCATGTTAATGAATCAAAAACATTTCTTTCCTTGGGCCCTTGACCACCATCTACTAGGCACCGGATTGAGCTCGATATAACATCATTCATCATATAGCCATATCCATGTCTCACATGCCACCGGCGGAGTGAATCCAGTCTATCCATGTCTCACATGCCACCGGCTAAACATTTCATTGGTAACCATATACATGTCTCACATGCCACCGGCGGAATGAATCCAACCTATCCATGTCTCACATGTCTCCGGATAAACATTTCATTCGTAACCATATACATGTCTCACATGCCACCAGCGGAGTAAATCCAGCCTATCCATGTCTCACATGTCTCCGGTTAAACATTTCATTCGTAACCATATACATGTCTCACATGCCACCGGCGGATTGAATCCAGTCTATCCATGTCTCACATGTCTCCGGTTAAACATTTCATTCGTAACCATATACATGTCTCACATGCTACCGGCGGAGTGAATCCAGCCTATCCATGTCTCACATGTCTCCGGTTAATCATTTATCATAAGCATGACTTTCATGTCTCGGTGCACTAGTAGTGGTCAATAAAATACTTTTCTTTGTAAAATCATTTCGTGCATGTAAAATACAATAACCTTCATAATTTGCATATGCACGTGTTGATGCTCGTGAATAACATTCACAATGCAATTCATATATTTCACCATAGCATCAATTTTCAAGAATACATAAACTCATGTAATATCAATCAATCGAATATAACACGTAATACTATGTTCATGCATTGTAGTTACAAATGAATTTCTACTTACCTTATTTTGAGAAATTGGTACACTACACTCAAGAGACGAGATGCGTGTTTCTAAATAAGGATTAAACTCCAATTATAATGGTAACATTCTTTTTGACATGTACACTGTAATTAAACAAAGAAATAAATATGAACAAACAAACTATCATATAGTTTGAATTCAAATAACATAAAGTATGATATGCTTTTATATATTTATTTAAACTTGCAACATACATAAATTTGTATGTTATATTATTCTGTTCAAATTTGTCATATCCATTCTCAAATTATAACATATCATGCTAATTGATGAGTAATTTAGTTCTCGAATTCTCAGATTAATTATTTCTCATCAAAATTCCATACCTTAATTACATATGTACGCATAGCCATATTAAATTCTAAATCTACCAAATCATTTTGGCAACTAAAGTTCGTATAATTATATTAGCCACTTATCATTTCTTTGGATTAATTAGCATAATTATATTATCCACTTATCATTTCTTTGGATTAATTATCTATATATATGCACAAACCTTTATATATATGAAGTAAAACAAGTATACAAATATAGAAGACCAACCAAGTATATGGTTCTCATCTTTTCTTATTTATTATAAAACCCAACTTGCATAACTAGATTTTGGCTATTGTTACATTGTTAATCAATAACACTTCTCTTAGTTACAACATAACTCATTCAACTTTGATTTACTTCAATATAGCTAATCTTGAAAATTACATAAATCCATTAATAAAAACATGTTAAGACTTACGATAGTTGAAATACTATGTAAAATCAAGAAACTTGATTCAATCAAATTAATTAACTTACATACATAATTTAACATGGAAAAGAAATGAAACTACATTTAAATTCACAACATTTAAACGGTAAGATGCATACCTCACTCCATTTCTCTATTTTGTCCCACTTTTGGTTTCTTTTCTCCTTCCTATTTATATATATGTATGTATATTTCTTTTACTTGCTTTCTTCATTCTTTTACTTTTATCCTAATCATCTAAGTAAATGGTAAATTAGACGACATGTGTCCTCTTGCATGCCATTTTCCATTAATATCATGAGTCATCATATTTTGAGTTTTATCTACATACTTATTATTATTATTATTATTATTATTATTATTATTATTATTATTATTATTATTATTATTATTATTATTATTATTTGATGATATATTGTATCTTTTAGTTTAAGTCTTTCTACATATATATAGATACGTATTTCTTCTTTTATGTTTTTATATTTATCATTCAAGATTTATTTTATAAATGACCAAATATTAAACATATGATACATATGGATCTAATTTCTCATTCTTAAGATACTCTCTAACACATGAATTATGGTTTTGAATTACTAATAATAAACAAAGTAACCTTAAGATTTAACAACTTAACATAGACAAATAGTTTAAATTAACACATTATATCTTTGGTTTTCTTGAATAAATACACACATATACTAAACATGTGTGTGTATATAATCTGTTACAACTTGTACGAGACATCTATGAGTTATAGATTTTATTTATAAAATTTAATTTCAATTAACCAACCAATAATATATATATGTATACTTACTTTATCATGTCAAATGTGCTCTTCAGCACATTAATATGAGATTTCCAGTCCCTTATAATAAACAAGTAAACCTAAATTCTAACAACATAAACTAACAAAATGATCAAACTAACACATTTTATGATATCCATATAAGCAAAATGTAATTTATAAAATGCATGGATGCATGAACCACATGAGTGAATAAATTACAAATGGCTCGTGTCTCACACATGTACATCAAGTCGTAATATCCAAGGGGAAATGTTATAAATTCATATCATTATTATGGACATTACTCCATAAACCTTTCATTTCTTATCTTTTAGAATTCCCAACTCATGTATATGATGTATGATGTACTCAATGATATGAGTGTGGTGGAATGAATAAAATTATTTGGGTTAATTACATATAAAAACATAAACTTAGGGTCCAGTTTCAATTACAACATGAACTTTTAATTGTAACACTAAAAACACTCAACTTAACACTTCTTTCAATTTGGGACATGTTCGGGTTATTTCGGACTCCAATTGCTAATATGGAGCCCAAATTATATATGTTAATTGTCAACATGTATATTTAAGTATAGCCATTATCCAAATGTATATTTTTACGTCAATAATTAACTTAAACAATTTGAACTCCACGTCAATAATTGGAGCCCGAAACACTCAAACATGTCGCAAATCAGTCATCATCCACATGTAAATATATATGTTAATAATTAATTCATACAATTTGAACTAAATATCAGTAATTGGAGCCCTAAAAAAATCAAACATGTCTTAAATTGAAAAAAACATTAAATTGAGTGTTTTTTGTGTTACAATCAAAAGTTCATGTTGTAATTGAAAGTGGACCCTAAGTTCATGCTTTTTTATGTAATTAACCCAAATTATTTCCTCTCAATCTTTTCTTCTTCTTTTCGTTGTTGTTACATATATTTTTTTTTGTTATATTGATTTATAGAAGATAATGCACACAAAATCCATATTTTTACAACAATTATTAGCCTAAGTAAGACATCCAAAATTATTTAAGATTCTCATTACATTGCATTTTCAATCAAACATTGATCGTGGAAGCCATATAGGACAATAAAGACACAATGTATGCACAAGACCCTATAATTTGTCAGCATATTGTCCAATTAAAAGAGTATTTTAATAATCCGACTAAATCGAACTTTTCAAAAATATCGATACCCTGATCTTACAGTATGTCAAATTAAGTGTAAAAAGAAAATTCCATATAAAATTTAACTATTTCCGTAACAAATCTCATTTACTGGCCATATTAGCTTAATAGGACGTCCAAAATTAATTAAGACTCTCATCACGTTACGTAATACATTTCAACCAAACATTGATTATGTAAGACATATAGAACAAAGACAAGTCGAGCGCACGAGATCCTAGAACTTGTCAACATGTTGTCGTATTAAAACCGTATATTTAAAACCAATTATATTAATCTTTTCAAAAATATTCTCGATCTCTGATTTGATCAGATTATAACTATAAAAAGAATTCCATATAAAAACTTACGATAGTTCGATACTATTTACATGAGTAAATGTTTGATTTGAAATCTATCAATCTTATTTGAATATAATTTTTGAAATGATTTGAATATAATAATCTTACCAAAGAAATTGCAAATAGATCCCTATATTTTAGAAAAAGTTAGATAAAACCCTCGTTCCCGCCATTTCCATCTTCCAACCAAAAAAATGGTTGAATGCTCTAAGAAACAACAATGGCGGAATTAAGGGTTTCTCGTTTGTTTTCGGATCTAATTTTTCTGAAAAATTGTTTTTCTTTTGCAGGAAACCCTACAGATGTCGAAGCGAAGCTTCTGGAAGATGGCTCCCATCCCAAACCCTACCCAGATTGTCCATGTTTGTACACAATTTGTTTGAATGCTTATTTTTGTGCAATTGAATGGTATAGATAGAATTTGCACAAAATATTGCAATTTTGTATATACATTTGGCTGTATTTATGGGGTTATAATCTAATGCTCCTCTGTTGCGTAATGAGATTAATCCAGACTATTGGGTTATGGTTGTATGAATTTTATGAGGCAAATTTAGAAATTTTTTGATACATTTGAGTATTATTTGATAGTGAGAAACTGAATTTATTGTAATTGTTATGTTATTTATTGATTTTTCCTCTCCTAATCTTTATTGAAGAGTTATTAACATATAAGAAAATTGTATTAATTAGAGCACATTAATGTGCATGTTTGTGTGGTTACCAATTATGTGCATGGAGATGGCTGGAATTTTGTTTTAGACAAAGCATGGTTTTGCCGGTAGCTATTGCAAACACATATTCATACGACTTATTCAGGCACACAATTGCTATTTATATTTATATTGAGCTAGAGTCTTGTTCTGATCCTGGAAAACATGCTCGGTGTTGGTGGTTTGAGCTTGTGAAATGACGGGTTTGTTTATTTTTTTGGTGAATTTTGAACAAGAAAACTCATATAATCTGACTGGCGAGATTGGAGATTTTTGTAATCTTATTGGGAAGAGTTTTGTGGGTTAAAAGTAATAACAAGAGACTAAACCAATGGAGATTCTAGCAATATGTTCAAGATTGAGAGCAAACTGTGGCAGCCAGCACAGAATATTAATGGGTTTAAATGAGTCTATTCAGACCCTAACAACCTCTATAACTCAAACTTGTGCCTGGGCAGATTTGGGAGTTTCATTACCTCTTTCTCCAATAAACTTGAAACTGGGGTTTAGAAGAAGCACCACTTTGTTTAAGGCCATTCAGAATTTTCCCCAGCAAACAAGGAGTCTGTGCCTTGTGGGCTATAAAACACCAACAATTGCAGTGGTTAAGAGCATCTTTTTAAGGTTTGAAACTGAAAACTTTGTAGCCTTTTTACTACTTATCATTTTATACTTCTCATCAAAATTATTGATGAATCTCACAAGGTCTGGTGTAGCAGACACAATCCTGGGCTAAGTTCAAGAGAGTTGTGGTTGTTAAAATGGTGAGAACAGCAGTTGGTCGGGGTTCCAATAGAGGCAGGGGTGTGGGCAGACGACATGAGGATGGAAGAAGATATGTTCGATTCTCAGAAGAGCAGATTGAGGTTCTTGAGGAAGCTTATTCAGAGTGCTCACATCCAGACCATTTTCGATGCCAACAAATTTTGCATGACCCAGTTATGAGGGGAATAGACATTACACAAGTAAAAGTCTGGTTTCAAAATTGCAGGTAAGATATTTTTTCTTGTCTGATTAAAATCGCAGGTAAGACATTACACGGCGAAAAAAGATTAAAAGTGGACATATTTCTCAATTGCTGAATTGAAATTGATAATCGAATAATAACAAGATGAAAATTAATCACACAACGCCTATTTTGATAGGACAAAAAATAAAAATAGTTTTTTTTATAAAAATAGTTGAAATTACAAAAATACCCTTGTTTTTTTTTTTCAAAATTTCAGGGGGGCCCAGTGCCCCCTTGGCCCTTGAATGGGTCCGTCCCTGTTCATTAGTAAACTGGTAAGTTTACCGGGATTCATGTAATTATGAATTTTTTTCCTTGGAATTGTCGTGTGCACCCACGTACCTTATTTATTGCAAAATAAGCGTTTTAATGATAAAATGTAACTTCAATAATCATTATTCAACTTACAAAAAAAAAAAAAAAAAAAGGTGCCCTGAAAACATATAAGAAGCTGGTCAAGTATGTTACATTAAGGTGGCCATCTGCATTTATGACTTTCTATGAACTCTAGAAGGGCACGAGAAAATATCTAACATATCTTCATTCGAATACAATTTCAACTAAGTTCAAATATACCTTTTAAAAGCCTGATATTTATGCAGTAGAAGGATGACTGACAATTTTTTTTCTAAAATATTTCCATGTGTAATAATTTAGGAAGTGTCGTGTATTGTATTACTAAGAATAATTAGAGAAGTAACTATTACTATAGCTCACCAGACAAAGGAGAGAAAATCGATAGCAGTTAGGCAAATGAATTTAAGTCTAACAGAGATCACATAGCACTTTTGTGTTTTTTTGGGAAAGTGTTGCTCGTGTTCATTTTTCATTCTAGACAATGAAACCTACATATATCTGAGGTATTTTAGCCAACTCCTAAACATTGAGGTATATGTAATAAGAATTGAAGTAGCATTCATCATAGGACAGAGTGTGTAGTAAAATCAACACAAGTGCAAAATATGAGCAAAAACAGAAGAACAAGAAAATATTAGATTTCATCTACCCATTTACAATACTATTTGTGAATGTGTATAGTCAGAAGTCTTGAACAGGTTGCTTTTGAGGCGGATTGTATTTCAGATTCTTCAGACCAGGCTGGTTAATTTAATATCTATCATATATAAGTTATGATGCTTACATTTCTGTTCATCCTCCCTGCAGTACTAGAGGCATTTTGGATTTCACTGTGCTGCAGCATAATGAAGTTATTCTAAATGCAACCACTTCTAATTTCTGAATATGCTAAAACCTGGTGTATATGTCAATATTGAATCTGAGGGCTGGCCCGACCCATATCCCCTTTTTTTTTTTATTTCGCCCATAAATTTGGTTGTTTTGGTCGTGACCTTTATGTCATGTTAGTCATACCTCTACATTATGTTAGTCACACATTTATGTTGTATTAGTCATACCTTTATTTCCAAATTTCATACTTTAGTTCAAAGCCACTGACCTTTATGCTATGTTAGTCATACCTTCAACATGAAGGTAGAACACCTGGAACGAAATTTAGTGGGTTAAGACTCACGTATCCGAAAAACTTACCCTCCAAGTCTTTCCTTATCACTATCTATACTTCCTTTTTTAGGAGTTTAAATCACATATGACCCCGTAGGATAGGGCTTGAGCCAAATGTGACCCTAGGTCAATCAATGTTAACCCCGTTAGATTTTTCCGTCAAAAACTAACGGCAATTGCCACGCGCGAAGCACATGCCCATTAAGTCAACTAAACACAATTGAAGTAGGTCAAAATCGAGGACACTTTTCCCCCAAACTGAAATGGAACCCTAATCGCACCCCAAATCCCTAACCCCAAATCGCACCCTAAATCTCTAACCCCAAATCGCACCCCAAATCTCTAACCCCAAATCGCACCCTGAATCCCTAACCCCAAATCGCATCCCAAATCGCAAAATCTCACTGAAATTTCCCAAGTCGCACCCATATCTGAGTTGGAAGGAAGCCGAAACCCTGAAGATCGCATTTTCCCTACCCTGAAGCTCCGCGGTCTGTTCTCCATCATTGATGACTGTTCTTTCCGGGTTTCTGAATTCGACATGCTCGCCGGTGCCGACGTTCACTGGTGGGGCGCCGCTGGCGATGATCTCCAGAATTTCACCAATGGGTTTACGATTTCTGATTCTGCCCTCAATCAGACTTACAAAAATGATAGCTTTACTGTTCGTTTGCGGGATAATGTGACGTGGGATCAAATTAATGTTCTTGTTGTTTGGGATATTCCCACTGCTTCTGATTTTGGCCATGTTTTGTTGAGTAATTACTCTGGGAATGAAACAGGCTTTGGTGGTAACGAGCAACCCACATGTTTGAGAATTGTAGGGTGCTAGCTGATAATTATAGGATTATATGGCGTTTGGGTGGGCAAACCCCAATTCTTCTAGTTCGTTGATGGTTGGCGGTGATGTGGCCGTCACAGGGTTTGAGGAGGATGGAATGCCTTTTGCTCAAGATTATTATATAACTCAGTATAGTGAGTGTATGATTGAAGATGATGAGCCTGTTAAGGGGGTTTGTCCAGATGCTTTGTATAAAGATACTGATCCTGATCTGCAGGTGAATAACACGAGGATGGTTTATGGGCACAGGAAGGATGGAGTGTCTTTCATTAGGTATAGCAGACCGTTGCAGTCTACTGATAGTAAATATGACGTGAAAGTTGTAGGCATGGTAGGTTTAGTTGGTTCGTCAATCCACTCGAAGAAATTGCACCCTTTCTCTAACAAGGAGTCGGGGCAGTTCTGAAAACGGCAGCCTTCACTATCAGGTTGACCGGATACTCGAACTCTAGCAAACTTTCCGCACTTGCAACGTTTTGTGCCTGAAGTGTATGATTGAGTAGATGTTGACATATCTCTCCTCTTGTTCCCAACTTCTGTCTTTTTTTTTTTTCACTTTAATGTGATGAATTTGATCTTGACTTGTTTCTTGAGATGTTGGTGTGGCTGGTATAAATAGGAGATGTTTGGTGGCTGTTAGTCACAGGAAAAATCGGGAAAATCGAATTGGGGAAAAAAAATTCCCACCAAAATTTGACCTAACGTTTTCCATCCAAAAAGATAACGGACGGGGCTGTTTTTGAACTTTTTGGGGTTGTTTCTGAAACCATGGGGCCAATCTTGGCCCTGGACCTATCCTACAAGACCACATGTGATTTAAACTCCTTTTTTTAGGGTAGAGGTTACTTCATTCTTTTGCTTTCTTAAAGGTACAAGAAACCCTAGATATTAAGGCCCACAGGCCTTATATCCTTTTGCATCCCTCCTTCTGTTTCTCTTTATCATGGCCACAACCCTTGTCACCGTATCCACCTTAGACTTCCTCATCAGCTCGGACCACCACTGCCAGATCAGCTTTGACAACCACGTTAGCGCTCTGACCGCCTCGTCAGCCCTTTGGTCAACCTTTATCTCGCTTCCCCTTTGACCACCTTTTCCCTATACCTTATCCACATCACATGGGTTTGTTGAACGACTCTTTTTCCACCTCAAAATATTTTGACATTTTCTTTCGAAGGTTCTCGCATGTGATGTAGTGAAAATTGTTATGTTTATTTCCCTAATTTCATGGCTTTAGAAGAAGTTGCAGTTATTCTATGTAGGCCATGTTGAGTTTTTTAAGCACAAAAGACTAATGTAGTTCTTCTTATGAAGGCACTCCACTATATCGAGCATGTAGCCTGTGAGAAGAATGGTGTGAAACTGCATGCTTCACGTGAGGATCCTGCTTCTGTAAGAACTTTGTGCCACAAAGTTAGTAGGTAAGACTCTTGAATCTTCACATTTCATATCATTATTTCGTTTCGTTTGTCTCACTATAGCATGCATCAAAATGAATCTTGCACCATGATGTTTTAATGGTCAAACAACATTACGTTATTCTGGTTGTTTTTTTAGGGGTTTCAATGTTGCCCTCAGTTGCTTTTCTGAAGACGAGTGGACATTGATGAATGCTGACGCCTCAAGCAAACCAAGAATGTTGGAGTCTCAGCAGATTTTGATAGTGTAATTTGTGTGAAAGCCTCTTTAATACTTCAAGTGAGTTCTCCCCTGAAGTTGTATTCATGAATGTTTAATTACGATGCAATATTTGTGCATAATATGAACTGCATGTATATTTTTATTGGTGGCAGAATGTTTCCCCTGCAAGCCTGGTTAGGCTTCTGAAAGAGCACCGCTCAGCTTGGATGGATTTCAATTTTAGTAGCCATTCTAGAGCATATTCCGAAGCTGCCTCCTTCGCATATCCTTCATCGAATACTCACAATTTGTGTGAAAAGCCAACGGTGCTTGGCTACTCCAATTATGAGGATGAGGTTCGAATCGATTGGCTTTTCAATGATGGACGAGATATTGAACTCATTGCTGACTAATTTGTGCATGGCAGACACTGGAAGCACTACGATTCACATACACTGGTAATCGCCAGCATCATGTATTTAAACATGACCTACATCATTTGCAGGTAAATTCATGATATGACTTGTGGTACTTTCAATTTACTACTCACTAATCCTCTTTCTCAACTTGATAAATCAGCTTTCTCTGCTAATATATGATGCATGCAGATTTCCAATGGACTGGAAGACATCGGTTTTGGAGCTTGCTCAGAACTCATCTTTGCACCAATTCAAAGGAATATACCTGAAGATGCTACTCTTCTATCTTCTGGATTTCGAATCTGCTTTTTGGGTTCAAATACAGTTGAGTTCCTATCTATCTGTTAACTACATCTAGATTTTTATTCTTTTCCTGTTCTTGACTAATTTTTATGTGTACTGAATAATTGGGTAGGGTACAAATTCATTAGCCAATCAGGCACCAAATGAGGATTATAATACTGAGAATGGAGAGGCGGTCGTTGATCACACAAACTCGATGATGGTTCTAGCCTTTCAGTTTCCTTTTAAAGCGCATCTTCTGACGGATATTACAGCCATGGCACGTGAGTATATCCAACATGTGATTTCTGCAGTGAAAATTCTGTCTCTGGAAGCAACGCCGCCAGCATCAAATCTTTCGATGAATCCCACTGTACCAAATCCAGCCATGGGGTCTAATAGCACTTCACAGTATACTTTTGCTCTCAACCTTGCTAACTTCATCTGCCAGAGTTATAGGCAAGTAAAGGAAATTTGTTATTTCTGTCTTGTAAATCCGAGATTATGATTTAATATGTTCAAGTATTTGAAACAGATTATTGAAAATTGCTTTCGTGTTCTACTCATGCATTTTGTGGCATTTGACTATGTTTAAGTTCTTTCTCTTGTACAGATCAATTTTAGGTGCAGATATACCTGGCCTCGATTACCAGCTTGGTGGTTCAATGTTAGAGGTGATGCAGAATCACGAGTACGCTATATTGTGTTTCTCAGTTGCGCAACCCCCGACGTGCTTGTACGCCAATCAAACTGCACTCAACATGGTAGAGACCACATCTGACAATCTGCAAAACATCATGGTGGATAGCATACTAGCTGGCTCTACTAACTTATCGCTATATTCTCTTCTCCCGACTATAATGCAGCAGGTACACTTCACAATCAAAACTCAAACACCCCTTTATATTACTCACTGCTGCTGCTGCTTCTATAGCAACTACAAAACCACACACTCCTCTCTCTCTCTCTCTCCATTTTGAGTTGTGAACTCTTCCTTCCTACTATGCTGCAGGGCTATGCTATTCTACCACCTGGATCCTGTCTATCATTAATGGACAGTGTGATCTTGTATGAACAAGCTGTGGTGTGGCAAGTGCGGGAACCAGATGGTTCGATTCCTTATTTCGCAATAGCATTCATCGATTGGTCCATTCTCTGAGTTGTTTCAGCTCTTTTGTGTGCTGCGCGCTTTCATAAGTTTCATCATCCTTGATTTTCTTTTCAATAAATTGAGAGTTGGATTTGCTACCATCTGCATTGATGATACTCATCACAACTTTACATTTCAAACATGAATGCATTTTCTGACTATATATTGACTTGAACCCATCTTCTGTTCTTAAGATTCAACCTCATTTGTATTTTGTTACTTCGATCTACTTTTGGGGGCATATTAATGCCCGTTGAAATAGTATTGTACGAGGACGCGATTTGGATCCTCTGTTATATTTGGATTAGAAGATCTCGTGTGATAAGATTCTCATAGATTCACATGAAAACCTCCTTATGAAAATGAGCATTGTTTGGATGATTTGGACATGTTTCAAGATTTAGAGAATAGCAAGAAATGAACTCCATTGACTAAACTTCTCTATCAACATAAATTTTCATGGAGTCATTTAGCCTTTTTGTTTGGGTTGCGTTTTGGATTATGGATTTTGGTTGCCCTCTAATAGATATGTAAGATGGTCTCATTTTCAAAGTACTATTTCACAATGTGTACTATTTCCGAATCGAATATGATATTTTTTAAAAGGTTTTTAAAATATTTTTTTGCATAAATATTTTCAAATGATAAAAAGTAAAATATTTTTTTAATTTTTGTTTTTGGCATAGATTTATATGAACTCTTGTTATATATCTCTTGTTTTAATTTCATAATAATTATTTTATATATATCATTGTACTATATTTTAATGTTACATATTTTATGGAGTTTATAAAATTATGTTGTTTTATTTATTACATTTTCCATTTGATTCTCGACAATTTTGTATTTTAAAAAATTTCATCAATTTTACAAATGTACGTATTTTATAAATTATTCTTTTTAGATTACTTGCTTTGGATTTGTTCTAGTTCTACTTCCATTATTATGTATTCTTAATTCCATTTGATCTTGTTCATGTGGTTTTTAATATAGACACATGCAGCTATATTTTGCCACCAACTTTGTTAATTTTTTTTGCTTTTCAAATAAAGATTTTTTTAAATCTATATTGATATAGATCTAATTTTAGTTCAAAATTCAAAATATTCAAGATTTTAGAAGAAAACTTATCAAAACATATAACTTTTTAGGAAGAGTTTTGAATGTAAATGAACTCTTACATTTTATAATCAAATGAACAAATAAAATCAATAATTCTAATATTTGTATCATAGTCTTCTTAATTATCTATGACATATCTAATTAAATCTATACTTGTAATCAAAGTTTCAACATCTTTCAACATTTAAATTTCAATGGTTATTTATTTTTATACTTTTTTAAATTCGAATTTATATTCTTTTATATGTACAATTATATTTTACCTTTCATTTTTGCCTTTTAAATTATAACTAGTATCACACCCGTGCAACGCACGGCTTGTCATCGTTTTTTATGTATTTTAAAAGTAAATATATTAAGATATTAAAATTATCATCGTAAAAAAAACTAAGCAATATATATATATATATATACACACTCTCATACAATAATGAAAATGAAGGTCAAAACTACAAATCTTTAAATGCTTCTTTGTACACAACGTTTCTAGCGGAACTGCAACTCTCATTATCTCCATCACATATCAGAATCTTTAGACCATTTGGGTTAGTGACCCTGGAAACAGCAACGTACAGCTAACCATGGCTGAAAACGGGCTTCTTCAATAAAAGTCCCACGTGGGATAATGACTGACCCTGACTTTTGTTTATCGTCATCGCGTACGACACTATTAAAGGAAACTGTCTCCTTTGGAATCTAAAAGGCAATCTTGTATCCGACGGTGTCAATGACATTCTTGGAATTAACTCCTTTTCACCAGCTTTGCTTCCAAATAGTATCTTAGCCTCCAAAACATGATTCCCAAGTCTTGTAATAACCAGTCGAGTCCAATTACATAATCCGAGGGAGTGATCAATATTCCGCAACAACATTACTGGAGTACCAACTTTCAACTGAATCTCATGATTAGGAACTCCAGAACATCTAATGGAATTCAGAAATTCAGGTGTGTGCAAATCAGAAAGTAGATCAGAACATTCTCAAGCTCAGTCTGGAAATGAAGAGCTAACTCAGGAGGGAAAGGAAACATCTCAGCTTGAGGTGGAGTCTGAAAAGGAAAAGGAAGTGCCACAAGCACCAGAAACTTTGAATTCAGATTCAGAAAATGAAGATGGAAACACAGATGAAGATGAGCAGACTAATCTAGAGAATTATCAATTGGTAAGAGATAGAACTAGAAGGATGATCAAACCACCTACCAGATTTGCAGACTCAAACTTCACAGCTTATGTCCTTCTAGCTGCTGAAGAGATGGATAACCAACAGCCTAAGGATTATAGAGAAGCCATCACATGCAAAAAAAAGGATAAGTGGTTAATAGCTATTCAAGAAGAACTGGAGTCTCTGGATAAGAACCACACATGGGAAATAGTAAGCAAGCCAAACAAAAAGAAGCTAATTGGATGTAAATGAATCTTCAGAAAAAAGGTGGAGGCTTCAAAAGGTGGAGCTATAAGGTACAAGGCAAGACTAGTAGCTAAGGGCTTCACACAAAAGGAAGGAGTAGATTACAATGAAATTTTCTCCCCTGTGGTAAAACACTATTTTATTAGAATATTACTTGCTCTTGTATCTCATTTTAACTTGCAGCTACATCAAATGGATGTCACCACAGCCTTCTTGCATGGTAAACTCAAGGAGCAGATTTATATGAAGATTCCAGAGGGCCTGCACTTGGCTGATAGAGACTCAAAGGCTTGCCAGCTTCAAAGATCATTATATGGTCTTAAGCAAAGTCCCAGACAATGGTATCTAAGGTTTTTTTATGTATTTTAAAAGTAAATATATTAAGATATTAAAACATTGGCAAACAGTTAAACATGTTTTAAGGTACATAAATGGAACTACAGAAACAGGCTTAAAGTTTAAGACTAAAACAGATGAACATGAACCTATCATTGGCTATGTTGATGCTGATTTTGCTGCAAACTTAGACAATAGGAAGTCTTTAACTGGCTATGTTTTTACTCTATATGGTACTGCTATAAGTTGGAAGACTAGCCAACAATCTGTAGTTGCATTAAGTACAACAGAAGCTGAATACATTGCCTTAACTGAAGCAGTGAAAGACTAGTCTATATGGTTAAAAGGTATACTGCATGAGTTTGGCATAAATCAAGTTTGTATCTCTGTGTTTTGTGATAGTCAAAGTGTCATACATCTAGCTAAGCATCAAAGTTTTCATGAACGTACCAAGCACATAGATGTAAAGCTCCAATTCATAAGAGATAAAGTAGAAAAACAGGAAGTTAAAGTGTGTAAAATTCCTACTGCTCTAACAAAAGCTTTACCAGTGAAGAAGTTCAGCCTTTGCATGGATCTTATAGGTCTAGTAGGAAAACCCTCAACCAATGGTACTTGAAGTAGAAAATTTTATTGGTTTAGCGACTTAAATTCAAGAGTGGCCCTGTAGGATAGGGTCCTGGCCGAATGTAGCCCACGGTCAATCAAATTAGGCCCAATACAAAACTGCCGTAAAAAACTAACGGGACAAAGTCACGTGATACGCACGTGTCTGTTAAATCAAGAGGAGTCAGCCCAAGTGGGGTCAAAATCCCTAAATTCAGTTAGAACCCTAATCTCACCCCAAAATCACACCCCAAATTCCGCAAATCGCACCCCAAATTCCACAAACTGGAAAAAAAATGATGAAATTACTTAAATTTCCAGTATTATTTTTTTTTGAGTTAAAGCTAAAAATGATGATGTAATTTGGCAGGGATGTGATGGTTCAATCTTGCTGAATCATCCTGGCAGTGAGAGGGCAGCGGAAGCCAGCAGAACCCTCAGAGGCTTCAAACTGATCGACGACATCAAGGCCGTCGTCGAGAAAGAGTGTCCCAAACTGAATCATCCTGCTCCGATATCCTCATCGCCGCCGCCCGCGACCCCACCGTCCTCGTCTGCGGCCCTTTATGGAAAGTCCCATTCGGCCGAATCTTTGGGCCTCACCTTCGTGGACATGCATGGTCGTCTTGAAATGCCCCTCCTCGACCGAATCCTATCCTCCTCACTGCCATTCCCCAAATACCCCTGCACGAGCTTGAAGAATTTCATCAACTGATACTTCTCTATCAAGGACAAATTGCAATTCTTGAAAATTGCACTCCGGGAGTCAGGCACGTTCTTCAATTTACCCTCCGCGTCGCTAACGAAGTTGACATCCACATTTTTGAACTCCATGTACTGATTGATTCCCGTTTTTAGGATCAGATTGATCATTGAATCGGCGCAGAGGAAGAGGCGAGGACTCGCCAAATCAAGGTTAAATTTTCTGGAATTGTCAGTTGGTTCAGAGGAGTAGGAGTTGATTTCGAGTGCGGAGTACATGGGGCGAGTTAGGAGAGGGAGGGAAGCATAATCGTCGGAGGTTTGAAGAGGTGGTTGAGAATGAGATTGGGATTGAGATTGGAGGAAGGATACAAAGTCGCTGAGGGGGAGTAAGGCGGAGTGGGAACCATAGAATGGATTGGGCTTAAGGTGAAGGACGGTTTTTCCGGCGGTGGAGGCAATGATGGACTCCGGCAGGCCGGTGCCAACCACGATAAGGTCAAAAGTAGAGGGCTCAATGGACGGGTACGCCGTAAGTTCATCCATAGACTACAACACTTCAGAAACCCAAAGATAATCGTTTCATTTGCGGACTCCTTTTTTCAGTTTGTTTCATCACAAATTAAAAATTTCCCCCAAAAGTCTAACCTAACGTTTTCCATCCATAGAGATAACGGACAGGGCCTTTTTTAAAACTTTTTGGACTAATCAGAAACCATGGGGTTGTATTCGGCCCAAGCCCCATCCTACATGGCCACTCTTGAATTTAAGCCTTGGTTTAGCAAAGAAGAAGAACAAGAGTTGAAGGTGGAGGATTGAAAGTTGATTCAGCTCGTTTTCTTCAAATTTGCTAAGTGTTGGAAGAATCGCACTTCCACTTATAAAGTTGCTAGTTTCTTTTATTACCTTTTGTGTTGGTTTTGTTAGTTGTGCAGGAGAAGATCTCGGCCGTTGATTAGATCCAAGGGTCACGATTGATTCTAGGTAAAAGGCTAAAGAAGAAGTGCAACTTCACTTATAGAAGCGCGTTCTCAGAGTTGCGATTTCAAGTCGTTGGAAGCAGTTGATAGCCGTTGAAGTTAGAATTGATCTGAGCCGTTCATCTGATCTACAGTTGAGGAAGATTTGAGCTGGAAGATATCATCCAAGAACGGGTTAATCTTTTAGCTAAGATTCAGAGCTCGTTTCTCAACCGATTCGGCTAATTCTTGTTGCTGCAGTTAGCTAATCAATAGGTCTATAAATAAGAGTGCATTTTACTTTGTATAGTAGAGTTTTACTTAGTGAGTTTATAGATCAAAGTGAGCTGCGCAAAATTAGGGTTTTCCGAGTTTGAGTGTTGAGTAGCAAAGTTATTGTAACAGAGATTTGATTCGATTTGCAATAAGAATTCCCTCCCTAGTTTCCCGTGGATGTAGGCATTTGTTAAGCCGAACCACGTAATTCGTTGTGTGTTGATTTACTTGAGTTCTTGGTTCATTTATCTAGTTTTGCTTATTGTATTGAAGTCTCTGATTTTGGTGGATCAATTTTGTTACCAATTGAGTTGAATTGGTGTTGCTGGTGAGGCTGAAACTTGACAAATTATCTTAAAGGATAGTTGTGTTGCATTATTGTTTCTTGACCTCAGTCCCACATATCTACTTGTGTTAATTTCTCTATTTTACTCTATCTATGGTCACAAGAATGAGAAAAGAATTAAGTGAGGAACTCCTTACAAGTCATATTAAATATTATTTTTTTCCTTTTCATATTATATTTTCGGAGATGGTCTAAGGGGTTGGACATAGGTAATTTTTTGGTTTTTTTACAAATAATTTCATCAATTCTTAGTGCATGATTTATCAATCTTATCCTTAATATTTATAATTTTTTTTATTGAAAATGTTTGATTAAGTACAATTTTGAATGATTTTATTTAAATAGATATATATATAAAAGGAGATTTTATGTTTTTGATATGTTGATATAATTTTTTTTTAGTTTTGAATAATGGGTTATATATGTCATTGGACCAACAATTTCATAAAATATATATGTGTCTATTTATATTTATTAATATTAATGAAATACAATATCTATATACTTCAATACTTAAATTTATAGCTTTTTCAATACATATATATAACTTATTTTTAGATATTAAATTTATTTTTCAAATTTCATTAGCCATATTTATGACACACTTTTTTTTTCCGCTTTTTTTGGTACTATATTTAATTTATTGAGATTTTTAAATACTTAATGGGTGCACAAGTTTGGTCAAGTTAGTCATCTTTATTTATCTTATATTTGGAATACGAAGTTTTCAATTTGTTAGTTTAATCCATGCATTTATATACTATTTTACGTATATCAAATTCTTAATATTATCAAATGAAATTATTTATAATTAGATAAATATAAAGTTTAAAAACCTAAATTTATATTAAAATAATTATCATTATATTATATATGTTATTATTTTTGAATAATTATATACTATAGATGCAAATATTTAAAATTTTATCAGTACAGTTTGGAAAATTATAATCATAATTAATTGATAAAGTTTTTAGATTTTTCAATTGCAAAAGTCAATAAATAGCAAACCTATGAAAAAAATATTCTTCATTACTTATTCATATTACTCATTTTATTAATATTGATTTTACAATAGTTATTCTTTTTATTAACATGGGCACAGATTTATAGTAAATAGATAGAATCTGAAAATGAACAAATCGATTATGGAGATTAAAAATATCTAAATTGAAATCCTAGAATTGCCAAAATAAAATCTCATGGTAATACTAGCTCCAAAAAATACTCTTAAAAATCTTGAAATTGTATAAATATAAAAAATTTGAAATTTGAAATAAGAACATTAAATATATTTAAGAACCTAACAATATGAAAATATTAAAATCAGTCTGAATGTTACCAAATAAACTCTGAAAATTATTCAAAGGTCAATAACTTTTAAATTATTTAAATAATAGATCTTGAAAATTAAATATATATATATATAAACAGAATATTCTGCCAAAAATAAATATAATAAATATCTCATTTATTAAATATTTCTATTTAAAAATCATTAATAACTTTCATTTTACATTTATTAATAAAAAAATTTTAAAAATATTAATATTTATTATATTTAATTTTATATTTATTGTATAGGAACTCAAAAGAAAAAATAAATATATAAATCTATCTATATATTTCTAATAATATAATAATAGAGGAAAAGTTGGAAATATCTACAAAAATATCATTTTCCCCACAAAAGTGTCACGTCAACAATTATTTTTTTCTTTTTCATTGTGTGTCTTTTATTATTTAATACATTCAATTTATAATATAAATATTGTATTAGTTTATTCTTATTTTAATTAAGTTAATTTTTTTGAATAATCTCTTAAATACCAACAATAGATATTGTTCAAACAATAATTTCAATAATAACTATTAATTTGTTAAAGGATAATTGATATCATATATAATATAAATTAATGGGAAAAACTGAATTTTAGTCCCGTCAAAAAACCACTGTTCAATTTCAGTCCACTTAAAGTCCAAAAATTAATTGAAGTCCCACTAAGACTACATTCATTGACAACCCATGACATGGGTTGTCCTAATAAGACAAAAAAAAAAGATAAATTGAAATTGGAGGTGCAACCGGTTGTGGAGATGGGTGATTGACCAACCCATCTCACAACCAATCATGCCATGGGTTATTCAATTAGAGTGGGACAAGTGTCACACTTCAATTGGTTCTAGTTATTTTTTTGGATAAAATTTAGATTCTTGATAAATGATATTTATTTGATTTTATTTTATTTTTTAAAAATAACCAAAATTCATATCTTTTTTTTTAATCTATAAATAGAGTGTAATATTGACATATTTTGAATCACAATTAAAAAATATTTATTTTCTCTCAATCTAAAATTCTATCTTTTTTACATTTTGAGGTTCACTCTTTTCTCATATTATTTCCATAATCTCTTTCTTATTATGGATTCAAACAATCCTAATCTTATTATTTCCATGCATCTTTTTTCATTTTTTGTATTCCCATTATTGTAATTTTTATATAATTAATGTAATTTTAATTTAATTATTGTGTTAGTATATTGTTTTTCGTGTATTATCGAAACAAATTTTCTTACTATAATTGCGGTATTAAAATACAATTATTATATTTTTGAATATAATTAATAAATTCTCAAAATAATATACAATTTCATATTAATTTCACCATGCACGATTCACACTATAATATCATCCAATCATGTCATGTAATTAATTTATTTGTCATCCTTCATGTTTCTAATAATGTAAATGTGCAGTGGATTGTCTTGAAGGCAGTTTCACCGGAGAAATTGAAGTTTCGGGATAGATTGTCACAAATCTTTGCCGGAACTTCAATCTCAAAAGGCTTCATCCCCAGAGACTGCTCAACCAGGTACTACGGTCCCTCCGCCGCCCACACCAGTCGCTGATCCCTCCCCGCCGGTGCCATCGCCGCTGATCCAGCCCCGCCTGCAGCTGATCCGTCGCCGTCGCCAGCTCCGCTCCCAGAAGTGTCTCCACCGCCTCCAGTGCAACTGGCCTCACCACAGCCGGTGAATCCAGTCCCACCAACGTCGTTGCCACCATCTTTAGGGAAAATCCTTCTAAATTTGGGGCTGTTTTGATCGATTTCGATTTGGGGAAATTTTGTTGATTTTAGGGTTTTTCCATTTGTGTTCAATGATTTTGGGAATTTAGGGTTTTTTTTTCATTTATTTGATTTCATGGATTTAATGTATATTTTCTAATTTGATATTTTTTTTGTTAAATTACTGATGTGGCATTTTTGGGATTTAAGTTATATTAGAAAACAATGCCACATGGGTAACAAATTACACATCACCGAACTCTGGTCAGAGTCTTCAGACTTGGGGACGAGTGAGTCGCACTCGCCAGAGATTCACCGAAATATGCCAGTTCCGGTGGAAGATGGTCTCAAATTGGACACATGGTGACTCAGTGGGACTAAATTTGATTTTTGAAACGTAAGTGAACTGAAATTGGACAGTGACTTTTTAACGGGACTAAAATTGAGTTTTTCCCATAAATTAATAAATAACTATACACTATTAAAGATGTATGTGTATATATATATATAATATGTATTCAGTGTGAAATTAAATGTCATCCTAAACATTTTTAAATTAATATTTTTAAGTGTCACGTCAACAAATTTTTTTATTTGCATTTTTTACTATTTAATCCATTTGATTTAATAATATAAAATATTGTATTAGTTTATTCTCATTTTATTGATCTTTACTAAATTAACCTTTATTGAATGATTTCTTAAATACAATAATTTCAATATTAAATATTAATTTGCATGGGGATAATTTATATCATTTTTAATGTAAATCAATAAATAAATATAATATTATTAAAGATTTGTATATATACATATATATATATATATAATATGTATTTAGTCCGAATTATATATCATCCTAAATATTTTTTAAATTAATATTTATATTTCAAATATGTAATATCATTCAATATTTTATTCTTTATCGATATATTTTAATGATAAAATTGAGATATTGTTAAGTATACAATTATAAATATTTCATAATTAAATAAAATTTTCGTCTTTTACTTTACACTTAAGACTTCGTATATTTTTATATGTGAGTGCGACATCAAATGACTCAGCTGATTATTTAAATTATATTTTAGTTTCTAATTATATTATCATCATCATGATCACAAGTACTACATTTTGATTTTGTGTTGGACCTGAATTGTAATGATCAATGTCGTGCTATATCAATTAATTTACATGATACATATAATGAAATAGTTATCTATCATCTTTGATGTTAAACGATATTAATTAAAATGTTTTTCTAATTCAATTTATTTTAAAATAAAAGGTTGAAAATATATAATTGAAAGTGCTTGCATCAAGTTTCTACATAAAAATTTCTAATTTTATTGTGTATTATTTATATATATATATAGTAATTAAATTTGATTTTCAATTCATAATTTTTTAAGTTTTTTTAGTATATTTAATTTAAATAACTGACGATATTAGTCTGTAACATAAATAATAAAAACAAATGTTTTAACTAGAAATGTTGTGTATAGAGAAGTTTTTAAAAGACTTACAAACTTTGCAGGTAAAATTTCCAATTTTGATTTAAAGATCATGATTCATACTTGTGTTTTTAGTATTAATTATAGATATGTGAATTGGATGTGTATAATATTGATATATTGTTGTGAATTGAATTATCTTTATCAAAATTAGATTTTCTTAGTTATTAAATATTATATTGTCTTCTATATACTAAAATCATTCACACTATATTATCAAATAATTAATATTTACCAACATTATATCACAGACCGCGCGATGCGCAGGTGCGAGTTCTAGTATATCTATAAACAATTAAATATATCATAAATTTTAAAGGTCTACCCACCTTTATACTAAATAAATTTTATCGGAAATATCAATATCAGATCTCCAAATTACAAAAACTCATGTGAGACGATCTCATGGATGGTTTTCGTGAGACGAATGCTTATTACCCATGAATTGAATCCATATCCACAATTTTTCATATGAATTGTTAAGTGTGGGTTATAGGTTGATCCGTCTCACGAAAAAAGATTCATGAGACGGTCTCATACAAGACCTAGGTTAAATTGTATTATAGATTTTTTAAATGGAATTCTTCGAACGCATTTATATTTGATCTGAAATTCATCACGTTTATTTGAGAAATTATCTTAGATGAATGCAATAATAATTGGTAAATATTTTGTGCAACGCGCTCCCACACGCTTGGTGGGTGCGCTCAAACCCACCAAGATTCGCTCTAGGCAGTCATACCTTCATGAATGTAACACTATCATAACATGAAGGTAACACTAACATACTATGAAAGTCAGTCTAACATAACATGAATGTATGATTAACATTGTTTTTTACCATGTTAGGGTTACCTTCATGTTATATTAGTGTTACCTTCGTGTTATTTTAGTTCAACGGTTTTAAACTAAGGGTATAAAATATGGAAATGAGGCCACACTAACATAACACGAAGATAACACTAACATAACACGAAGGTAACAATAACATAACATAAAGGTAACGACTAAAACATGCAAAAAAGTAAAGAGGCGCGGGTTGGGTGGGCAGGCCCAGCCCGTGCGAGGCCCGGTTGAGATCCGTGCAACTGGTGTACAGGAGATGTTCCGCGCACGGGCCAGCCAGCCCGCGCCTCTTTACTTTTTCGCGTGTTTTGGCTGTTACCTTTATGTTATGTTAGTGTTACCTTCGTGTTATGTTAGTATTACCTTTGTGTTATGATAATGTTACCTTCATAAAGTTAACACTAACATAACATGAATATATAACTGCCTGGAGTGAATCTTGGTGGGTTTCAACACACCCACCAGGCGCGTGGAAGCGCTTGGGCGGGTCGACCCGTGTGCATGGATCACCAGTTGCACAAAATATTTTGCCCATAGGAAAATGTAAGAAAAACAAAGTTTTTGATGTTCATATACAATCCAAAGATAAGAGAAAGTCTCGGTTTAAATTTTTCGATGATGAATCTCATTTACTAGCTATATTATTGTTATAAATTCATATCATTATTATAGACATTACTCCATAAATCTTTCATTTCTTATCTTTTAGAATTCCCAACTCATGTATATATATATGATGTAAATGGGTGTGGTGGAATGAATAAAATTATCTCCTCTCAATCTTGTCTTCTTCTTTTCGTTGTTGTTACATATATACTACCTCCGTCCTGATCCAATTTACCTACTTGGACCGGGCACGGAACCTAAGAAAATGCAGTTGACTTGTTGTTTTAGGTTACTTTTTGATTAAAAAATGTTTTTAATACTTTTTGCTTACTTTTTAATAAAAAATATTTTTTATACTTTTTGCTTTAAAATTTCTTTGTCATTTATGGGCTAACAAATTGGACTGAGACAAACGAAAATGGCAAGTAAGCAAATTCGACTGGGATTGAGGGAATATGTTTTTGGCATATTGATTCATAGAAGATGATGCACACGAGATCCATATTTTTACAACACGTTATCAGCACGAGTCTCTACCAAATTTGAGTTGTGCCTTAGGAAAGAATCGCGTCTTTCCTGTCAGGTATTTTTCTTTAAATCAATAATCCTAATATCCATTTTAATGTTTATGGTTCAATCTAATAAAATCTATATATATATATATATATATATACACTAGCAGTATACCCGCGTGATACGCGGTTTATTATTTATTATGACAAATACTGATTATTAATAATATAATAAATTTATTATATTAAAATATTACTCATGAGATATTATTATTTTGAGATTTGTAAAAAATTCCCGTATTTTTTTAATGATGGTGATGATGACAATGACAACAACAACGACGACAAAAACAAAAACAATAATAATAATAATAGTTTTGTGTTTTGTGTGCTTTAATTATAAGTGAACAATTATATTTGTTAATTTATATGTTCTATTCATATTTTTGTTCCTTTATATCTTAGAATTATATTTAATAATTTGTAAATAATTTTCTACATTTTTTTTAGATGGATTTAGTTTACAAACACTGTATTTATTCAAAAACTTAGTTTATATTTAAAAAATTTAGGTTTCAAATTCATTTTACAATTAAAAAAATATTTTTTTTAGAATTTTGAAACCATTTTAAAATATTTTTTCTTATAGTTATATCTATTGCATATATGTTTGAATTTATTTTTAAATGTTATTTGTGGATCTTTTTAGATTAACCTCACAACATTATTAGATTATTATTAGTTTTACTTTCAAATTTAATTATTGGTTTTTTAGTTTTTTTTTCCACAAATTTTCTATTGGTCAATGGCAAATCAGTAATTATCCCCAATTTTGCAATTGAGTAGCAAATGTGTAAAATTTGTCAACTTCTTCCTTTTTATATATAGTATAGATATATATCTATACTAAAGGAATAACCAAGAGTGACACATGTCACTCTCTGGTTAATCCTATTCAATTACAATTTAAATCATTTAATATTTATAATTTATTGTAATAGAACATTTAGTGAGATAATAATAATTGAATAACAAAATACTAACAATTATGATTGCTAATAAAATTTTAAATTATGAAATTTTAGCCAAACATCTATATCTATATATATAAAAGCAGGATATCCTGCCAAAAATAACTGCAATAAATTATCTACCTATTAAATAATTACTATTTTAAGAAACCTATTAATTGCTTTCATATTGTATTTATTGTAAGAAACTCAATATAAATAAATACAAATAAACCTATTTATTGTATTTTAAGAAACTCAATACAAATAAAAATAAATAAACCTATTTATTGTATTTTAAGAAATTCAATACAAATAAATAAATATTTAATTTAAGAAATCGGTTATGATACTCAATTTAGTATTTATTGTATAGAAATCTTTATATATATAAAAACACAAACATTGCCAAAAAAAGAAAGTAAGAATTTTCCCGCCTAAAACCACTTTCTATTTATGTAAAAAATTATATATTTATTTTATATACATATATTAAGTATATTAATTGCATTCTATTTTCTAAGGAAAGTCAAACTTAATTATTTAGGCAAGAAAAAATTAGTGATGATGTGTATGGATTCACCTTTCAATTTAAATAAATAATTACTTTATTTAAATAAATGAAAATGATAATTTCTACTAATATATAAAAATACAAAATATATAAATGAATTTAAATGCAAATGGAATATTATCATATGATTTTAATATGATGATGTATATATCTATTATATGTTTTAGTCGTGGTCAATTATATGTTTTTGTTTTAGAAGTAAAATTTTTGATGTATAAAAAATATGGTGAGACCGTGATAAGAACACCATAATCTGTAAATAAAAAAAAGGTTCCAAATTTGTAAGATTTTTCTATTTTAGTTATTCTTTTCTTATAAATTTATATTAATATTTTTAATATAGTCATTTTCAATCACTTTCAACATTTTATAACAATAAAAACTAATAAAAAATATGTAACAAAATTTATTATATGCCGGTTCTAAACAAAGTTTTTAGATGTTATTATATTATATTACCAATATTGAATAAGATATATTACTCAATTTCATTCAATTCCTATATTTTATATGTACTTAAACATATTATTATATATAAAATTCTATTTACATTGTATTTATATAAAATGTTTATTTTAAATTTATATCCGTGCATCGCACGGGGTAAATACTAGTTTTTATTAAATATGATGTTTGCAATTACATTAAATAATAATTAAAAAATCACATAATTAAATTTAAATTACATACTCATTAAATTGAAAATTAATGATAAAGAATAATAATTAAATTTATTTATAAATAACAATTTAAAATTTCTTAATTAATATTAAAATACTGTGTGATACACGGGAGTTACACTAGTAGTCTATAATTGGAATGATTGGTTCTATAAAAATCAGTTGCATAATTTATATAACATAGTTTATAACTTATATGATGAGTATGTAAACTAGAGACTATTCGTTCATTAATCTTGTATATACAAATATAGAGTTGTTTTTAGGTTTAATATCACCATAATTTTTAAGTGCCATGAGTTAGTTTATAACTTTAAAAGGTAAAAACCCTTTGATATGAAAGTGCTAGAGAAGCATAAACGCAATTTTGAGTTAGGCCTTTCTTTCAATAAATATTTCATGCAAGCTTAAACTTGCAGGAAATAGATATTTTTTATATATTGGCTATTTATGAAGGAATTGTTTTTCTTCTACATTGAGAGGATTGGGTAACATACGCCTTTTTTCCATATCTCGCAAGAATATTATTTCAACTTCACTTCATTTACTATTTCATCTTTTATTTTATGTGCTTTTAAGAATTTCATGACCTAATCTTATTTTGAATACCCTATCATGATCATTTTAGATTTCATTTTCCAGTTTACTACATTATCGTAGTATTGTTGAATTTCTTTGGAATATAGAGAATGACAATATTATATACTTGGTAGATAATGCTACAATTAACACTATCCTTAGAGATTGAAATTCTTTTCAAACATTAATTGAGAAGAAAGTGAGTGTTACCACTATTTTAAATGATAATATCTTGATAGTTGGCTCCGGTAGAGCTTCACTTGTTCTCCCTATGGATATTGAAATTATTATTAACGATGCGTTGCAATATCCACAATCTAAATGTACCCTTCCAATTTTAAGGACATTCTATCAAATGGTTTTCACATTGAAACCGACACCGAGAATAATGTGGAGTATATCTTAATGACTCACTCCATAGGGTGTCGGAAACAAGTTGTCGAAAAACTTCTTTCTCTATCCTCAAGATTGTATTATTCATACATCCGTCCTTCTAATCTCCATATTTCAATGAGTTTGAAATTTCATGATCCAAATTCATTTAAATATGACATGAACGGTTGGGTCATCCATGGTAAAATATAAAATACGATTCGTCGAATTTTGTCTAATTCTATTGAACTTAGTATGTCAAACAATAGAATACTTCGTTTGAGAAGTTTGTGCAAAAGGAAAAACTTATAGTATTGACTTTTTCGTACTAAAGTTGGATTAGAATCTCCTATTTTCCTTGAACGGATTCATGGAGATATTTTTGGACCAATTCATCCAGTATCAGGACTATTTTGATATTTTATGGTCTTAATTGATGTCTTCACTAAGTGGACTCATGTGTGTCTATTATCCACCTAAAACAATGCTTTCACAAAATTAATTGGCAAAATTATTGAACTCCGAGCTCAATTCCATGATTATCCAATTAAATCCATTAGAATGGATAATGTTAATGAATTCACTTCGAAAGCATTAGATGACTTTCGTTGGTCATTTGTAATTAAAGTGGAACTTTCAGTTCCATATGTCCACATTCAAAATGGTCTAGCTGAATCACTAATCAAGTGTATAAAATTAATCGCTAGACCTTTAATACAAAATTCAACTTACCCATTTCATGTTGGGGTCTTGCAATTTTGCACGCTTCTTCTCTAATTCAAATATGTCCAACTGCATATCCTAACTATTCTCCTTTACAATTAATGTGTGGGAAAGGACTGAACATTTCCCATCTACGAACTTTTGGATTTGCAGTGTACATTCCAATATCACCACCTAAGCGTACCTTTATGGGCCTTCAAAGGAAACTAGGTAATCTATATTGAATTTGAATCTCCATCCATTTTGAAATACATAGAGCCCATTTACAGCTCGTTTCGCTGACTACACATTTGTTGAAGATTATTTCATAGGGGGAGATAAAGCTCAAAAATTAATAGAATGCCGAGAAATTTTCATGGAATGTAGAAATCTTCAATATTTAGACTCACCCACTAGTCAAATGGAACTAGAAGTTCAGAAAATAATTAACTTGCAATATTTAGGAAGTAATCTGCCACATACATTTACTGATCACAAAGGAGTGATAGAATCAGATATACTTGCTATAAATGCACCTTAAAAAGTGGAAGTTCCTAAAAATAAAATACATCATTTGATATTACGTTGCACCTGAAGCGTAAAGAATGTATGAATTCAAAACATATAAATCCACATATTTTGGGAAACGACAAGAATCTAGTTGACTAAATATCAAAGTTGCAACTAATTTAATTAATACATGAGAAACTTATAATAGAAATATCATTATCGTCGACGATATATTTGCCTCTAAAATTGGTCTTTCTATCTTGAACAATAATCTGGATCCAGAACCCAAGTTAATAAATGAGTGCCTGAAGCGCTTAAATTAGGTAAGACGGAAACATGTAATTGAGGTTGAGTTAGACTCGCTCAATAAAAGAAAGGTTTTTTTTTTTGATGTTATCGTACGTACCCTGATGATGTTATCCCTGTAGGATATAAATGAGTATTTGTACGAAAAAGAAATGAGAAAAATGAGGTGGTGATACAAAGCGAGATTAGTGACCTGATATTGATTTGATAAAACATATTCTCCTGTTATTGATAATATAACGTTCCGCTACTTAATATCTCTGGCAGCAAATATGAATATAGAAATGCAGTTAATGGACGTCGTTACCGCATATTTATATGGATCAGTAGATGCCAATATTTATATGAAAATCTCTGATAGATTTCAAATTCCCCCGATGAGGAAAGATGAAAATCTTAAGATGTATAACATTAAATTGCAAAGGTCATTATATGACCTAAAATAGTAAATGGATTCCTCCTGAAGAAAGGATATACAAACAACGATGTTTTTCTTGCGTGTTTATAAAGAAATATTTAGATGATTTTTGTATCATCTGTGTATGTTGATGATATAAACGCGTAAGACAACTGAGGAAACTATTAAAAGTTTAAAAGCTAAATTTAAAATGAAAATATTGAGTAAAACCAAGTATTGCCTCGGCTTGTAGATCGAGCATCTTTCTTAAGGAATTTTAAACACCAATCAACATACTCAAAGAAGGTTTTGGAAAGATTTTACATGAATATATCTCATTGACTTCGTAAACCAATGATTGTCTGATCCCTTGAAGTGGATAATGATCCATTTAGACCTATAGAAAATATTAAAGATAAATTAGGACCTGAAGTTCCTCACTTAAGTGAATTTTGTGCATTACTTTACCTTACAAATTGCAGTAAACCTGATATTGCATTTGTGGTAAACCTAGCTACTAGCCAAATTTGATGCTTCTCCTAACAAGGAGATGATAACACATATTCTTCGGTATCCTTAAAGTTCACAGAATCTTAAATCAAAGTTGTGTCATTTCTAGATTTGATATATACCCCCAACTGTGTTTTATGATGATAATGCAGCTTATGTTGCACAAATAAGTAGCGAATATGTTAAAGGAAATTTAACAAAACACATAGCCTTTAATTTTTTTTATTCGCATGAGCTCTAGAAGAGTGGTGAAATGATTATAAAAAGTAGGCTCTAATGACAATCTTGCAAATTTGTTCACTAAATCCCTATCTACATCTACTTTTGAAAAATATATTATTGGAATGATATTGGAATACGTAGGCTTAGAAGATTGTTGTCTTCAGGGGGAGCGATAACTTCAAATAATCCTAAATATTGGGTCTTGAAGACCATTAATTTCATTCTTTTACCCCTTAAGGTTAGATTCTGAAGACTAGTGATTGTACTTTTTTTTTCTTGACTAAGTTTTTTCCCACAAAGTTTTCTTAATTAAAAGTTTTTACGAGACAGCTAGTGCATCACATTAGAACTTGTATGATGTACTCTTTTCTCGTCTAGTTTTTTTCCCACTGGGTTTTTCTAGCGAGTTTTTAACGAGGCATGTACATCAAGTCGTAATGTCCAAGGGGGAGTGTTATAAATTCATATCATTATTATGGACATTACTCCATAAGCCTTTCATTTCTTATCTTTTAGAATTCCCAACTCATGTATATGATGTAGATATGATGTATGATGTCCTCAATGATATGAGTGTGGTGGAATGAATAAAATTATTTCCTCTCAATCTTGTCTTATTCTTTTCGTTGTTGTTACATATATATGTTTTTGTTATATTGATTCATAGAAGATAATGCACGCGAAATCCATATTTTTACAACAACTAGAATTATACCCGTGCGATGCACGGTTTGTAATTTAATTTATTAACTTTAAATTTTTTAATAATATAATGTGATCATATTATCGTAACCTAAATTATATATCAATAAGAATTTAGACATTTTATCTCTAATGTTTCTCATTTTAAATATTATTATATTTTTAAAATGCAAAAAATAATATATAAATTTATATTTTTCTTGAACAATGAATTATAAAATCTATATTTAAAATATGAAGTTGTTAAAAATGACACCAATTTTATACACTAATTAATTTTCTAAAAAAATTAAATTTAGTAATGAGAAACATTTATTGTGTTATGGATGTTAAACGATAATTGATATTAAAAAAACATTTTAACTCTTAAATATATGTTATGCATGTTGCAGTTTATAATATAGATATAAGTGTCATGATAAATATATTATTGTATTTTTTGATGCATGCTTAATAAGTGATTAATTTTATTGACAAAACTGCATATTCCCTTATGTTTACAATTATAAATTTCTTTGAAATTTTCGGTCTAACCAATAACATAATTATTTATAGTTAATTAAAGAAAATATATAAATACTTTAATATATTGCCATATATATTCAAATAACGTAGATAACTGAATATTGAACACACTTAAATTGACAAATAAACCAAACAATTATATAAAAATGTTTTTCATTATAATTAATTTCTCCAAATGTCTAAAACTTTGTATTTTAAATTTTATTTTTTTATTTCCTAATCTTTGTTTAATTTAGTCATTTGTTTTTGTATTTCTAATTGTGTTAAATATAATTATGCACAAAAATTTAAATATCAAATTTATACATTGTTATTTTTTACGATGCAATGTAAATTAACAAATTAGAATTCTTAAAAAAAGATAAATCTAATATCATGCATTAACAACAAATTTTAGATGAAGAAACTATTTAATTTGAAATTATGATTTGTTAAAAAATCTACGTCCATAAAATTATCTCATTAAAATTAAAATTAAAATTAAAAATTACAATAAACAAATTATAATAAAAACGATAAAACCGATTAATCATATATTAAACATAAATTCTAAATGAAAAATCATTTAATTTGAAATCATGATTTCTTATTTAATATGCATTAAGTATACATGCATTCACTTATACCCCCACTTGTTATCAAAATTGTGAATACAAAATAAAATGAACAATTAAATTCTATACAAAAATGATAAATTTAATATATCATAGATTATAACAAAAATTTAAATAAAAAAATGATTTAATTTAAATAATGTGATTTATATAAATATAAAAAGGACAAAAATAATCTACATAGTCTATCAATAGGCTATAACCCAACCTAGTGGACCCTACAATCCTTAAAAGTATAAAAAAAAATTTGATTTTTTAAATTATTGTAACTAAATTCTTTCCAATTATAGTATGTAAATTTAGGAGGGAAAATTAGTTATGCTATTTTTATTGAAGATCTTCTTTTTATATATACTAGCAGTGTACCCGCGCGATGCACGCCTTGTCATATGATTCAATCATTTTCTTATAAAAGTATGGATATTTAAAACAAAACATGGATAACGTAATATATCCTGATTAAAACAAATATTCCAGGTTACAATAGGAATTCGATATCTCCAAATTTAAATATGTTTATATTAGAATTCCAAACTAAAATAATACATAATATTATTATGAGTATGACTCTACTATATTAGGACTTTTATTTACCTATAATTTTTTTTCTTAATTTCGCTTCATCTATACTACACTAATAGCAAATCCACAATTTTACTATAATTTTTTTGTATAAATGCACACGACAAAGTAGATGAAATTGCCTTCTATAGTACAAACCTTTTCAAATACCTTTATCATGAAATTGTCTTCCGAAATAGTAAAATTATTCTTATCATGAAATTTAAGCAAAATAAGATTAATAAAAACAATCTAAACAATAGTTCTTAAATAATATATCACCACAATCCAAAGATACAACGATACTCATCCCTAAAAAATACGAAAGGTTGATATTTAAAAATACATTAACTCAACTGACAAAATGTAGTGGTGTTCAATATGTGTATTTATTAGAAACCTGACAATAAACAATCATAACCTACAAAATACCCCAACCCTAGCAGACACATTACCAAAAGCATTAATTTTCAGTGAGCATTTTCCAAATAAACTGCTTAAAAATGTTTGAACAAAATCCATTTACCATATTTACAAAAATTGCTTAATTGATTGATGTCATACTAATTTTTTTATTTATTACCTATGCAGGACATAAGAACAACAATGGCTGCATTGGCATACAAAAAACGCATTTCATACAAACCAGCTAGTGTTATATAAATAATCGAGGTAATTATTTCAAATCCTGATATAAACAACATGCATAAACAAAAAAAAAAAAAAGGCTTAAATAGTGTAGCAATTGTTGCTGTGAATTGGTTGAAATATGGCAATGTCATATAATATCAGTTAACATATGTGATCATAGGATTAGAAGTTCATTGTATAAATCTGAGAATTATTACTACATGGTGTGATAATATGATAATAAATTCTTGTGTATATCTGAGAATTCCTGTGCTGGACTCAATTAATCTAATAATGGCTTAAACAACATGAAATGCTATTGGAACTGATGCTGTGAATTGGTTGAAATATGGCAGTTGCATGTAACATATGTGATCATAGGATTAGAAGTTCATTGTGTAAATCTGAGAATTCCTACTACATGATGTGATAATATGATAACAAATTCATGTGTAGATCTCAGAATTTTTGTGCTGATCCATGTATGATAGATTGAATTTTCTGTAATTATGATACATTTACATGCATAAGATATAATTCATTTCAAATGTGCATTTGAAAATCCTATACATGTTACATGCATCTGCATCATGTGCAACTGGAAAACTTAATATTGACTACTAAGAGTTATAAAATCATAAAACCATAACAGCTAAAACATAATACATAAGAACATTCATTGCCCAAAAAAACCAAACATTGTTTGCAAATAAATGGTACCAACAATAACTTTTTTTAAAAAGAAAGACATTACTCATAAAAAAAAAAGACAATATGAAGTACCACTGAATTGTTCACTTAGCCAAAAAGATTAAACCCTAGATATTCCACATCTAAACATCCTCACAATTCTCCTTCTTAACAACAAAATGCTCTTCAACAGCATCCGTACTTAAGAACTCATCAGCCAGTTTACGCTTTACGGATCTCTTCATAACTGTATCTTCCTCTTCCCCTTTATTAATAACACATTTATCACTTGGAGTGCTCAAAAACAAAGTTGAAGAATCAACCTGTAAAAAATATACAAAAACTTAGAAACAAAAATATTATCAAAAAAAAAAAAAGATATACATTTAAACAAACCAACCATCTCAGATTCATCTTTAACCCTAAAGTTATATATCAAATATGTTCCCTGTAAAATAAATTCAGACCATCACCAATAAAACTGAAAACTTACAACTGCAACACTAAAACACTCATATACAAATTGCAAAGTACCTGATCTGCATCAACTGAAACAGTAGTAGGATCCACATCACTCTTTATATCTTTAACAGTATAGGCCCCATTAAACCTAGATACCTGATTTGGTGCAACCTGGACCTTAAAAAAAAGTTCCTTGTCCAGCAAATTGGCTATTTCACTTGGCAGTAAATGATCAGTATCCATAAGCTGCTTAAATTTAAATCCAAAATTCAATACAATTCCAAAATATAATCAAAATGCCAAACCAAGTTCTTTAAATCTGTTAAAATATATCATACATATTGTTCACGTAACTCCAGAGTAGTCCTCCCTATCAATTCAACACAATGCTTATCCCAAAGAATGAGATATGCATTATCAGTTGAATCCTGAACCAACACCTTAATTTTGAACCTACAAACAACAAAAATCAAATCAGTTTACATTAATTAAGAATCTGAGTTACCTACACAACAATTTTACCAAATAAACATATCTCTTACTTTAAAATATAATTAACAAACTACCTTACATTACCAGCTGATAAAAACTCATCACAGATAGTGCAATAAAACCTTTCATCCACCTTAGTCAGACCCTTGAAACACTTAGGGCATGCAGTGTACCACCAATCATCCAAAGACTCAATACATAGAATCTTAGCATTGATCCAAAAAGTCCCCACCTAATACAAATAAAAATTAAATCAATTAAACAACACAACTTAACAGATCCAAATTATTATAGTAAAACTAAAGTACTTTATTGACATTAAGTTACCTTCCCACTAATCCGGACCTGCTCAATTGTACGCACTACAAAATCCTCTTCCAAAGACTGCCCACCACCACAAATAACAGTTCCAAATTGCTTGCATTTGGCTGCTCCCTCAGTACACTCACCATCAGCAAAACTTCAACACAAATACATTTAAAGTTTAATTAACAAAAATGAAAACAAACAAGAAAATTAATTTCAATACAAACCATTAGATAGTTAACATACCCAGCCTTAAAAACAAAAATTTCTTCAAGATCACCATCAAGAATCAGCCTTGTAGCATTATACGTAGTGGAAACAGAGACAGAATCTTACACACAAACAATAAAATAGAATTTTAGGCTCCCAAATACTATAACACATAACATAACATAATATATTAATTTATCCAATGAACAAAAATTATACCCCTAAACAGCTTTCTACGGCAGAATTGTACAATCATAATAGGAGCTTCACCTCCTCTTTCAACCCTCTCCATCATTTGATCAACAAAATGCTCCCATAAAGTGCAACTTAGACGATTACCACTAAAGAAAAACAATAACCAAATTAAGAAAAAACAGTCTACAATAAACTAAATAAGTTTCATTCAAACAATACTAACTCATGATCTTCCAAAACAACTTCCATCCTCTTTGTCTCATTTTCATTGTTACTACGAACACAAGGTCGATTCAAACTAACAACCCGACCAATCACATCTGCAAATAATATACCATATATATTCAGTCAAACATAAAATCAGATCCAACAGTAACAATCAACAAAAAAAAAAAAAAAAAACTCACCAATCAACACAATTTCATCAATATCCTCAGCATTGCATACTTCATTGAATGATCTGAATAAAAACATATATATTGGGAAAGAAACATCAATGAACTCAGTGACCCTAGTATCATTGATAAAGACCAGCATATATCTGTTTGTTGTAGTCTTGAATCTCATCTTGTTGTTAGCCACAACGAAGTTCTTCACAGCACACAAAGCACCTTCTTTTAAGTTCATTCGCAACCTAGGAATTAAATCATTCCTGTTGCTTGCATGGATCCTTTGCCCCTGTTACAAAAAAAAAAAAAAAAAAAAAACCAGCAACTAAAAACAGCTTCATATATTCATACAACATAAACATTTTGATATGAAATAAAAAAATTGTCCATACATCACTGTCATGGAATATGCATTCAACACTACGAATCTTATTACGATTTCCAAATGCAGGCATTTGATACCAACGAACTACACGAAGCTTTAGAGCCCATTGAGTCCTCCATGGACCAATGTCACACAGCAGGTTGAAACATGGAGCCCTTAAAATAATGAACTCAAATCAGACATGAACATATCAACATATGTGCTGAAAAAAGAGAACAAATGTACATACATTACACCCTGAACCTGACTTCTTATAAACTGAGATGCACTTCACTTCTTATAAACTGTGTATCTTGCAGGTAGTTCTCTCCTTGGTCCAACTGTAGCAATTTATAGGTCTTCAGTACTGGAATTCGAGCAGTCCCTAAACACACCAATGCAGCTAATGATAGCCTATCCATAGAGCTCTCAACATGTTGCATAAACAATGCAACATGGCTCCAAACTAATTTCAGTTGAAGTGTGCTGCATTTACATGTACAGAGTAATGATTGCCTACAAAATCTCATTAATTAGCTAGTAGTCCCTTTTGTGATTATTTATTGTTTTTGTATTGCTTATTGAAATTTTTTTAACTGCTGCACAAAATCCTGATTGGTTGCAACATATTTATTCAGCTTAAATCTTATTACTAATGATTGCCTACAAAATCTCATTAATTAGCTAGTAGTGCCTTTAGTGATAATTTACTGTATTTGTATTGCTTATTGAATTTTTTTAAACTGCTGCACAAAATCCTAATTGGCTGCAACATATTTATTTAGCCAAAAATACTGCAATAAACATCATTCCAATGCATCCTAGCAGCCCTCGAAAACTGAACAGTTTCAAAAAGGTTGCAAAAAGAAACAACTACACTTTCTACACAAATAATGTCTGCATTGAAAAATAAACCCAACAATTTTTACAACATTTTTTAAAGGAAAATACTGCAACCAACACAACAATTACACCTGGACGAATCAAAACAGAACAACACAGAAGGGCAAAGAGGCTGTATATCTATAATCAAATTTCCTACACAGATCACCTCAGTCTTCCACTCCATCATCTCGACTTCAAGCCCAGCCCACAAATCTCAGAAGATGTGGGCCCATCCCAATGGGCCGCACGGCTCTTCATTTCCTCGAACCCATCAACAAACTGGCCCACATTCAAAGCCCATATTGTTTTCCTCGCAGAGGCTAGCTTTTCCCCAGCCACATCATCAAATAATTTCTCCCACCCATCGTTCCCGCCATTTCCATCACCAAAAAAATGGTTGAATGCTCTAAGAAACAACAATGGCGGAATTAAGGGTTTCTCGTTTGTTTTCGGATCTAATTTTTCTGAAAAATTGTTTTTCTTTTGCAGGAAACCCTACAGATGTCGAAGCCAAGCTTCTGGAAGATGGCTCCCATCCCAAACCCTACCCAGACTGTCCATGTTTGTACACAATTTGTTTGAATGCTTATTTTTGTGCAATTGAATGGTATAGATAGAATTTGCACAAAATATTGCAATTTTGTATATACATTTGGCTGCATTTATGGCATTATAATCTAATGCTCCTCTGTTGCGTAATGAGATTAATCCAGACTATTGGGTTATGGTTGTATGAATTTTATGAGGCAAATTTAGAAATTTTTTGATACATTTGAGTATTATTTGATAGTGAGAAACTGAATTTATTGTAATTGTTATGTTATTTATTGATTTTTTCTCTCCTAATCTTTATTGAAGAGTTATTAACATATAAGAAAATTGTATTAATTAGAGCACATTAATGTGCATGTTTGTGTGGTTACCAATTATGTGCATGGAGATGGCTGGAATTTTGTTTTAGACAAAGCATGGTTTTGCCGGTAGCTATTGCAAACACATATTCATACGACTTATTCAGGCACACAATTGCTATTTATATTTATATTGAGCTAGAGTCTTGTTCTGATCCTGGAAAACATGCTCGGTGTTGGTGGTTTGAGCTTGTGAAATGACGGGTTTGTTTATTTTTTTGGTGAATTTTGAACAAGAAAACTCATATAATCTGACTGGCGAGATTGGAGATTTTTGTAATCTTATTGGGAAGAGTTTTGTGGGTTAAAAGTAATAACAAGAGACTAAACCAATGGAGATTCTAGCAATATGTTCAAGATTGAGAGCAAACTGTGGCAGCCAGCACAGAATATTAATGGGTTTAAATGAGTCTATTCAGACCCTAACAACCTCTATAACTCAAACTTGTGCCTGGGGAGATTTGGGAGTTTCATTACCTCTTTCTCCAATAAACTTGAAACTGGGGTTTAGAAGAAGCACCGCTTTGTTTAAGGCCATTCAGAATTTTCCCCAGCAAACAAGGAGTTTGTGCCTTGTGGGCTATAAAACACCAACAATTGCAGTGGTTAAGAGCATCTTTTTAAGGTTTGAAACTGAAAACTTTGTAGCCTTTTTACTACTTATCATTTTATACTTCTCATCAAAATTATTGATGAATCTCACAAGGTCTGGTGTAGCAGACACAAGTTGTTAAAATGGTGAGAACAGCAGTTGGTCGGGGTTCCAATAGAGGCAGGGGTGTGGGCAGACGACATGAAGATGGAAGAAGATATGTTCGATTCTCAGAAGAGCAGATTGAGGTTCTTGAGGAAGCTTATTCAGAGTGCTCACATCCAGACCATTTTCGATGCCAACAAATTTTGCATGACCCAGTTATGAGGGGAATAGACATTACACAAGTAAAAGTCTGGTTTCAAAATCGCAGGTAAGATATTTTTTCTTGTCTGAGTATGCATTTCTCTTGTTTTGAGTTAACCTTTTGGAGTTAATGTTTTTTTTCTCCTCTCATGTATCCTTATTCATCAATTTTGTTATGATCTACTTTAGGCTTTTCATAGATTTGAAGATTTTAGGTCAGTAGTCATTCATCGTTTCATTTAGATGAGATTCTTGCTTAGATGTCGGTTAATCGGGCTGGATTTTTGGAATTTTGCTATAAATTTATGTTTTGGTTGACTACCTTCATTAGTAAATTGGTAAGTTTACCGGGATTCATGTAATTATGAATTTTTTTCCTTGGAATTGTCGTGTGCACCCACGTACCTTATTTATTGCAAAATAAGCGTTTTAATGATAAAATGTATCATTATTCAACTTACAAAAAAAAAAAAAAAAGGTGCCCTGAAAACATATAAGAAGCAGGTCAAGTATGTTACATTAAGGTGGCCATCTGCATTTATGACTTTCTATGAACTCTAGAAGGGCACGAGAAAATATCTAACATATCTTCATTCGAATACAATTTCAACTAAGTTCAAATATACCTTTTAAAAGCCTGATATTTATGCAGTAGAAGGATGACTGACAATTTTTTTTCTAAAATATTTCCATGTGTAATAATTTAGGAAGTGTCGTGTATTGTATTACTAAGAATAATTAGAGAAGTAACTATTACTATAGCTCACCAGACAAAGGAGAGAAAATCGATAGCAGTTAGGCAAATGAATTTAAGTCTAACAGAGATCACATAGCACTTTTGTGTTTTTTTGGGAAAGTGTTGCTCGTGTTCATTTTTCATTCTATACAATGAAACCTACATATATCTGAGGTATTTTAGCCAACTCCTAAACATTGAGGTATATGTAATAAGAATTGAAGTAGCATTCATCATAGGACAGAGTGTGTAGTAAAATCAACACAAGTGCAAAATATGAGCAAAAACAGAAGAACAAGAAAATATTAGATTTCATCTACCCGTTTACAATACTATTTGTGAATGTGTATAGTCATGTTGCTTTTGAGGCGGATTGGATTTCAGATTCTTCAGACTAGGCTGGTTAATTTAATATCCATCAGTGTTTCTATCATATATAAGTTAGAGGTTTTCTGAAGGGTGAGAATGAGTAAATAAAGTAGCTGATGCTTACATTTCTGTCCATCCTCCCTGCGGTACTAGAGGCATTTTGGATTTCACTGTGCTGCAGCATAATGAAGTTATTCTAAATGCAACCACTTCTAATTTCTGAATATGCTAAAACCTGGTGTATATGTCAATATTGAATCTGAGGGCTGGCCCGACCCATATCCCCCCCCCCCCCCCCCCCTTTTTTTTTTTCGCCCATAAATTTTGTTGTTTTGGTCGTGACCTTTATGTCATGTTAGTCATACCTCTACATTATGTTAGTCACACATTTATGTTGTATTAGTCATACCTTCATTTCCAGATTTCATACCTTAGTTCAAAGCCACTGACCTTTATGCTATGTTAGTCATACCTTCAACATGAAGGTAGAACACCTGGAACGAAATTTAGTGGGTTTGAGCGCACTTATCAGGAGCGTGAGAGCGCATTTCTGAACGCGTGGGCCGGGTTGACCTGGGTGCATGGATCCATGCACCAAGTGCACTATTTTTTTGGTGAATTAGGATATGGTTTGTTTGACATGTTTCCCCTCTTTCAGATGCCGTGAAAAGAATAAGAATGAAGGTAGTGGTAAGCTTGTGTGCCAAATCAAGCGATTGATTGCTGCAAACAGTTTGTTACGTAATGAGAATGATGGCTTGCAGAAACAGTTAGCCCGATTGATATGTGAGAATGAGGATTTGCGGAACCAAGTCCTCATAGTATGTTATCTCTCTCCTAAAACACTATTTGCTACTGAAATTGTCTACCATTATTGTTTGTTTGAATCTCTACTAGATGGCTTTTCTAATTGCCCAATATTGTCTGATACAATATTCCAAATATTTTAATACATTTAATTAGTTATTGTTGGTAGTTATCTTTCCAAATTGTTATTGTTCTTATTATTTTTATAAATGCCTGGAACTTATTCCATCATTCAACATCATATAGCTCCATTATATGTATGCTATATCATGTGTAGCTACAAACTACTCTCTTCGTCCCTGAAAGGGAGTCGTGTTTCTTTAACTTTTTCTTTTTTTAAAGATCTTATTTCAAAAGTCAAAGTTCAGTTTTTCTATTAATTTCTATAATGCTCTTATGAGAAAGATGCTTAAGAGTTAAATGTGATTGAATAAGTTAAATCGCAAATAAATGAAGGGATACAAGTGATAGTTGATGGATTATGAAAAATTGTACCATCATTCAATCGAGTACATTAGGAAAAACAAGAGTTATTTAATTTTAAGGACTAAGGAGAGAGTAATACTTTCGATGAGATTGTTTCATAGTATTTCTCTTTGTTTGAATTTGGCCATCTGAATTTCATGAGTTCATTGATGTCAAAGATATTCTCCTGCATGATTACATGATTTTTCAGTTTTGCTGACTATCAGAATTTTAATTTGAGTTGCTAGATTTTTTGCCTATGTAGCTCTATCAATGAGAGAATTATTTTGCAGTTAACTGCTAGAACCACCACACATGGCTTTTGCCATCAGCCTGAAGTAGCTACCTCCCATGACTTTCACCATCAGCCTGAAGTCAGTTATTCTGAGCTGCCCGTCAGTGCTCCTGAAAACACGAGGTATTATGGCTGCTACTAAAATTTTGTTAAGTTCCATTTTAGTTATCATATTGTTCTGATTTTTTGCTTTATAATTCTCCACCATATAGCCTTCTCTTGCTAGCTGAGGAAACCAGGAAAGAGTTCCTCTCTAAAGCTACTGGAACTGCTATTGTCTGGATCCCTGCATCGTGGCTTAAGGTTGTGATCAAGGAGTTATTTTTGAAGTCCTTTATATATATGCATTTCTTGAGCTCTTCATTTGTGTTCTTTTCAGCTGCTTAGTCCAGATTCAGTTGGTACAATCTATGTCCCATTGACTTGCACTGGAGTAGCTGCGCGAGCATGTGTTACAATACCCTTTGAACCTGTTAAGGTAATCATTTCATTTCTAACTGCGCATGCAAGGAAATAAATCAAACAATCTGTTAACTTTGTTTGGCGCGTGATGCAGATAATGGAAATCCTCAAAGACCGGACCTCCTGGTGTCGAGGCTGCCGTAATATGGATGTTGTTGCTAGTTATCCTGTAAACAATGGGGGAACTATTGAATTAATCTACACACAGGTAAGCAAAAACGCACGCCTGAAGATTTACAAAAGCTATATATAGCTACAAGGATTTGATTTTCTTCCAAACATTCATGTCTTTCTTGTCCAGTATTATGCTCCCACTATCATGGCTTGTGCTCGAGACTTCTGGACACTACGATACACTTGTGTTCTAGATGATGGTTGCTTTGTGGTATGATTATTATTTCTTCCTTGTTATTATTATGAGATGAGAAATATATGTCTATGGAAATCAAGTGCATGTAATAATTATTACATCTGTTATGATAATAAGGTATGTGAGAAATCAATTTCTGGTTGTGATGCTGCCCCGAGTTCACCTGCTGCCCTAGAATTTGTGAGAGGCAGGATGCTAGCTAGTGGCTATATGATTCAGCCTAGTGGAATGGGATCAACCATTCATCTCCTTCAGCACTTCGATTTTGAGGTACATTAACCCAGTTATCTATGCATATATTAATGATACCTTTGATCAAGAATCTGTACTAAACTCATTGCAGGCATCATCTGTCCCAGAGGTGGTGCGACCTCTTTATGAGTCATCACAAGTTGTGGCCAAGAACCTGCTTCTTTCTGTCAGTAATTCTCATCTTAAACCTCTCTTCTTCTTCAAACTTGAAACTAGGTCTCTCTTCTATAGTAAGGTGTGTGTGTGTATGTGTGTGTGTGTGAATAATGCATTTTTTGAAAGATGATGGGTAGAAAATGCAGTTTTGAGGTGTGTTCAGTATATTTGGGGTTTGTATAGCTTCACACCAATCGATACATAGATGATAGTGAACTAACATATAATGTCCAAATTTAAATGTTATACAATAACCTTTCCACAAAGTTGGTTGGTGTTGCTGGTTGTGGCCACTTCTTCTTAGTTTCATCTAATATTAACAATATATATCAATAATAAAAATCAATATGGCAATTTTTATAATTGCTAAAATTAGATGATTCATAAGATAAGATTCAAAATGATCAACATTTATATGTTTCTATTAATCAAATAAAAGTGCAGTCTTAAACTTTCTTAAAGACAATAATCAACTAAAATGTTGGTTATACACTGTCATCTTAGTATAGCTGCATTTGGATAACTTGACCTATAAATTTATAGGTAATGTTTTGATGGGATGGAATATGCTCTTATTGGGTCAAAGATTATGTTTAATTGTTTTTCATTTTTCTTCCTTTTTGAGGGGTTAAGTTATTCAGATATATGAAAAAAATGTGTTCTTCTTGTGGTGGATATGCTCCAAATCATGTGTTCTTCTTGTGATTCATAATTTTATTTCCTTTCAAAAAAAAAAAAAAGTTATTCACATATAAAAAGAATGTATAGGGGAATAAAGAACTTTCATTAAAATGAAGAAAATAATATGGAAAACTCATAAAGGTTCAAAGTGGGGAGTGATCATTCTTTGTGTTCCTTCACCTAGGTCAAAGAAGAAAATAACTTTTGAAATGTAATAAACAAATTTGGTTAATTTTAATGCAATGATATTAGATATACGTTTCTTTCTCCTGTCAAATTTCATGGTGTCGCGTTTCGCTTCCACGAGCCTTGCGACAACACACACTCACTCTTTGCTTAAGACTCACGTATCCGAAAAACTTACCCTCCAAGTCTTTCCTTATCACTATCTATACTTCCTTTTTTAGGGTAGAGGTTACCTCATTCTTTTGCTTTCTTTTGCTTTCAACACACAGGCCTTCTTGCATCCCTCCTTCTGTTTCTCTTTATCAGGGCCACAACCCTTGTCACCGTATCCACCTTAGACTTCCCCATCAGCTCCGACCACCACTGCCAGATCAGCTTTGACAACCACGTTAGCTCTGACCGCCTCGTCAGCCCTTTGGTCAACCTTTATCTCGCTTCCCCTTTGACCACCTTTTCCCTATACGTTATCCACATCACATGGGTTTGTTGAACGACTCTTTTTCCACCTCAAAATATTTTGACATTTTCTTTCGAAGGTTCTCTCATGTGATGTAGTGAAAATTGTTATGTTTATTTCCCTAATTTCATGGCTTTAGAAGAAGTTGCAGTTATTCTATGTAGGCCATGCTGATTTTTTTAAGCACAAAAGACTAATGTAGTTCTTCTTATGAAGGCACTCCACTATATCGAGCATGTAGCCTGTGAGAAGAATGGTGTGAAACTGCATGCTTCACGTGAGGATCCTGCTTCTGTAAGAACTTTGTGCCACAAAGTTAGTAGGTAAGACTCTTGAATCTTCACATTTCATATCATTATTTCGTTTCGTTTATCTCACTATAGCATGCATCAAAATGAATCTTGCACCATGATGTTTTAATGGTCAAACAACATTACGTTATTCTGGTTGTTTTTTTAGGGGTTTCAATGTTGCCCTCAGTTGCTTTTCTGAAGACGAGTGGACATTGATGAACGCTGAAGCCTCTGATGATATTATTGTGTCCATCAAGCAAACCAAGAATGTTGGAGTCTCAGCAGATTTTGATAGTGTAATTTGTGTGAAAGCCTCTTTAATACTTCAAGTGAGTTCTCCCCTGCAGTTGTATTCATGAATGTTTACGATGCAATATTTGTGCCTAATATGAACTGCATGTATATTTTTATTGGTGGCAGAATGTTTCCCCTGCAAGCCTGGTTAGGCTTCTGAAAGAGCACCGCTCAGCTTGGATGGATTTCAATTTTAGTAGCCATTCTAGAGCATATTCCGAAGCTGCCTCCTTCGCATATCCTTCATCGAATACTCACAATTTGTGTGAAAAGCCAACAGTGCTTGGCTACTCCAATTATGAGGATGAGGTTCGAATCGATTGGCTTTTCAATGATGGACGAGATATTGAACTCATTGCTGACTAATTTGTGCATGGCAGACACTGGAAGCACTACGATTCACATACACTGGTAATCGCCAACATCATGTATTTAAACATGACCTACATCATTTACAGGTAAATTCATATGACTTGTGGTACTTTCAATTTACTCACTAATCCTCTTCCTCAACTTGATAAATCAGCTTTCTCTGCTAATATATGATGCAGATTTCCAATGGACTGGAAGACATCGGTTTTGGAGCTTGCTCAGAACTCATCTTTGCACCAATTCAAAGGAATATACCTGAAGATGCTACTCTTCTATCTTCTGGATTTCGAATCTGCTTTTTGGGCTCAAATACAGTTGAGTTCCTATCTGTTAACTACATCTAGATTTTTATTTTTTTCCTGTTCTTGACTAATTTTTATGTGTACTGAATAATTGGGTAGGGTACAAATTCATTAGCCAATCAGGCACCAAATGAGGATTATAATACTGAGAATGGAGAGGCGGTCGTTGATCACACAAACTCGATGATGGTTCTAGCCTTTCAGTTTCCTTTTAAAGCGCATCTTCTGACGGATATTACAGCCATGGCACGTGAGTATATCCAACATGTGATTTCTGCAGTGAAAATTCTGTCTCTGGAAGCAACGCCGCCAGCATCAAATCTTTCGATGAATCCCACTGTACCAAATCCAGCCATGGGGTCTAATAGCACTTCACAGTATACTTTTGCTCTCAACCTTGCTAACTTCATCTGCCAGAGTTATAGGCAAGTAAAGGAAATTTGTTATTTCTGTCTTGTAAATCCGAGATTATGATTTAATATGTTCAAGTATTTGAAACAGATTATTGAAAATTGCTTTCGTGTTCTACTCATGCATTTTGTGGCATTTGACTATGTTTAAGTTCTTTCTCTTGTACAGATCAATTTTAGGTGCAGATATACCTGGCCTCGATTACCAGCTTGGTGGTTCAATGTTAGAGGTGATGCAGAATCACGAGTACGCTATATTGTGTTTCTCAGTTGCGCAACCCCCGACGTGCTTGTACGCCAATCAAACTGCACTCAACATGGTAGAGACCACATCTGACAATCTGCAAAACATCATGGTGGATAGCATACTAGCTGGCTCTACTAACTTATCGCTATATTCTCTTCTCCCGACTATAATGCAGCAGGTACACTTCACAATCAAAACTCAAACACCGCTTTATAATATTACTCACTGCTGCTGCTGCTTCTTTATATAGCAACTACAAAACCACACACTCCTGTCTCTCTCTCTCTCTCTCCATTTTGAGTTGTGAACTCTTCCTTCCTTCTATGCTGCAGGGCTATGCTATTCTACCTCCTGGATCCTGTCTATCATTAATGGACAGTGTGATCTTGTATGAACAAGCTGTGGTGTGGCAAGTGCGGGAACCAGATGGTTTGATTCCTTATTTTGCAATAGCAATCATCGATTGGTCCATTCTCTGAGTTGTTTCAGCTCTTTTGTGTGCTGCTTTCATAAGTTTCATCATCCTTGATTTTCTTTTCAATGAATTGAGAGTTGGATTTGCTACCATCTGCATTGATGATACTCATCACAACTTTACATTTCAAACATGAATGCATTTTCTGACTATTGACTTGAATCCATCTTCTGTTTTTAAGATTCAACCTCATTTGTATTTTGTTACTTCGATCTACTTTTGGGGCATATTAATGCCCGTTGAAATAGTATTGTACAAGGATGCGATCTGGATCCTCTATTATATTTGGATTAGAAGATCTCATGTGATAAGATTCTCATAGATTCACATGAAAACCTCCTTATGAAAATGAGCATTGTTTGGATGATTTGGACATGTTTCAAGATTTAGAGAATAGCAAGAAATGAACTCCATTGACTAAACTTCTCTATCAAGATAAATTTTCATGGACCGTTAGGAGTCATTTAGCCTTTTGTTTGGGTTGCGTTTTGGATTATGGATTTTGGTTGCACTCAAATAGATATGTAAGATGGTCTCATTTTCAAAGTACTATTTGACAATGGATACTATTTCCGAATCGAATATGATATTTTTTAAAAGGTTTTTAAAATATTTTTTTTGCATAAATATTTTCAAATGATAAAGAGTAAACTATTTTCGAATCAATATAGGTTTTAATTTTTGTTTTTTGCATAAATTTATCAATATTTTTATGAACTCTTGTTATATATCTCTTGTTTTAATTTCATAATAATTACTTTATATATATCATTGTACTATATTTTAATGTTACATATTTTATGGAGTTTATAAAATTATGTCGTTTTATTTATTACATTTTCCATTTGATTCTCGACAATTTTGTATTTTAAAAAATTTCATCAATTTTACAAATGTACGTATTTTATAAATTATTCTTTTTAGATTACTTTCTTTGGATTTGTCCTAGTTCTACTTCCATTATTATGTATTCTTAATTCCATTTGATCTTGTTCATGTGGTTTTTAATATAGACATGCAGCTATATTTTGCCACCAACTTTGTTTTTTGCTTTTCAAATAAAGATTTTTTTAATCTATATTAATATAGATCTAATTTTAGTTCAAAATTCAAAATATTCAAGATTTTAGAAGAAAGCTTATCAAAACATATAACTTTTTAGGAAGAGTTTTGAATGTAAATGAACTCTTACATTTTATAATCAAATGAACAAATAAAATCAATAATTCTAATATTTGTATTATAGTCTTCTTATCTATGACATATCTAATTAAATCTATACTTGTAATAATTGAAAGTCCTACGTGGATCTGTAAAAAAAAAAAACAAAAACAAAAACAACCCAATCAAAGTACACGGTGTTGTCAGCGGTGTCGACAACACCAGCGTAACACACAGCGAAAAAATGGATCGAATTTAAAGTTGTAGAACACAGACGATTTATCCACGAGTATACAAATACTCGTGGAATGCCTTCAGGTCGAAAACTCATTTATTGATTTGTGTATGTATACAAAGGAGAAAGAAAGATCTCTAAAAGAGATTCTTTCAAACAAACAACTCAATACGTCTTATGAGATGAACATGAATACTAGGGACGTATACAAATACTCTCAGTTGAACACTCCGAAAACACCTATACTAAAAGTCACGAGTATGCAAACTCTATGACACACAAGAAAACGGTGTTGCCTATCGGTGTGAACAACACAACCTACGACACTAGTGTACTGCTGTATATGTGACTGCTTAAGCTCTCAATTCTATGTATCCTTGATCTTCAACAGCTTCACCTATTTATAGACCTCGAAGTACACTGTGTAAACTCCACTTCCCATGATCTTGGATTGCTCCATGATCTCCATAACTCACGTGCATCATGGACAAAGTGGAGTGGACTTGTTCTTGTTTCTCTTCTTGACTTCTTCATCTCCACTTCTTGCACTCTAGCTTGACTTGTTCTTCTTTGAATCTTGTTTCTCAATCCCACGTTCAAAGTCACGTTCTCTCTGTCACCTATCCTACTTTTAGATCTCTTAGATACACCTTGAAACCTATGAACAAAAAGAACACTTAACAACTTCCTAAAACTTAGGAAGGTTTGTTAGTTAGTCTTTGAGATTCAAAAAACACGTGAGATTTAATGAGTCAAATCTATAAGAGAGAGAATATCAAATCTATTTCAAATCTTTTCAAATAAATATATCTAATAAAATTTAATAAAAAATCTAATTTGAATTTAGGATAAATATGAAAAAAGAAAATTAATTAATGTTGGAAAATCCAACACTAACAATCTCCCCCTATTTTTCTTTTTCCGCTCAAAACCTAAATCAAATTGATTAGTCTCCCCCTCAATCCAATCTCCCGCTTAATCCTGCAAACACATCAATCATCAAGACTAAAAAACAGTGATATAAGATCAAGATTAAGCAAGTAAACATAATCACTATTAATTAATCAAAAATCAAGAACGAATATACAAAGACCAATGTTTGATAACAATTAAAAATAAAAACAGAGTCAGAAAAAACATCCATCCAACAAAATAAAACAACCAGCATCCATCATAAAACCACCAGCATCCATCATCAAACTTCATCTTCATCATCCCCTCCATCTTCGGCTTTTTCTCCCTCATCATCACCTTCAACACCATCTCCCCCTTTTGAGTTGAAATCAGAGTATCCAAGTTGTCACGAACTTGGATCAGACCTTCTATATGTTCAGTCAAGGACTGACGTTGCAAGAGCAGCTGGGCAAGGAAGGAGGCGCCGGTGTTGCGACTGGTGTTGCCAACCTGAGGGGCAACACCAGGTGTGATAGGAAGATCACACACCCTATTTCCTTGAAGAAGAGCCTTGGCAATTGTTAGGGGAGGCTGAGGAGGCACTAGACTCTCAAAGGCAGAAAGAGTAAGCCTTTGAAAACGAAGGACGACTGAGATAAGGGAGGGATAAATAAGGTAGGTCGAAGAGGATGAGAACTTTTCGGTAAACCTACCAAGATTCTGTAAAACTAACCTCCCAAAATTAAAAGGAATTCTCAGCACAATCCTATAAAGAAGATTAGTTTGCTCCTCAGTCACAACAGTGGTGTTAGATGAAGGAAGCCAATTATGCACACAAATCTTGTGCAACACAGCAAATAGGGAAGTAAGAGACGAAGCTGGAAACTTCATAGACCAAGACAATACTTTCCCTCCAGTGATTTCAGAAGCCACAATATCTAGAAAAGGATGAGGAGCATCCTCACAAATATCAGGAAGTCAAACATTGCATTAACATTTTTTGAGAGGAACGAATAAATACTACCCCGAACATACACTACCCCATATTGAGAATGACCCGGATCACACAAGTTCTTATGCAAGTTACCAAAGAACTCATAAACAAGAGTAGGGCAGTAGGAAGGGATGTTTGTAACACAATGCAGTAAACCCCTAACTTTAAGGAACTCAACTAGACCTAGCCTAGAAAAAGAATCAATATGCAAAGAGCGTTCGATAATGAAGGGTTTTTGGCACAAGGAATTCCATACACTTGAAGACGGCCTAGAGTAAAAAGTGGTTGAGTAAGCTTTCGAAACCTGAATAGGAGACCCTTGGGGCTGGAAGGCAGGGGAGATATCATCCTCCTCGGCAGAAGGATCGACTGGAGCTTTCCCCTTACCCGAAGGTGTTGCCTTAGTGTTGGCAACACCTGACTTAACACCAGATGTCTTCAGCTTCAACATTACCTTGGAGAGCGTAGTCTCCATGTCTTCATCTGAGTCAGAGGCAGCGGCGGGGGTAAAGTCTTTGTCAGACTCGTCATCAAGCTCCATAGAGCTCGATGATTTGGCCGATGCCGGAGCTGGATTGTCGGGTTCCGAAACTGCAAGAGCTGGGCCAGAAGAGGGAACGGGCCTCTTCCGCTTCTTGACCACGAATTTGAGGGTCACCTTCCCCGCAGTACGCAGACGCTGGGAGCGTCGCTGTCGTTCGTTCATGGTTCGATTTGAGGGCTCGAACGCTTCCACATCAACGGGGTCAGAGGAAGCGCCGGAAGGACCTCTGGCTGGCTGGGAAGAAGAGGCAGGACCCTTAGCAGCTTTCGCACTCTTGGCTTTGGATTTTGTAGCGGTGCGAGAAGAGGGAGCAGGGGAGGCAGTGGGCGGTGTTGCGCTGGTGTCAGCAACACCGTCCGATGACACTGCAGTAGTGGACGGAGCAAGCAAAGTAGGGTACGACTGCTTTAATTTCTCCAAGAATTCAAGCATGACAGGAGTAATTACAGAATCAGCCATGGGAGAAGAAGAAGGAAATTAGGGCTTTTGGAATGTGAGAAGAAAGGGGATCGACTTTTGGAAGAGAGAGAGAATAGAGCTTGTGAGCAAGAGAGAAAGTACACACTCAAGTAGTAGAAACGCACACTTGATTTTCTGATTTTAAACACAAACTTGAGCCTTTGAATTTTTTAGATAAAATCAAGAGATTTGAAAAGATATGAAATTAAGATAAAATCTCAACAAATTTTCACAAAAATAGGAATCACAAAATTCGAATTTTAAAATTGAAATTGAGTCATCCAAAAAACAAATATATCCATTATATATGATAGAGATTAAATGCAGATACCTAGGGATGCTTAAAATTTAAATCCCATAAAAATCGCACACAATATAACCGACTGGTGTTGTCCCTGATGTTACGTAACACTGCGATGACACCATAAAAATTTTTGGCTCTTAAATTTTTTTTCTTTTGTGCACACTAAATAAAATTCTCACATACCTGACCTCAACCAACCTTTTGAAAAGAGAGCACTATCGTAGCGAGCGTCATGCTTCTAGTTACTCTGTTGTGAGATCAAGTTCTTTCGATTTAGTTGTGGTATCTCCTACACCTTTTGACAAGGAAGCATCGTCGCAGCGAAAGCCGTGCCCCGAGTTACTCAGTGAGGTCACACAACACTTTTTAGCAAGTCACTAGGCTGCCTGAAAAGCATCGTCGTAGCGAGCGCCGTGCCCCAAGTGCTTTGTGACTTATATCATTTTATTTCGAACAAAGGTGTATTTTTATTATGAGCCATTACCAAAATAGGTGTCCAATCCAGAGTTATCGCACAAGGAACACACTGGTTAGGCACAAACATGCACACATATGCCTAGAAAGCCTAAAAATAAAAATCTCATACTAAGGGTGTTAAGAGTGGTGTGAGCAACATGAACGGTAACACCCGCAAACAATGCATGCACATTCAAACAATGCACAATCCGAGAGACTTCTTTAAGGAAGAAAATCTTTCTAAATCTAAGGCTTTTGTAAATATATCTGCTATTTGGTTTTCAGTGGATACATAGTCAAGTTGGATTAACCCTTTTTCAACTAAATCTCGAATGAAGTGATGCCTAATATCTATGTGTTTAGTTCGAGAATGTTGAACTGGATTTTTGGAAATATTAATCGCACTCGAATTATCACAAAACAAGCTCAAAGATTTATTTGAAAAACCATAATCATCAAGCATTTGTCTCAACCACAAAAGTTTAGTACACCCACTACCGGCGGCTACATATTCAGATTCGGCAGTGGACAAGGAAACACAATTTTGTTTTCTACTATGCCAAGATACAAGATTATTGCCTAAGTAGAAACAACCACCACTAGTACTCTTCCTATCATCTACATCCCCAGCCCAATCAGAATCGCTAAAACCCACCAAATTGAGATTAGTGTCCTTTGTATACCAAATACCTAAATCTATCGAACCGGAAACATACTTTATGATACGCTTCACAACCTGAAGATGAGAGGTTTTAGGCTCAGATTGGTAACGAGCACAGACACCAACATTATACATGATATCCGGGCGGCTAGCGGTCAAGTAGAGTAAGCTGCCGATCATTGGCCTATAAAGGGTGTTGTCAACACCATCAGCAACACTGTCTTTTGACAGCTTTTGTGAGGAACCCATGGGGGTTCTCATAGGCTTATAATTTTCTAAACCAAAGCGAGATACCAAATTTTTGGCATACTTGCTTTGTGAAATGAAAATTCCTTCACCTGCAAATCTAGAAAGTAGGTTAGCTCTCCAATCATGCTCATTTAGAAAATAGATGACATAGCATGCACAAAATCATCAAGATCACTTTGGGAAGTAGATCCAAACACAATGTCATCAACATAAATTTGAGCTATCATACAATTTCGATCGTTTCTCTTAACAAAGAGAGTACGATCGACCATACCTCGTATGAATCCAAACTCAAGAAGGAAAGTGGTCAAATGACCATACCAAGCTCGAGGAGCTTGTTTCAAACCGTTCAATGCTTTCTTAAGTTTGTATACATAATGAGGTTGATAAGGATCTTCAAAATCTTTTGGTTGTTCAACATATAATTCCTTATCTAAGAACCCATTTAAAAATGCTCCCTTGACATCCATTTGATAAAGGGTAATTTTCAAATAACAAGCAATTGCAAGAACTAACCGAATAGATTCAATTCGAGCAACGGGTGTGAAGGTTTCATCGTAATCGATGCCTTCGACTTGTGTGTACCCTTGTGCTACAAGACGTGCTTTGTTTCTTACAATGTTCCCCGACTCATCCGATTTATTTTTGAAAATCCATTTAGTTCCGATCATATTAGTATCGGAGGGCTAGGAACAAGAAACCAAACATCGTTCCTAGTAAATTGCTCTAGTTCTTCTTGCATTGCTTGTATCCAAAATTTATCTTTTAAAGCTTCAGAGACATTTTGGGTTCAATTGGAGAAACAAAACAGTAGAATTTTACCTCTGAAAATGTGGTTGGCATACACACATGTCTTATCATTTCCTTGTAATTCACGGGGTCTTTTCTATGAGTTCGAACACCATCGTTTACTCCCCCTATCACCTGTGTGGTAGGGTGATTTTTTCTGATACGAGCAGGTGGATCTCTTCGAACTTGATCAGGTAGATCATCATCACTTTCATCAGATTCTGGTTCTGCAGGTGTTGTCACTGGTGTTGTCTCTGGTGTCCATACTTGTTAGAGGCGCGCCCGAGGCGCGCCCGAGGCGCGAGGCGCAAGGGGCGCCAAGGGCAGCACCTCTGGGGGGCTGAGGCGGGCGCAGATAAGGAGGCGGGCGCCTCCGTGCGCCTCCGTGCGCCTCCTGCGCCTCCGTGGGTGCGGCGCGCCTCTTCTACATCAGCCTTTTATCCATTATTTAAATTATTAAACATATATTTTTAGATATATATATATATATATATATATATATATATATAGGATAGGTTTAATATTAGGGTTTAGAAAGCCTCCGCTTCTATTCTCCTCCACTTCAAACTGCTCCCTGCTGCCGCCGACCCCGCCGCCGACCGTCGCCGCCGCCTCCGACACTGACGCCGCCGCCGCCGCCCGCCTGCCGCCGCCTGCTGCCGGATTTTGCTATTTTGGGTAAGTTTTGTAATTTTAATGTATTTTTTCAATTTTTTTTGTTTTTTTGTTGTATTATAAATTTATAAGATATGTATTGTTGTTTATTTGTTGTATTATAAGATATGTTTCTTGTTTATTTGTTGTATACTTGTATAAGATATGTTTTTTTTTTTATTTAGGTGGCTTTGTTCTGTTTTTTTTTTTTTCTGTTTTTTTTTATTTAGGTTTATTTGTTTCCTTTTTTTTAGTTTTTTTTCTGTTTTTTTAAATATTTTCTGTTTTTTTAGTAAATTTTCTGTTTTTTTATTAAATTTTCTGTTTTTTGTTATTTATTAATATCATATGATGATTGATGAGTAATTGATATATATATATATATATATATCGTATTTGTAGCTTTGTTCTGTTTTTTTTTTCTATTTTTTTTATTTAGGTGGCTTTGTTTCCTTTTTTTCAGTTTTTTTTTCTGTTTTTTAAATATTTTCTGTTTTTTTAGTAAATTTTCTGTTTTTTTATTAAATTTTCTGTTTTTTGTTATTTATTAATATCATATGATGATTGATGAGTAATTGATATATATATATATATCGTATTTGTAGCTTTGTTCTGTTTTTTTTTCTGTTTTTTTATTTAGGTGGCTTTGTTTCCTTTTTTTCAGTTTTTTTTTTTCTGTTTTTTACATATTTTCTGTTTTTTTAGTAAATTTTCTGTTTTTTTATTAAATTTTCTGTTTTTTTTGTTATTTATTAGTATCATATGATGAGTAATTGATATATATATATCGTATTTGTATTTAAACAGATTATCTTATAATGGATGAAGAGAGTGGTAGTGGCAGTGGCATTGGACGAAACATATCTCGTCAAGGTCCACCAAAAGATCCGGCTTGGAAGTATTTCACAAGAGTTAGACCTGATAATAAAAATGACCTCACTTGCAACTTTTGTGGGGTCATTTTTAAGGGTGGTATTTATAGAGCCAAACAACATTTGTCGGGGGGCTATAGGAATGCTGCAGGATGCAAAAAATGTCCACCACATGTTCGAGAAGAAATTCAGATCTACATGAAAAAAAATGAGAAGGTAGATCTGTCGAGGGTTGCAATTCCAGACTTTGAGGATGTAAACCCTTTTAGTTCTGGGCCGGAAGAACAATCTAATGATTTGGAGGGTCGTTCGTCTACGTTATCAACTGCAAATCAAGGGAAGAAGCGAAAGCAAGGTCCTATGGATTTTTTTGTAAGTAGGAGCATCGATCCAAGCAAAGTTGGGAGAAAAGAGAAGCAGACAGTGTTGGATGAAGCACGGATGAAGGAGCTGAAGGATAAAGCTTATCAAAGCTTTACACGATGGTTGTATGATGCTGCAATTCCATTCAATGCCGTCAACCATGAGAGTTTGAAAGACGTTTTCATGGATATTGGACGATATGGAGTAGGTTTGGAACCACCTTCATATCATGAGGTGCGAGTTCCTTACTTGAAGAAGGCGGTTGAGCACGTCAATGATGATTATGTGAGAAACTGTGAAGTGGAATGGGCGAAGTATGGATGCACTCTGATGGTTGATGGTTGGACAGATATGAGGCAAAGAACTTTGATCAACTTTTTGGTCAATTCTCCTAAGGGCTCAGTTTTTATTGATTGTATTGATGCTTCTAGTTACTCAAAGACGGGGGAGAAGATGTTTGAGTTGATTGACAAATTTGTAGAGCGAGTGGGGGAAAAGAATGTTGTCCAAATTGTTACTGACAATGCAAGTAACATGGTGGCTGCTGGAAAGCTATTGGAAGCAAAGAGGCCACATTTGTATTGGACACTGTGTACTGCTCATTGCCTTGATCTTATTTTAGAAGATATTGGAAAGTTGTCTGAAGTGAAGTTGACATTGAAGAAGGCGATGAGTGTGACTGCATATGTTTATACCCGTCCTGGGGTGGTGAACATGTTGAGAGAATACACTTCAGAGAAGGAGCTTTGTCGGGCGGGTGTCACTAGATTTGCTACGACCTTTCTCACTTTAGAAAGGATGTTTAGCTTGAAGGAAAGTTTGAGGATGATGTTCACTTCACAAGATTGGACACAAAGTAAGTGGGGAAAAGAGTCTGATGGTAAGAAGATTAATGCAATCATCTTATCAACAAGGTTTTGGAACAATGTTCACTATATTTTGAAGATATTTTCCCCTTTAGTTTGTGTCTTGAGATTGGTTGATGGTGAGAAAAGACCGGCTATGGGCTACATTTACGAGGCTATGGATAGGGCAAAGGAAACGATTGCTGCATCTTTTGTTGGAAATGAAGAAAAGTACAAAAAAGCATTTGAGATCATTGACAAAAGGTGGAATTGTCAACTCCATCGTCCTTTGCATGCTGCGGGCTATTATTTGAATCCACAGTATTTTTATACTAACGTGGGTTCAATTGATGGAGAAGTGATGGATGGTTTTCTTAGTGTCTTGGAGAGGGTGGTTCCTGACACTGATGATCAAGACAAAATCACTCTTCAGCTTGCTTCTTATAGGAATGCCGAAGGTGGCTTTGGACGTGAGGTTGCAATTAGGCAAAGAAAGACCATGTCTCCTGCTTTATGGTGGGAAACCTATGGCTCACATACCTCGGAGTTGCAAAAGCTAGCTGTGAAAGTGCTGAGCCTCACTTGTAGTTCTTCCGGTTGTGAACGCAATTGGAGCGTATTTGAGAATGTAAGTATCAATTCTTTTAGTTAAACACATTTTTATATCTTAAAATTTAGTGAATTTGAACACTTATTGTTTTTATTAATGTAGGTTCATGCCAAAAGAAGATCAAAATTAGATCAAAGGAGGATGAGTGACTTGGTGTTTGTGAAATACAACCGTGCATTGAAGCGTCGATATGATGGACGTGATTTGATTGATCCCATTGCCTTGGATTACATTGATGAAAGCAATGAGTGGTTAATGGGCAAGATGGATGATGAAAATGACGAAGATGATGAGTTGGTGTTTGAGGGTGAGGATTTGACATGGGGTGATGTTGGTAGGGCTATGGGAGTTGAAGAGCCTGCATATGCCACTAGAGATAAAGGAAAACAATGCTCAAGTTCTCGACCGTCTACACAAACGAGTAAGGGGAAAAAGAAGGTCTATGGGAGAAAGGCAAAGGGGAAGGGAAAAGAAAAGACTTTGGTTTCATCATTTAGACTTCGGGATGAGGATGATGAAGATGAATTTGTAGATGAGGAGAGTGAGGAAGAAGAAGAGTTGTTGCCCGAGTTTGATGATGATGAGGAGGAGGAGGATTGATAATTTGATTGAGATTTAAGTGTTGAACATGTTTTTATGTTTTGATTTCTAGTTGATATGTGTTTTGTGACTTAGACTTGAATTTTGAACTATGTTTTATGTGGTTTATCATTTATTATGAGTTTGAACTTGGTGTGATGGATTTATTAGATTTAATTTAAGTGATTTATTTATTTTTTAAATTTTTTATTAATTTTGCGCCTCTGTTCAAGAGGCGCGCGGCGCGCTCTCGCCTCGGGCGCTAGGGAGAGCCTTGCGCCTCTGTGCGCCTCTCGCCTCTTAAATCTATGCTGGTGTCACAACACTGGGGGCAACATCAGTATTTCCAGTTTCATGAACTACTGGAATTTCAACAAGATCAGTCGCGACATCTTCATAAGATTTTCCTGTAAGATTTGAGAAGTCATCAAACACAACATTAACTGATTCTTGAATAGTCCCAAATCTTAAATTAAAAACACGATAAGCATGACTATTCAAAGAATATCCAAGAAACACAGCTTTGTCACTTTTTGCATCAAACTTAGCAAGATTATCACGATCTTTCAAAATGTGGCAAAGATACCCAAAAACATGAAAATGTTTAAGATTAAGCTTTTTCCCTTTCAAAATTTCGTAAGGGGTCATTTTGCTACCCGGTCTTAAAAAGACTCGATTGCCTATGTAGCAAGCCGTGTTCAATGCTTCAGCCCAAAAACATCGTGAGAGGTTCTTAGAACTGAGCATAACACGTGCCATTTCTTGCAAAGTTCGATTTTTCCTTTCCGCAACTCCGTTTTGTTGAGGAGTTTTTTGGGCCGAAAATTGGTGTTCAATGCCTTTCTTTTCACAAAAATCAGCAAACAATTTATTTTCAAATTCCTTACCATGGTCAGACCTGATGCTCAAAATTTTAGAAGAAAATGAGGTCTTAATCCTAGTGTACAAAATCTTGAATTGAGAAAACGTATCCGATTTTTCACGCAAAAAGAAAATCCAAGTATATCGGGAAAAATCATCAACAATAACATAGGAATACCTCTTTCCTCCAAGACTTTCAACTTCAACTGGTCCCATTAAATCCATGTGTAAAAGTTGAAAACAATGAACCGTACCTTGGTGTTGTCCGTGGTGTGATGTAACACTGTGGGGAACACAAGTCTGTTTACCTTTAAGGCAGTCCCCACACACTATCTTACCATTGTGATTGAGACTTGGCAGTCCTTGTACAGCCTCAAACTTCATCAATTTTTGGAGAGTTCGAAAATTCACATGGCCTAATTTTTGATGCCACAAAATCGTGTCATCAAACTTAGCCTTGTTACATGTGACATTTTCTCCAACAAGATAGCAATTATCATGAGATCTTTTACCTGTCATGATACACATGTTAGACTTATTATATACCTCACAAGAGTCCTTAGTAAATTTTACCTCAAGGTTGTCATCACATATTTGACTTATACTAATTAAATTAGCCATAAGACCATCGACTAAAAGCACATTAGACAACCTGGGAAAACCTGGTAATTAAGAGTTCCTTTGCCAATGATTCTACCCTTAGCACCTCCTCCATAAGTAATGAATCCTTCGGTAAGAGGCACAAAATTACACAAAATTCTTTGGTTCCCGTCATGTGGCGTGAACAGCCACTATCGAAGTACCAAGAACCTGAAATGTTAGTCTTAAGAGCAGTAAAAACAACTTGGCAGACTTGAGCAGTTTGTTTAGGAACCCAAACTTTCTTTCCAACAGTGGTGTTGTGAGTGTGTTGCGTAACACCGGAGGTAACACCAGACCACTGGCTCGATCATTTTTCAATGCTCGACAGTATGATCTTATATGTCCAGGTTGAAAACAATAATGACAAACATATTTTCTTTTCCTACGACCTGAAACGTTGGATTTTATGAACTCTTTTGATTTTTCTTTCACAAAATTTATCTTTGCATGTGAATCGTAAAATAGGTTTGGAAAAATATTTTCAACAGTTTTATTTGATCCAATACCTGATTTTGTGGAATTACCTGATCCCATGATTTCACTTGCCTTGGAAGAACTCGAATTCCATTTTGCAATTAAGGATTCCGTCTCTTCAGGCTTAAATTGCACTTTTCCAAGTTCTATGTCCTTCTTGGTGAGAGCGGTTTCCAGCTTTGCAACTGAGTTCTTCAGTACATCATTCTCTTTAGATAAAACTTCATTTTCTTTGGATATGACTTCTATAAGCTTGCATTGCTTTTTCCATTCCTTAAGCAAGGAATTATAAAGACCATGAAGTTCTTCAATGGCTTCATCTTTATCTAAGTCATCTCCAGCAAGAGAATTTGTATCATCACAAATAACATTAAGGCATGTTATATAAGCAAAATCAAACAGTTCATACCTCTGTGGTGTTGTCTGCGGTGTCATGACACCAGTGTTGTCAACACCGTCGGTAACACCAGTTGTGATTTTTATAAACAGGGTTGTGGAACTTTCAGTTTCAACTTCCTCATCATCCTCATCGTCACTCATGGATACCCAGTGGTTTTTTAGATCATACTTCCTCAAGGTATTTGCACATTCATTTGCATAATGACCCCAACCCGAACAAGCACGACATTGGATGGTATCGAGATGTTTGGGATCATTCCATCCATGATCTGAAGTTGGCTTCTTAGGCTGACGTTTGGACTGAGATGATGATCCAGTTGGCTTCCATTGGGATCGATTGAATGGTTCTTTCCTTTCGAACGAGGCTTCTCCTTGTTGAACTTCCTCACCATGGAGTTGAATTTCTTGGTTAGCATAGCCACGTTCTGCCCTTCGGTGATTTCCTCCAATGGTTCATCATCATCTCCAGATTCTTCATTGTCTTGAGCTTGCAAGGCTATGTTTTTAGTCTTGTAGCCCGCTTCCATTTGGCTTTGAAGATTGAGCTTTGAAGTGTATCAAAGTCCATTATCGAAAGATTGTGGACCTTCTCAATGGCGGATACTTTGATATTGAACCTTGGTGGCAGTGTTCGAATGGCATTAGACACGAGTTGCTTGCGTCCAATCGGTTCTTCAAGCATTTGGGCTTGATTCGAGATGTCCTGGAGCCTCTCAAAGTAGGTTCCAATGTCTTCATTCTCCTCCATGTGCATATTCTCGAACTTGGACATGATAAGTCGCAACTGAGCCTCACGAACACACTTTGCACCTTCAAAATGTTTTTGGAGAGTATCCCAAACATCCTTGGCATGGGCAGCGTTTTGGATCAATCGAAACACCTTGTAGTCCACCGTTTCGAAGATGACATTGATGGCCTTTTCATTGAAGTTGACACTATGTATCTCATCGATTGTCCACTCAGTTTGAGGTTTGGTAACAAGTTCACCATGTACCTCCTTCATAGGGGAATTGTAACCCTCCAAAACAGCAGTCCAAGCACGTGCATCAATGGACTTGATCTTCGATCGTACACGAATCTTCCAATACGCATAGTTGGAGCCATCCAAAATTGGAAGGCGTCCAAAGTTAGGATTGCAATAGTCCGCGTCCTGCATGGCTAGATCCACCACTTAGTATGTCAAGTGATGGCTCTAATACCACGTGAAAGTCCTACGTGGATCTGCAAAAAAAAAAAAAAAACAAAAACAAAAATAACCCAATCAAAGTACACGGTGTTGTTAGCGGTGTCGACAACACCAGCGTAACACACAGCGGAAAAATGGATTGAATTTAAAGTTGCAGAACACAAACAATTTATCCACGAGTATACAAATACTCGTGGAATGCCTTCAGGGTGAAAACTCATTTATTGATTTGTGTATGTATACAAAGGAGAAAGAAAGATCTCTAAAAGAGATTCTTTCAAACAAACAACTCAATACATCATATGAGATGAATATGAATACTAGGGACGTATACAGATACTCTCAGTTGAACACTCCGAAAACACCTATACTAAAAGTCACGAGTATGCAAATTCTATGACACACAAGAAAACGGTGTTGCCTATCGGTGTGAACAACACAACCTACGACACTAGTGTACTGCTGTGTATGTGACTGCTTAAGCTCTCAATTCTATGTATCCTTGATCTTCAACAGCTTCACCTATTTATAGACCTCAAAGTACATTGTGTAAACTCCACTTCCTATGATCTTGAATTGCTCCATGATCTCCATAACTCACGTGCATCATGGACAAAGTGGAGTGGACTTGTTCTTGTTTCTCTTCTTGACTTCTTCATCTCCACTTCTTGCACTCTAGCTTGACTTGTTCTTCTTTGAATCTTGTTTCTCAATCCCACACACAAGAAAACGGTGTTGCCTATCGGTGTGAACAACACAACCTACGACACTAGTGTACTGCTGTGTATGTGACTGCTTAAGCTCTCAATTCTATGTATCCTTGATCTTCAACAGCTTCACCTATTTATAGACCTCAAAGTACATTGTGTAAACTCCACTTCCCATGATCTTGAATTGCTCCATGATCTCCATAACTCACGTGCATCATGGACAAAGTGGAGTGGACTTGTTCTTGTTTCTCTTCTTGACTTCTTCATCTCCACTTCTTGCACTCTAGCTTGACTTGTTCTTCTTTGAATCTTGTTTCTCAATCCCACGTTCAAAGTCACGTTCTCTCTGTCACCTATCCTACTTTTAGATCTCTTAGATACACCTTGAAACCTATGAACAAAAAGAACACTTAACAACTTCCTAAAACTTAGGAAGGTTTGTTAGTTAATCTTTGAGATTCAAAAAACACGTGAGATTTAATGAGTCAAATCTATAAGAGAGAGAATATCAAATCTATTTCAAATCTTTTCAAATAAATATATCTAATAAAATTTAATAAAAAATCTAATTTGAATTTAGGATAAATATTAAAAAGGAAAATTAATTAATGTTGGAAAATCCAACACTAACAATAATTAATTTTCTTATTTGGATAATTTATTTTAATCAAAGTTTCAACATCTTTCAACATTTAAATTTCAATGGTTATTTATTTTTATTTCCTTCTGACTTTTTTAAATTCGAATTTATATTCTTTTATATGTACAATTATATTTTACCTTTCATTTTTGCCTTTTAAATTATAATTTTACTGTCTAAAGGATTTTTAGGGTTTTTAATAAAATTTAATCATATTAAAAAACTCAATTATTGCATAAAACTTTTTAAGATTTTCCAAAAATCTTGTAAAACATGGATACAGTAGACGAATAAAGTTTCCAAACAAACAACAAACATTTCATTTAATTTGTTTCAAAATCCATAATAATTACAACTTCTCCTTTTAAACTAGACAAAAACTTATATACCCCTGGGCACATAGGGGCACAGATCTAGGTGTTATATATATGTTCTTCAGGTGTTATATAAATACTCTATAAATGTTAGAGTAAGTCTCTTGTGAATCAGGTGCATGGATCTTAGATCCATGCACCCGGGTCGGATCCGGGTCGGGGGGACCGCACCCTCTTTTTTTTTTTTTTTTTTTCGCTCATGATTTTTGAAAAAAATCACATACCAATAGTATATGTTAGACATACCTTTACGTTATGTTAGACATACCTTTAAGCTATGTTAAACATACCAGTTATGCCCAGATTCCATGCCTTGTCTTTTTTTGGCTTGATTTTTGAATTTTGGCACATACCACTACGTTATGTTAAGCATACATTTACGTTGTGTTAGACATACCTTTATGTATACCTTTGTATATGTTAGACATACCTTTATATATAGTTAAGCATACCTTTATATATGTTAGACATACCTTTGTATATAGTTAGACCTACCTACACATGGTTGGTCTAACTATACACAAAGGTTGGTTTAACTATACACAAAGGTTGGTCTATTTGAGCGAATTCTGGATGAGCTTCAGGCCAAGTCTCCAGCGCGTGGGAGCGCGTGCATGCGCGTTTTAGGCGCGTTTTGGGCGCGTTTTGCGCGCGTGAACGGGTCGGGTCAGGTGCATGGATCTTAGATCCATGCACCTGACTCATAAAAGTTTTTGCCTAAATGTTATGGTTCTTGGTGTTATAAATATACTCTACAGGTATCATATGTATATAAGAGTATACATATGACACCTGAAGAGTATATACATGATACATGCAGAGTATATATTTAACATCATATGATGATTAATTTGGGGGCACCATACTCCTGGGGCACACAAGTGTAACTCTTTAAACTATTATTGCACTGTCAGTATCATTTTTTAAGAATACTCTATATTTATATTAAAAGAAACACATAAGATGTCGAAAAAGTAACATAATAACATAATTTCTAATATCATATCATACTTAGTAAAAACATTAAATTTACATTATAATTTTTTATATATGCATATAATATATCATCGAAAAACTCTTTAAAAATATATTAATGTGAGATTCAAAATTATAAAAAAACTAAAATCAAAACATGTAATTTATTCAAGAAGAGTTTGGATAATTGGATGATGAATGACTCTTACCTTTTATAATCAAATGAAAACAAAAAATATTTATTATGATACAATTCTTAATAAAGAGTTTTATTTAATTATGACTCTGATCCAATCCAATTATTTTAGGAGAATTAAAATTGACATTATGAAAAGTAATAAAATATCCATAATATCATACTCATATGTAATGTAAGAGCTGGACTCCTGTGAGACCGTCTCATGTGTGACGGCACTGGCGCACGGTCGTGTGCTGGGACACGGTCGTGTCCCAGGACACGGTCGATCGTGCGCTGAAACACATACTTATAGCATTAAAAAACATACTTATAGACAAAAATCACATACTTATCTCGACCGTGCCCTGAGACCTGACCTTGCGCCACAGATTGCTCACGCGAGGCATGGTCTGTCCCATTATTGAAAAAGACATGTTTATATACTACATTCGCGCACGTAGTGTTCTGGGACACGGCGCACGTAGTGTTCTGGGACACGGTCGATCATGCACGAGTGCCGTCGTATGTGAGATGGTTGTAAATGAGTATTTGTGATTCCATAGATAGAACGATATATAGGTGCAAATATATTATTATATATTAACAATATATTTAGACGTATTTTTTTGGAGTGTTTTGCAAAGACTTCGATCGGTGAGATTGCTTAGACTTTGATCACTCAACGTCACTGCAACAAACATTATTAACTACATGCCATCTTCTTCTCCTCTCTCTCTCTCTCTCTCTCTCTCTCATCCTCTTCAAACTTCTTTTTTGCTTTCTAACAAATCCATCGTCACCATCTGAATTCAGGTAATACTGTTTTTTGATGTTCTAATATGAACCCATATTATAAAGACTCTTAATTCTTGAATAATTGTCGCTGCAGAAGAAATTTAATCTGGGCTTTTCTTTTCTTCCTTCTCTTATGTGGATTTTGATGTAAAGATTCCTTTTTTTTTTTTTTGGTGGGGTTGTCAGGATTATCTTATTTTAGTTGATTGATAATTGAGTTGAAGAAATATGAGACAGAGGCCTAAAAATGCTTCTTTGAAGTCAAATTCGCCTGGTGCTGCAAGTGGGGAGACTGGCATTCAAGAAAATAGTGGTGGTGAAAGAAAAGATGTTTTAAAGAATAAGAATGTGGTAGTGAATGCTAAGAGGTCATCTTATGTGATTTTTGCATTGTTTGTGCTGGTTGTACATGGGGCTTGGGCTGTGTATCACTATCAGTTTGAGAGTCTTCCTGCCCCGTTGATGCTCGAGCAGGCGGGGAAAAGGGGCTTCTCTGAGTATGCGGCTATGAAACATGTCGAAGCTTTGACTCGATTAGGCCCCCATCCGGTTGGTTCTGATGCCCTGGAGAGTGCTCTGAAGGTAATTTGTGAGGTTCTTTCTTATGTATTTTGTATACTCTGCTGGCATTTATTTGATTTGTTTGTCAATGATCTTGAGAATTTCGTTGTGAATCGTATCTTATTTGAATGAATGATGGCTGTTTTGATTCAGTATAGTTGACTCTTCAGGTTTGCCAACCCATTGATATGAGAATATCTTAACTTTTATGAAGGTATCTAGTTCATGTGTTAGTCATTTCCACGGCACAAATGTGCGAAAAGCGAATAATTTATCCTTTTGATAAGAAGCTGTGATGGCGTTCTTGGGAGTTTAATTGATTATATTGATTTCCCATCATCCTTTTATTTCAGTATGTCAAAGAGGCAGCGGAAACTATAAAGAAATCAGCTCATTGGGAGGTTGATGTTGAAGTTGATTTTTTCCATGCCCAATCTGGTGCTAACAATCTGGTTGGTGGCCTTTTTAAAGGAAAAACCCTTGTTTATTCGGATTTGAATCACATTGTACTAAGAATCATGCCCAAATATGCATCTGAAGCAGGAGAAAGAGCAATTCTGGTTTCCTCCCACATTGACACCGTTTTTGCAGCGTATGTTTTTGCAGTTGTTTTGAATCTATATTATGTCAGAAATGAGTATCTGTTAGCTTTTCCAATCAACAGACCTTCATCTCAAAGTTTACTCAACTTGAGAAGAATCTCAAGGATAAGAGTAACTTTTATCAGTTCATGTGGAGCATATGTTTCTGGTATACCTTAGAAATTGGCTTTTCATTTATTTTTTAGTAAAAAGTGATAACATCTACTCATCTAGTAATACAGATATATTAATATAGTATTTATATAACTTGATCTAGATTTAACGCTGGAAGGAAAAAGATATAGATGATTAGTTCTAACCCTTAGTTTGTTGCTCTGCTGTTGTGCATCTTTCTGGATGCAATTTGACATTGATTATTACTTGAACATTGTATGACTCAAGGCAAATGATTATGTGAGTTATACAAATAATTACATATTTGAAAGTATCGGGATCTGTCAGCTCAATTATCTTAAAGGATAGTTGTGTTGCATTATTGTTTCTTGACCTCAGTCCCACATATCTACTTGTGTTTATTTTTCTATTTTACTCTATCTATGGTCACAAGAATGAGAAAAGAATTAAGTGAGGAACTCCTTACAAGTCAAGGATATAGAATTACAAGCCTATAGAACAATAGAATAGATCCTGTTCGAGCTACTGCTTTTTTCATTAATAGAAGCTTTAGTTTTAAGGAAAATTTTATATTATGCAGAATAGAGTTAGCTAAACATGGTCCTTTTGCTCATTCTGATTTTTCTTCATAGAGTAGGCCAACAACTTTGCTTTTCCTTAATCTTTGCAACACAGAGATGTTGGAAAAGTAATTTGAAATATTAAGTTATTGTATTGCATATTTTTCAGGGAAGGGGCTGGTGATTGCAGTTCTTGTGTGGCCGTTATGCTTGAGCTTGCTCGAGGAGTTTCTCAGTGGGCCCATGGATTCAAGAACTCTGTTATCTTTTTATTTAATACCGGAGAAGAGGAAGGTTTAAATGGTGCTCACAGCTTTATTACTCAGGTTTGCAGTAATGAAGCCTTCTTCACGTGCCGATTGGTTTATAAAGAAAGAAATAATATGCTATGATATTCACATTGTCAATGACTCATTCTTGATAAACTCTTCTCTTACTGCTAGTTTCTTTTCTTGTAATTTTAGTGTTTCAGTAATAAATAAATTTGTTGGAATATGAATATGAACAGCCTTAAGCAATAGAATTTGAAAATCCAATCCAAAGAATAGATATTATTTCAAATAACATGAGATGATACCAGTATGTGATTTCTGCAGCACCCTTGGAGCGATACAGTACGACTAGCTATTGATTTGGAAGCAATGGGTACAGGAGGCAAATCTAGTATTTTCCAGGTATAATTTTCTTTAAGAGAGCAAATCTTTTCCCCTTCACGTTTCCCATGGCTCTTTATAAGTATATGCAAATCAGAAAATTATGAAAACTGCTCCTACTTTTTATTAATCATGATAACTTCTAACTTCAATGCATCAGAATATGCTCAGAGAGCCAGTTATACTGCGATAAGGGGAATGCAAATGATTTTTGTTCTTCTTTTGAATGATGTAACTAATTCCAAAGCTTGGTGAAATTTGTTTCTTAGTTGCATTTTCTTAGTTGCATATTTCTTATCTCTTTATGGGTGCCAACAAATTACTAAGTCTTCAAATTTCATTTCTTCACTCTCGTCTTTAATCTGATTGATACATAATATAAAGAAATTAGTCATACTTTAGCTGTGGCAGTATTGATTTAAGTTGTTAAGCAAATCAGCCACTTTTGAGTTTGATCATCTTCCTATTTGACCTGTTTCAACAGGCTGGTCCTCATCCTTGGGCCATCGAAAACTTTGCTTCGGTTGTGAAGTATCCATCTGCACAAATTGTCGCTCAGGTTTGTTCTAGAAGGTGGATTATCAGTATGTGTTTTCTTCATATCATTTTTTCTCAGGATTGAGACTCACATTCTATGTTACCTAAATGCCACAGGATATCTTCTCTTCGGGGCTTATAAAATCTGCGACTGATTTTCAAGTCTATAAGGAGGTTGCAGGGCTTTCAGGTCTTGACTTTGCATATGCAGATAATACTGCTGTGTACCATACTAAGGTAATATAGAAGGATATTGATGCCAGCATTACTTTGAAGAGAAAGCATTGTTTATAATGCAAGCTTACAAAGCATTGCCATTTTTAATTGCAGAATGACAAGTTGAAACTTTTATCACCTGGTTCTCTTCAGCATCTTGGCGAAAATATGCTCGCCTTTTTACTTCACGCAGGTGCCTCCTCCAGTCTTCCAGAAAACAAGCGAGTGAACTCTGATAAAGAATCGAGTGATAAAGCTATTTATTTTGACATTTTGGTAATCTTGAAAACCTCTTCTGATTATATATGTACAATTTTGGTATTTCAAATTCTTTTCTGACTTGTGATTTTTGATTCCAGGGAATGTACATGATCACATTTCGTCAGGGACTCGCCAATATGCTTTACAATTCAGTAATACTGCAATCCATTTTGTTATGGACCACATCAGTATCGATGGGTGGTTCTTCGGCAGCTATATCGTTTGCCCTATCGTGTTTGAGTCTCATACTTATGTGGATATGCTCTATTAGTTTTTCCTCGCTTGTTGCCTTCATTCTACCATTTGTATCCTCTTCACCAGCACCATTTGTCTCTAGCCCATGGCTAGTAATTGGTCTGTTTGGCGCACCTTCTATTCTTGGAGCATTTACTGGTCAACATGTGGGCTTTCGACTCCTCGAATCATACCTGGCTCGTACATCTTCTAAAAGAAAGGGAAATCTTCCTGCTAGCTTGGAGGCCAGTCTGGCTAAGTTAGATGCGGAAAGATGGCTTTACAAAGCTGGTCTCATTCAGTGGCTCGTTCTCCTGACTGTCGGAAATTATTACAAGATTGGTTCTTCTTATTTGGCCCTTGCTTGGTTGGGTACACCCGCATTTGCATGTAAGTTACATAAGCCTAATGATTTGTTTGTTAGAACAACCTTTGATTTCTGAAACTTATGTTGTGGAACATGTAGATGGTTTGCTTGAAGCAACATTGTCAGCGACGAGGTTTCCAAAGCCACTCAAAACTGTGACTTTGTTGATCGGCATGTCTTTGCCGTTTCTACTCTCCTCTGGGATGGTTATTAGGCTGCTGGCTACTTTAATTGGAACTACTGTCCGCGTTGTAAGGTAATTGGAATTAATTTCATATGATTCGACAATGTAAATTGCATTTATGAAGCTGGTGTTTTGAGGGCGTTTGACATGATAAAATCCCTGAAATTGGTGGGTCTGAATATAGTATCTTGAATGCCATTTGAACTATATGTGGATTGCGGAATTATGCTTATATATATGTGTGTGTGTGTGTGTGTGTGTGTGTCAGTGGCTTGATTTCTTGTTAATGTGATGGTTTTAGGGTTCTTTAGAGTTACGTAATTGTGAATTTTTTTCGTATTTATGTCTAATTTCTAAACTTAAAATTGCTCATAATATGGCTGCTGTTTTTTGCAGGAACCCTGGTGCTAGTCCTGAATGGATAGGAAGCTTAGTAATTGCTGTATTTATTGCAGCTGTTGTATGTTTGACGTTCGTATATCTTCTCTCGTATATTCACATATCAGGTGCTTGATATTTTCTTTTACTCGTCTATAGGTCATAAATATGATAATTGATCCTAATATCAAGATGATAAAAATCAAGATAATTGCCTTTTATGTTGTGTTTCTTGGCATTTCAATATCCTTCTAAGCTGTTTCGTTTGTTTCTTCTTTAGGTGCAAAAGTGCCGATTATCATTGCTACGAGCTGTCTATTTGCCATCTCTCTCGTTGTTGTATGGGCGGGTGTCGTTCAGCCTTTTACTGAAGACACAGCCAGAGCAGTGAATGTAAGCAAACCCGTTTTTCAAATTATAATCACTCAGATCCATATAAACAAAAATTAATAATCATCGCTCCGTTCTGAAATATATTCATACTTTCCCAGGTCGTCCATGTTGTGAATGCAACAGGAATTAACGGGGGAAAATCTGAACCAGTCTCGTTTATTTCTCTTTTCTCAACGACTCCTGGAAAGTTGGCCAATGTGGCCAATCAAATCGGGGAAGGACTTGTGTGTGGAAGGGATAGGCATATGGATTTCGTTACTTTCTCGGTGAATTACAGTTGTTGGACAGATAAAAACACTGAAATGGGCTGGCTAGATTCTGATATTCCAGAAATTCATGTGGAAAAGGACGTGAAAGGAGAGAGTCGAGAGACACAAATTTCAGTTGACACCAGAGTTTCTACGCGCTGGTCTCTTAATATAAATACCGATGAAATCGAAGACTTCCAGTTGACAGGTATTGCCAAGTTCTTGCAAATATTTAGTCTATTTTTTGCATTTTCCTATGAATATTTCCAATAGGCACAATTGCCAAAAATATAATCAAAAGAGTGACACTTGTGTGCCCCAGGGGCATGGGTGCCCCCAAATTAATCATCATATGGTGTTAAATATATACTTTACAGTATCATGTATATACTCTTCAGGTATCATATGTATATTCACATGTATACTCTTATATACATATGATACCTGTAGAGTATATTTATAACACCAAGAACCATAACACCTATAGAGTATATATATAACACCTGAAGAACATTTATATAACACCTAGATCCATGCCCCTATGTGCCCCAGGGGTATATAAGTTTTTGCCTAATCCAAAACTTCGCGATATTTTGTTGCTTTGGCCGATTCTTTTAAGTTCGATAATTTAGCCATGAATTGGCTAAATAGGTCCGATTTTGGCGAATATTTGTTTGTGTGTATATTTTGGATACTATATTTGATGTATTTCAACAGGTGTAACATGTACCTAACTAGACCTTTCTGAAACTATAAACTCGTCTAGGTTATGATATTGCTAGACGATAACATAATCCGAAGCACTGTCGAGTTTTTGTTAATGCTCGTTTTCATCCACAGATGCAGACAGTTCTGAGGAGCTGATCCCATTAGGTGAAAAGAGCAGTGCAGATGGATGGCACAGCATTCAATTTTCGGGTGGGAGAAAATCGCCCACCAAGTTTAACCTCTCGTTGTTCTGGTTCAAAAACGGGACTCAAGTGAGCCCTAGAAACGAGCGCCTTCTTCTAAAACTCAGAACGGATGTAGACAGATTGACACCACAGACGAAAATTGTTCTTCAGAAGCTTCCCCGTTGGTGTTCCCTATTCGGGAAGTCTACATCTCCCCACACATTAGCATTTCTTCGTAGTCTACCCGTATCGTTCTAGGCAAGACTCTTTGTAAAACTTCACAGTGCGTTCATCGTGCCAAATGATCGTGAAAGATACATACAAACTTAATTGCAAGATAGTGAGAAAAACATTTGTAGCTGGAAAAAATAGTGATGATATCATGTTTTAACATTTGTTATTCTTTGAGGTTTTTCATGTCCCCTTTGAGACATTGGTATATTCTTTACTTACATAAGATTTAGCACATTTATGAGTTTGCTATTGACCATTTCTACTGAAGTTTTTATCTGCAAGAGAAGGACTTGGGTGCCCCCGGGGCACGGATCTAGGATCCGTGCCCCCAACCCGCTCCAAGGCCCATCTATATACATATAAATATATTTTTTCAGTTTTACCCTAATCTATGTGCTGCTTCCTCTTCTTCTTTTCTTCTTCCTCCTCTTCTTCTTCTCTTCTTCCTCTTCCTCTTCTTCTTCTTTTATTCTTCCTCTTCTTCTTCTTCTTCGCTGCTTCTTCGTCGCTGTCTTCTTCTTCTTCTTCTTCCTCTTCTTTTTCTTCTTCGTTGTTGCCTCTTCTTCGCTTTTTCCATCTAAAAGCCCTTTCTCTCTCTCCAAAATTTCTCTCTGAGAGCCCTCTCTCTCCAAATTTTCAGAATTCAGATTGCAAGCGAAGAAGCATGAAAGTGAAATCAAATTGATAATTGGTTATTGTTGTCCAAAATTGCGAAGAATGGGTGTTTGATTTTAGGGATGAACCCACAGAATTTCACGGTGAAGGGAGGCAGGTGTTTTTTACTTTTTTTTTTTAATTAAATTGTAATTTATTTTAAAGGTATAAAGGGAAATTCAAAACAAAATTTAACGGAGTTGGACTCAATTCAAAAAAAAGAATATGTGTGTCGATTTCTTGATATCACACCTCTTACTCTTTGCAATTTCAAATTATAAGGGAGACCGGGCAATATTTCTTAATCACAAGGTTTTTAATGTATGCTTTGAAAGTGGTGGTCCACAAAATAGAGAAGCCCTCCAAATATGACCATATAGATAAAAATGTAATACCTTAAACATATTTATGTAATACCTGAAACATATTTTATGTAATACTTTAAGGATAAATATGTAATACCTTAAAGTTTAAACAGTAATACCTTGAAGCTGATTATGTAATTACTTATACTCAAAAGCAGTAATACCTTAAAGGTGAGGATGCAATACCTTATACTCAAATATGTAATACCTCAAAGGTGCATATGTAACATCTTATGTTTTAAATTCAATACCTTAAAGATAAATGTGTCATACCTTAAAAATGTGTCATACCTTAAAAGTATACACGTAATACCTTAAAAGTATACACGTAATACCTTAAGAGTATGTGTATAATACCTATCACTGAAATGTGTCATACCTTAAAAGTATACACGTAATACCTTAAAAGTATACACGTAATACCTTAAGAGTATGTGTATAATACCTATCACTGAATGGAATCTGGTGTGCGGGAGCGCACACCAGCATAGCTGCAGACGCGCGTGGGGGCGCGTGGGCGCGCATGGAGATGGCTCACGCGCCGGGTCAGGTTGGGGGCATGGATCTAAGATCCGTACCCCGGGTGCACCCAAGTTTTTGCCATGATATAGTATAAACTCTAACATATATATTTAACAATTCAGTGTGGCTAGTTATATTGAAATACACAATAACATGAGAAAAATAATATTAGATGTTTGAAAATTGAAATTAAGATATCAAGATATTGAGTGTGAATGATAATAGGTGCAGATATTTTACATAGTCATAATAATTGTGAATGAATTGTCAGCTAGCTTTGTTCTTCCTCTTTTGTCTTCATTACCTTTAATGAAAACAAACTATTAATCACTCTAAGAAAGCTAAAATCAGTCTAAGAAATCATCAGAAAAAGTGAAGAAAAAGCCCAGATTCTGGGACAGATTGTTCCTGTGTTTTTTCTCCATTTTCTTTCTCCAACTCGAGAGAGAGAGAGAGAGAGAGAGAGAGAGATATGCAGACTATTATTCCATCAATAACAACAATAGTGAATATGAGCCACAGTTTCTCTCTCAATATCAAGAATTTGAAGCACCACCCCTTTTCTTCACCTTCCAAGATTTCCCCTTATGAAATTCCCAATTCTGCCCTCTCTTCTTCCCTACCTCACATTTCAGGTATGATGATCAAGATTTCATTTTTCCCCAATTCCACTTGTTTTATTGAAAATTAAACCCATTAAAATGACCCCAATTTGTCTTGATTACTCAATTCATCAATTGTTTTGGGCTCACCCACTTCAGTCAAGTTTGTTCTCTGTTATGGTGTTTGCTATGTTCTTATGTTTGCACAGAGTAATGTTTTAGATATTCTCCATAGATGTGTTGAGGCATATTTTGAAGGAGTTAGCTGAATTTGGGACTTTCCTTTGATAGTAATTCTGCAAATCCTTTGTTATATTTGGTGTTCCATGTCGTACTTGGATTCATGTTAATTAGTGATGTCAGTTACACGCAACCGTGTTGTGGTTATTTTAGAATATTAGGTGAAACAGTGTGATTTTCTGATGTACCCACTGCACTTCACGGAAAATGTAATGTTTACGGTGGACATCTCTTAATATACCTACTTACTACGGATGTGTAATGAAAGTTGAACACTAAGGATGTTCCACATTAGTTTTGAGAGATTGAAATGTGAATTCAGCAGAATCATGAGATTTGGTTGATTTCGATGAAAATTCTTTTATTCGGGTCATTTGGTCGAAAATGCAGGTTGTTGGTTCGATAACAAAATTAGTGTTAGTTTTGCCTTTTCTTGAACTGCCTATGCCTTAGTTGTTGTTGGTTAAAGAATTGCATAACATCCAATGTTAAGTTTATGTTTATAATAGGGGTGTGCAAGGCGAGTCAAGTGGCGGAATTGTTCCCAACTACGTCTCCAGAGATAGTGGTTCGAGAGGCGAGGATAGAGGACTGCTGGGAAGTGGCTGAGACCCACTGCAGTTCCTTCTTTCCTCAATATTCTTTCCCTCTTGATTTCGTGTTGAGATTCGACAGGATCCTTGGCATGCTTTTCGGCTTCTCAATACCAAAGGGCTGCAAAAGAACTTGCCTGGTTGCTGTCATTGGGACTTCTGCTGAGGACTCATTCATTCTAGGGAGTGATGATTTCAAATTCGGAGGCTTCCAGGGTAAAATCTGTCTAAATAAAGGATACGTAGCCGGGATACTGACTGTCGACACCGTTGCTGATTTTCTTCCAAGAAAAGGACCTCTTCGACAAAGAAGGTACGTTTAATTACTACTCTTTTGTATTTGTTTTCACATTGATTATGCTGTTAATAGTTCGTGTGCTGGAATTGGCTGATACTTGCACGATTAACGTTGAATTGGTCGAAGGCGTTCAAGTTTGTTCTTTCCACATGTTGACATTCTACAATCCAATTACTTTTTCACTATTATGTTTCCATTGATACAAAGAGATTGACTTTGTTTTGTGGATTCGGATAAAACAATTTTCCACTAATTTGTTTGCTAAAACTGTTTGTTTGGTTCTCAACCTGCTGCAATCGGTATTTTTTTACGAGCAAATTCCCCAAATTACTTGAGGTGATAAATCGACATCAATTATATATATGAGCCAAATCAAGTAGTTGCATGCAAGAATATACATTCCCAGCTTAGGTAAATCGGGTTAAATCAGCATTAACCAGTAAAAATTATCGAATGCAGTAGGTTGCGGACCAAAGACAGTTTTTGCCCAAATACTATACTTGATATCTCTCTCTTTAGTCTTGTTTTGGAATGTAATTTCACTACCTTATCGTACGTTGAAATGGTGGACAGGACAGGAATCGCGTACATATCAAATGTTGCTGTCCGAGAGAAGTTCCGTAGGAAGGGAATAGCGAAGCGGCTTGTTGCAAAAGCCGAGACAACGGCTAAAACATGGGGATGTCGAGCCATTGCTTTGCACTGTGACCTTAACAATCCGGGAGCTACAAAGGTGTACACGAGCCAGGGATTCAAGCCCATTAGGGTACCAGAAAGCGCAAATTGGCCTCGTCCGAGAAGTTCGGCTGATGTGCGATTCAACTTCATGATGAAGCTCCTCTGACTCCCGCCAAGTTCTTCGACTATATAGGCGAACAACGTAGACGAAAAATATCGTATAAATTGATACTAGGATGGAGATAAGTTGTACAAACATGTAAATGTTGGACAAGGTGGTAAAATGCAGTAATTGTAGTTGAAATGCGAGTATAAATGTAGCCATTATAGCTATTGAGATTAACTTGTTTAATACATAATGCTGATTTTTCAACATAGGCAAAATTAATGTCTATGAAATGGACATAGATTCACATTCAAAAATCTTCATAGACTAACCCATGCCAAAAATATAAATCTAAGACTTATTTCTCTTAAAAAAATATGAACCCTCCTCTTGAATTACACAATTATTTATATACATCAGGTTCATGGATTCTAAATTTATACAATTGGTTGACCCAACCCAATGATATTTTTCATGCACCCTTATGCATGCTCCACCCATCCATATGCGCATCCACTTGCTCCACATCCACACTCAAATTCTAGTCTTGCACGTCTAACCTTTTAGTTATGTTTATTTACCCGAAAAGTTATATTCCTAAATTGCGGGCCCAAAAGATTAAAGTCCAATCTTTTCAAACACCTACGTTACGGGACAATTTAAGTAATAAACTTTTTTTAACTGAGTTATTCCGTATTTTGTTAAAAATATAAAAAAATTGCTTTGATTATTTGCGAGACTTTGATTGATAAATGAAATATATAAATATAATATATTTTGTCAACATTTGGATATAAGTAAAATTTGTCCATTAATCAATTCGTCGCATTAATTGGCTTTAGGTCAAATGTGCCTACTTTGATTCATAACCATTAATAAGACTTGCCAATTCTCCAATTATTTATATACAAAAACTTTTATGCATCAGGTGCACCTGATCCGACCCGCGCGTGTACGTGCTTTCATGCACGTCCCACGCGCTCTCACTTGCTCCCACGCGCCTGGACGGATGCGCTCAAATTCGCTCGTTAAGGATACCTTTTAGTTATGTTAAGGATACGTTTTAGTTATGTTAAGGATACCTTTGAAATCCTGATTTCAGGTTATATACCACGTTATGTTAAGAATACCTTTTAGTTATGTTAAGCATATCTTTAGGTTATGTTAAAGATACCTTTAGTTATGTTAAGAATGCATTTTGATTATATTAAGCATACATTTAGGCTATGTTAAGAATACTTTTAGGTGATGTTAAGGATACCTTTGAAATCCTGATTTCAGGTTACATACCACGTTATGTTAAGAATACCTTTTAGTTATGTTAAGCATATCTTTAGGTTATGTTAAGGATACATTTAGTTATGTTAAGAATACCTTTTGATTATATTAAGCATACTTTTAGGTTATGTTAAGAATACTTTTAGGTGATGTTAAAGATACCTTTGAAATCGTGATTCTAGGTTCCTTTGAAATCCTGATTTGATACCCTTAGAATTCGCTCCAGGTCACATATATTTACGTTATATTAAGGATACCTTTAGATTATGTAAAGATATTTTTATGTTATGTTAGAGATACCTTTGTGTACAAAATGTGTAGCACAACTACCTTATGGATAAGGTATCTCTAACATAACATAAAAGTATCCTTAACATAACCTAAAGGTATGCCTGACGTAAAGTAAATGTATGAAATTTGGGCATAAAGGTATCCTTAACATAACCTAAAGGTATCCCTAAACATTACCTAAATGTATTCTTAACATAACCTAAAGGTATGTCTAACTTAACGTAAATGTATGAAATCTGGGCATAAAGGTATCCTTAACGTAATCTAAAGGTATTCTTACACATTACATAAAAGTATTCTTAACATAAGTAAAAGTCATGACTAAAATTGAAAAAAAGTTAGCGCAAAAAAAAAAAAAAAAAAGAAGTGGGTCGGGTTACCCGGTTGCATGGATCTAAGATCCATGCACCTGATGCACAAGATACTTACTTTTATTTATAATACCTACATTTGATTAATTAATACCATTTCCTCCATCCTAATTTACTTCTTTTCATTTCCACATAAATTAAAGAAAATATTCAATGTAATTGCAAATTTCTGCTACATCGATCTTTAAGTAGCATTGTTATTCGAAAGATGATATATATATATATATATATATATATAAACAAAACTTATATACCCCTGGGGCACGGAATCTAAGATCCGTGCCCCCATCCTGACCCGCACCCACCCACATCTTAACTCGCGCGCCCACCAGTCTGACCCACGCGCCCACACCTGAGCTGTGGTGCACCCATGCACACCAGATTCATCTCTTTTTTTTTTTTTTTTTTTGTTCAGGTGTTATATAGATAGTCTTTAGGTGGTATATATAAACATTTAAGGTATCATATGCATTTCCGTGATTTGAAAATTTGAAAAAATACGAATTTGAACATTGAGAGGGCAACACTGTATATTTTCCATCTTCACAACAACATTTAAAAATTTGTTGAGTTCAATTACAGAAGAAAAACTTGGTTTATCAACAATGATGCAAGTGTTGACTACACTAGTACTCCCTTCTCTCTCTCTCTCTCACTCTCTCTCTCTCTCTCTCATTTCCAATCCCATCGCTAATTCCTTCAAATCCTGTCTCCTTTCCCTTATCCACCACTCTTCTCAAGGTAAAGAAGTCGAAAATTATGCAAGTTAAATTATGCAAAGCAAATAATGAGGTAAGATCCAAAAATACTCAACTGGATTCGGATTTGATCATGTGAAGAAGAAGGAGAAGAAGAAGAAGAAGAAGAGGAAGAAGAAGAAGATGATGAAGAAGAAGAGACACACAATTAAGGTTTAAGAAAGAAGACGAGAAGAAGGGAAGAGAGAAGGTTGTGGAGGAGGAGAGAAAAAGAAATAAGAAATTATATATATATATATATATGAACCCATTTTGTGACCGGGTCGGGTCAGAGAGGATTGGGGGCACGGATCTAAGATCCGTTCCCCTGGGGTACATAAGTGTTACTCAGTATATATAAATGCATGATTAACTCCAACGAATATATATGAATAGGGCTATACAGTACTACTGATACCCTATCAACCATGTACATTCGTATATGTACCTATATAAAAGTATGAATGTTTTTTTTTTAAACACGCATGAATTGTCTGATATATCCATATTAAATATTATATTTAAGGTTATAATAGTAATTTAGGATCTTTATATTAAAATAATTTTAGATTAGATTCTAAACAAAATCATATAGAATTCTTTTATGAGTAGAACTCTATTATATTAGTACTCTAATTTAATATAAATTATATATCCTTATATAGAAGACTATTATATATATATATATTATATATAATAAGAGGGTTGAGACTCTCCAATGCTTGACAAGTAAACAATTTGAATCATTCTCAACTTGACATGTGCATCCATATATCCTATGTGTCATTTATATATATTTTAATTGAAAAATAATATGAAAAGTTCAGGTGAAGATGAAAAGTCCATCTCTTCACCTCCAAAAAAAGAAGATTATTTAACATGTAAATAAATTACAAGATATGAAGAAGTTTCATCATTTTAAAGATGAAAAATATAGTTTTGAAATAGTTTCATCTCCATAAGAATGTTATATATTATTTTTTGAGACTTGTTATTTATTTTCTAATATAAGGTGAAATGATATATATGTTATCTTGTCATGTGTTGCATAAAAGAAAGTTTGCTTAAGAAAGTGAAAGGAAAGCCCGTTCAGGGAAAGCAAACAAATGATAGTTTATAAGTGAGTTGATGATTGCATTGCATCCCTACTTCTCAAATACAATATTTCTTCTCATATATGATAAACCTTATTTTGCATGCTACGTACTATATATGTTTCTGTTAATGGAGAAACTATATTTTTTTATTTGTGTTACTATGCTACTATCTATGTTACCATGTTTCAGCTTAAAGTTGGTCACTATGTTACTATAGCAGTAAACAAAAATATATATAGTATCATAAACTTCTAATATACGACAAACATTTGTTTCTGCTACTATATTTCCTTTAAACTTCAATTTTTTATTTTTTAATTACAACATCTTCAACACTTTTTTCTCTGGTGATTAGTACATTCTTAATACTCTATATTTTTTTGGTCATAACTTTCCATGATTAATATCAGTAATATTAAATCACTTCGTATCAAGTTAAATAACAAATAAAAATATATATAAGTATGTTACAAAATATAAATAAGCAGTAATAAAAAGATATATATATATATATGGATATAGATAAAATTATCCTAATGCAGGGGCATTCGTTAGTTATGTAAGATCTTAATAGTAATTTAATTTTTTGATTTAAAAAATTATCCTCCACTTGCGACATGGGTACTTAATACTCGTATTAATATATATGTACATGTCAACCACGACCACTTATGTGTTCTATATTATGTAAATGGACCATCTATATCAATTTAATATTTTTTACAAAATAAAACTTGTTTTGATTACTCTAAGGAGTACTAATAACTCTTAATTTCCATCTTTACTCCCATCTTTTCCCCTTTTTTTACTAGCTTCTATATTTTTATTTAATGGAATATTACAACTAATTAGCAAACTGGATCCTCTATTTCAATTTGGTTCATCTTATATATTCAATCATTTTTTTATCCACTTGACGTAAATGAAATACAAATGTAAAATAAAGGATTCCGTGAAATATCGATCTTTTGCATAAATTAAGACAAGTTGGATAGATTAATGGCAAGATTGTCAAAGCTAGGTATATATAATAGAAGTAGGGCACATGGATACATGGCTATATATATTGCAATTGCAAAGATAGAAATTAAGAAAGAAATTAAAGTAAAAAAGTATTAGTGATCAATAAGATGATGAAGAGATGGATAGGCATGGCAATGGCAATTGTTGCAGTAATAATGGTGATGATGTTGCAAAGTGCAGAAGCTCAAACCCCAACTCCATGCAGCACTTGCCAGAATGCATTATCTGGTTGCAAGACTAGTTGCGGGATGTGGGTCAGCTCCCAATACTGCGATTCATATTGCCGAAATGCGACGGCCACCTGTTTTGCCAACTGCGTCTGAGCATAGCTCGTCTTCGATCGATTTTGCAGATGCTACACCTGATGAATTACGTTCGTTCGATAGATATATATATGCAGTATTTTTGATTTGTTTGCATAATAAATTCTTGGACATATATGTGTGTCTTTGTAGAATGGGTAGTAGATGTATACTACCCTATATATTTTTCTTACTTTTGTTGACAGTTCTGTAAAAGGTCGATTAAGATCTTAATTAATGTGAGTTGCTTCTAAAATAATTCTATATGTTTTGATTAGTTTATTATTACTTATATACCCCTTTTATTCATTAACTTTTTTGGGTTTAAAATAATTCATGATACGACTATAAATATTATTTATAAACAAATGAATCCATTAATAATCGATAATCACATAGTTACAAGATATAACAATTGAAAAGAGATTTCTAGGGATATTTCAAAGGAACGTGGAAACAAAGATCTCTACCAATATGTTTGTAATTTTAGGACAATCTGAGTGCTGTGATCGTCTCAATTCCGATTTTTTTTTAAAATCAACAAACTAGGAAAAAAGATATAAAAAACCAGAAATCTGGCTATCAAAACAATAATAAAATCAACAAAATCAAAGCATAAAAAATAAATAACACCTATATTCTACAAATAAAGTTGTATAAAAACTCAATACTATATAATGTTTATAAGTAAAATTGTGATGAGGATTAAATATTTTATTCAGAACATGGTACACTACCAATTATTTCGTTTGGAAATTCATAATAATTCTCAAATTAATTACAGGTTGCGCGCATTATAATAATATTTTGTATTGGTATATTATAAACCTTTCAAATCATTTTCAGCTAGGCTTGAATTTTTTCTTCTAACGAACCAGCTTTGGATAAGATTTTAACAAAAAAAAAAAAAACACTTAAAAACATCATTTTATATATAGCTACTTAAATTAAAAAAATTAAAATTATTTAGTATTTAGTTTTATGCTTATATATAGTGTACACTTGGAAACACTTAAAATGTATATTAATATGGAACTAATTTTAGCCCAAAGTTAAAAATTTAAAATCAAAACTTTATAAGAAAACTGATTATTAAACATTTTTTTATAAAAAGAGGTTGGAATATTATAATTGTCTCTTACCTTTTATGTTCAAATATATATAAAACAAAAATTAAATATTAAATTATTTTACTATCCTTAAATTTTAATATTTATACGGCTAATATATATGGGTAGTAACGGAAATGGAATTAGAAACAAACAAAATTATGCGTACTAATAATTAAAGTCTTAATAATAGATACATCTGTAAAAAAAAAAATAGTTTAACCGTTTCATTGTAATTTAGTTCCCATATATTATAGAACTTTTGAGTATAAGTAATTTTGGTCCATTCAATTTCATTGCATTAATAAATATTGGCTTATAGGTCAAACATGCATGCATATAGTACTTTGATTCATAACCATTAATAACCTACTAGCCCACTTGCACCAATTATTATAACAACTACATGAGTTATAATAATATATATATTTGGAAATTAAATAATTTACGCTACACATTTTATTCAACGCTGTTATTAATCTAAACTAAATATGATAAATATAAATGCATGATTAATATCAATATACTTATAAAGATTATATTGCGTAAAAGAAATTATTCGGCGTCCTCTCTATTTCAATTTAATATTTAATTTCTATACCAAAAAAAAAAACTTGGTTTCGATTATTTCCCTCAGAAAAGAACTTGTTTTCGATTACTAAGGGCATCTCCAATGTCTTACTCAAAACATTACCCAAACTCAAATGGAAGGAAATTGGGCCTCCAACCCAGCCTCAAATTAGTCCTCAAATTTGAGTATTTGAATAGTAAGTGGCAAATCACTACTCAAACTTTTTTTTTATTTTTTTTTCATTTATTTTATTAATTTACAATTTATTTATTAATCTATTATATTTTAGGTATTGATTTTATATACTTGATATTTGGTATTTGATACATTATATAACTTATATATCTATAAGTATTGCATTATATTGTAGATTATATAATTTAATAAATATAAACATGAATTATAATTAATAGAAATACGATAAGATATCATACAATGTTTAACGAAAATTACAATGAAATTTACTAAAACACATAAGCATTACAACATGTTAAATTTAAACTAATAAAACACATCATGCTAGATTTACTACAATAAAAACATAAATGAAATGCAATTAAACTCCATATATAATATGGATTTTAGTAATCTGGTAGACCACTTCCAGTCCCTCCGATTTCATTAAAATATTCTCCATAAGTGTTGGCGGAATTTGCAGACTGAGATCGACTCATAATTTTGAGTTGCTCACTCTGTAACCATGAACGTCTAACCGGATCAGAAATTTTGTCCAAATCCATGCACATTATTTTATCCTCCCTTTTCTGTATTTCAAATGATTTTTTTAGTTGCATCTCTTCTAAAATTCGTTCTTGACGTGTGTTTGATTCAGCCATTAAATTTTGAAACATTTTATTTCCTTCTTCTAGGGATTCCATAACACGAGATGATTCTTCTCCTATTTTCCTTTTATGTTTAGCTTTTTTCACTCCCTCTGGTCGCATTTAGTGGTTCTCCAACCATCATTCTTGAAGCTGTTGCGGATTACGATCTTTGGATATGGCATGCATATTTTGGTATGCCGGGATCCAATAATGATATCAATGTCTTGGAGAGGTCTAATCTTTTTTCAGATCTTACTAGAGGTATTGCTCCTCGTGCGCATTATGTTATCCAAGGAGAAGAATACAACATGGGTTATTATCTAGCAGATGGGATATACCCCAAATGGTCGACTCTCGTTCAGACTATTCGTGATCCACATGGTCCAAAGAAAAGATATTTTGCAACCATGCAAGAAGCTTGTAGAAAAGATGTGGAACGTGCATTTGGAGTTCTTCAGAGTCGATTTACAATTGTAGCAAATCCTGCTCGGTTTTGGAAGACAAATGACTTGTAAGACATAATGGCTGCATGCATTATAATGCATAATATGATAATCGAGGATGAACGGGATCTCAGTGCTCCGATTGTAGAAACGAGAGACGTGACAACTCCAGAGGTAGAAATGATAAATCACGAAAATCCTACATTTCAAGATTTTCTTCATCGACATAGAAAAATTAGAGATGCAGAGGCTCATTACAAACTTCGAAATGCATTGATCGAACATCTTTGGGAAAAATGGTCTAATTCGGAATGTTAGTTATAATTTGTGCCATTATTTTATTTATTTACATTGTGTTGTATGACTAGATTATTTTCTTTACTATATTAATATGTATTTGTGATGAATTTTATAATATATTTTTGGTATTTTAATAAGATTTATAGTTCATAAATTTTTTTTATAATTGAAACCAATTAAGTTAATTTTTTTATGAACTAAAATAAATAAATATTTGATATTAAATAAAATTTGAAAAATAAAAATTAAGAATATTGTAAGAGAATATTTCAATTTGAGTTTAAATGGTTGGAGATAGTGGCAAATTTGGTGGCAAATTTGGTGGCAAAATCAAGATTTGAGTTTGAATTTGAGTAAAATGGTTGGAGATGGCCTAAGTAGAACCTATAATATCTTTTCGATTTTACTCCTATAATTTTCCCTTTCTTTTACTGTTCTAACTTTTTATTTAATGGAATACATTGACTAGGTCATGAATAAAATATCGTATATGTTTTCTTAACCTCTGTGATCGATCGAAATACCAGGCAAGCGAAGCCTCAAATTAGGGTAGAAATTTGGAACTGCAATTAAAAAAGAAAACCCAATCCGGGATGTTATCTTTGCATGCATGATTGAGAGAGATATAGATCTGGTCAACTTAATAATTTTAATATGACAAGTTGGAATAGATTAAGGTAGCATTGTCAAAGCTAGATACATGGCTATATCTATATATGTGTGTGTATTATTATTGCAAAGATAGAAAGAAAAGGACTAATGAATAAGATGATGAAGAGAGCCATGGCTATGGTAATAATTGCAGTAATGGTGATGATGTTGCAAAGTGCAGAAGCTCAAACCCTAACTCCATGCAGCACGTGCCAGAAATCTTTGGCTGATTGCAAGACCAGTTGCGAGAGGTGGACCCCTAATGGCTACCAATACTGCGACTCATACTGCAGAAACGCCACGGCTAGCTGTTTCAAGAACTGCGTCGTCTCACCATAACTCGACCGTCTTCGACTATGTAGATGCTACACCTGATGAATTATGTTTGATCGTTGCAGTATTTTCGATTTCTTTGCATAATAAATTCTTGGACATGTGTGCATATGTTTTGGTAAGAATGGATGCATGGTGGATACTACCTTGCTATTTCCCTTGTAGTAACTAATTCTTCATTAGAGTCATTTTAATGGATTTCCTTTGAATATTGACCGAACCAATGAAATTAAGTCATACATATATATTGTATATTTATAAATGTCAAAATCTGAATTAATATATTATACATAATTCATGTGAGTGTTAATAAAAAATAAACTGATAGATTAAAATAAAATGACAGGCCAACGCATTCTGCCTATGTGCTAGCTCATTAAAAACCCACCCCACAATGGGCTAACCCGTGTAGGTCCCTTTTTTATAGGGCTCCTAAATGCCTTGCTCACCCCTTTATTTTGACGGTGTGGGGGCAAGCTGGCCAAACGTGCCCAACTCATTTTAACGATTCTACATATCTGTTGACTGTTATTAAGTTTACTAGTAATTCACCCGTGCCATGGCAATTTATTATTTATTGTTATAGTTATATTAAAAAGTTATTCATATATATTTTTTTATTTCAAATTTTACATAATATATAAATATATATTTTTCATATATCAAACAATTTTTAAAGTTATATCTTATAATAAAAAAACTGTGGGTAAAATAGAGTTTTAATTGAAAAAAAAAGTAAAATTTGGTTGACTCCTCTCTCTCGTCTAATTTTTCGAGCTTCCTTGTGCATTTTTTTTTTTTTTTTGTGATGTGTTATTCTTAATTTAGATATATAACATAAATTGTATGTCTTTCTAAATTATATTTAATAATATTAAAAGGCTGGGATACAAAATTTACAATAACTTAAATAGCAAACTTGAAAGCTTTCACTATATTTAATTATTTGTCTTTTGAAAAAAAAAATCATGGACGTTGGCTCAATAAATTATTTGATAAGTCAATGATGAGTTAATTAAAAGAGAACATTTAATAGTATAAGTTTTGAAATGTTTGTTTATGTACAACATTTCTTATAATTATAAAAAATATTAAAATTTCTTTTAACTTTAAAATTGATAATAAGAATAATCATAATCATTAAATAATTTTAGTTAACAAAAAAATAAATTAACAACTTCAAAGCTTTTGTTGATTTTTTTTTATGGTTTGATAGATAATTTAATAAGACAATGATTTCGGAGTTAGTTAAAAGTGACCAATTAACAATATAAATTTTGAAATATTTATTTATATACAACATTTCTCATAATTATAAAAAGTATCTTAAAAAAACTTTAACTTTAAAATTAATAACAAGAATAATTCTAAACCTTAAGTAATTAAAGTCAATACAAAAACTTTTTTAAAATTTAAAAACGTTGGTCCCAAGTGATACAGAGGTTCAGAGGGGTAAATGAACTCTATCAATTTTTCGAACTTTAACTCTATTTAGGTAAATTTGTTGCAAGTTATCGCTGCTTGCAGCAAATACTCACTTTCGTGTTCTGCTTGCAACAATTTATAGTATTGCAGCTGTTGGAATATAGGCCCAAAGTTGTACTGGGCCTGTTTATTATTATTTCTAAATCTAGCCAAGCTCAAGCCCAAAGCCCATAACCAACTCTAGCCCATTTCCCCAGATCCTTAAAAGGCGCAGCCTCCTTGCTCCTCTCATTTTGCCCTAGCTGCGTCTCTGTCGATTCCTCTCCATCGCCCCTTCTCGATGGAAACCTGCTGAGCTTCTTGCTCCTCTCACTCACCCCTTCTTATGGGGCTCTAGTGGAGGAGCTCTGTGCAAGCAATATTCGAGCCTTCTCCTTCCTCTGTTGTCTTCTTCTCTTTTCTACGAAAAACCCTAAATCACACTGAGTCGAGTTTTGTGTTCTTGCATATGAGTAAGGGTAGAAGCGAGGAGCTTTCCTGTGGGTTTCCTGAGGGTTCTGGGTGAAGGGGTTTTTGGGTTCTTCGATCTCTAAGTGAGATCAGATTCTAGGGCTTGTTCTTGAGTCTCTGTGACTCTGTGAGAGTGTCTCTTTTTTCCCACTGGTCCTTGTGTTCGATCGGTGTAGGCTCAAGGCTGTCTGAGCCATTGTTGACCATGAGGTCCTCCCAACAGTGGTATCAGAGCCACGGTTTTTGTAATCGTGGTCTCTTCCGACTCGTGGGAAAATTCTGAGATTCTTGGGGGATTCTTTGTGTTTCCCCAGTGTGAATCTAGGGTTTATTTTTCTGTTACTAACTTTGTGTGTTTCCTTGTTGTTTCTCTTCGACTTACTCTCTGTTGTACTGATTCTCTGCCCCCTGGCAGTCCTCCCGTCGTGTCTGCGCTCGACGTGAGCCTTATCGGTTCCCTTTGGTAAGTTGGGCTTGCCCATACTTTGGGGCCCGCTCAGGTACTTCGCTGAAACCCTAATCCCTCTGTTAGATCCCGTTTGAAACGGGCAGGTCTTGGATTTTCTATGCTGGTAGATCTCTTAGGCTTTCTCTGTGACTGCTTGTTTTTGTTTAACTTCCGCTGTGATCTCTTCTGATATTCTCTGTGAATCATCTCTGCTTCTCTGTCATAAAAGGCTGCCAAGTGAACCCCTGCTCACTGATAAATCAGTGTCGAGAACTGGGAAATCCTTGGCTCTACACAGCCTGGAAACTTTCTGTGTCATCTTTGTGTTGTTTTCACTTTGTGTGATGGCTGCTTTGACTAGCTATACTCTGGCTCCTTTTGATGGCAGATCTGATTTTGGTATTTGGCAACAAAAAATGAAAAGTATTCTTGTCCAACAACGTGTGTTTAAGTGTATTAGTCTTGCTTTTTCTGAGTCTGACACTGATGATAAGATTAGTGAAATGGATGAAATTGCATATTCATCAATAATCTTAAACCTATCTGACTGTGTGTTAAGAAAAGTAGGTGACCAAAAGAATGCTAAAGCTCTGTGGAATAAACTTGAAGATTTATATGTTGAAAATTCTTTGCCAAACAAGATGTTTTTACTTGAAAAATTCTTTAGATTCAAACTTGATTTAAGCAAAGACATTGAAAAAAATCTGGATGTCTTTACTAAACTTGTCCAAGACATTAAAAAGACTGGTGATAAAAATATTGATGATTATACACCTATAGTACTCTTAAATGCCATCCCTGATTCTTATAATGATGTCAAATCTGCTATCAAGTATGGTAGGGATAATGTGTCTTTGGATACTGTTGTAAATGGTTTAAAAAGTAAAGAAATGGATCTTAAGACTAATCTTGTTGGTAAAGGTGAGGTTATGTTTGTTAGAGGAAGGCCTAAGCCCAAGGGCTACAAGCCTTCCAATAACCAAACTAACCATTTTCCTGATAAAAACCAATCTGAGAACTCCTCTAATCCACTGTTTAAACCAAAGAATAGAAGGTGTTATAATTGTGGAGATCCTAACCACTTTATTAAAGACTGTTCTAAGAAGAAAAAGGAACAAGCTCAGAATAATCATGTTAACAATACAAATGCCACTGAAAATGATAATGAATGCAATGGTGATGTGTTTATGGTCTCTGAACCTTGTGTGCTCCCATATGCAAACACTGTGCTATCTGCTTCTTACTGTGAAAATGAGTGGCTTGTTGATTCTGGCTGTACTTTCCATATGACACCTTCTAAAAGTCTTTTTGAAACTTATAAAGAAGTTAACAATGGTTATGTTTCCCTTGCAAATGAAAAGAAATGCAAAATTGTAGGTATAGGTGATGTTTCCTTACCTAGTATTTCTGGAAGTATATTCACCCTTAAAAATGTTAGACATGTGCCTGATTTGTGCAATAATTTAATTTTCTGTGTTGCTCTTGAAGATGATGGTTTTGAAGGAAAATGGGGGAATGGGGTAATGAAAATAATTAAAGGTTCTTCTGTAATCTTTGAAGCTATAAAAAGAAAAAATTTATATGTATGTCTTGCCAATCCTATGTCTGTCTCTGCTAATGTTGTAAAAGAAGATAAAACTCAACTGTGGCACTGTAGACTAGGTCATATGAGTAATAAGGAGCTTGAGTTATTGCAAAAAGCTGGCTGTTTTGGAAATGATAAAGTATCTGCATGCCCTTTTGTGAATCTTGTGTGAAAGGCAAACAACATAAAGTGAGTTTCCCCTCTTCCCCTTCCCCAAACATGTCTAATTGTTCTGATATACTTGAATATATTCATGCTGATGTATGGGGACCTGCTAGTGTCCCTACACATGGTGGTAAGTCTTATTTTCTTTCTGTTATTGATGATTTCTCCAGAAAATTTTGGGTTATGCTTTTGAAACTCAAGTCTGATGTGTTTGAGAATTTTAAAAACTGGAAAATCTTAATTGAAAACCAAACTGGCAAGAAAATTAAATTTCTAAGAACTGATAATGGATTGGAATTCTGCAATAACTTATTAGATAAGTTATGTACAAATTCAGGAATCCAAAGGCACAAAACAATGCCTTACACCCCTCAGCAAAATGGTATTGCTGAGAGAATGAATAGAACTCTCTTAGAAAGGGTTAGGAGTATGCTGAGCTACTCAGGCCTTTCTAAGAAGTTTTGGGGTGAGGCTGTTTGCATTGCTGCCTATTTGATTAACAGATCTCCTTCTGTGCCTCTAAATGGTAGATGCCCTGAATCTGTTTGGTTTGGAAAAGTTGTTGATTTTTCTAACTTAAAAGTGTTTAGGTGTGCTGGTTATGTTCATCAAAAGAATGATAAACTTGATTCAAGATCTAAAAAATGTGTGTTCTTAGGTTACCCTAATGGTGTCCCTGGTTTCAAAGTTGTGATAAGTAGGGATGTTATCTTTAATGAGTCTGAGTTTCCTTGCTTATCTATCTCTTCTTCTATGTCTGACCCTAGTACTGCTCCTGTCAAGGTGGAGCAACCTATTTTACCTGTTTCTGACAACCTTGAATCTGATAATTCTATGATTGATGACCATGTGGATAATAATAATACTGATAATCTGGAAAACTATCAACTGGCTAGAGATAGGCCTAGGAAGAATATTAGACAACCTTCTAGGTTTGATGATTTTCATATTGACTCTCATACTTTTAATATTTTTGAATCCTTAGATGGTTGTGAACCAAAAACCTACAAAGAGGCTCTAAAATCTGAGAATTCAAAAGAATGGTTAAAAGCTATGGATGATGAAATGAATTCTTTGCATGTTAATAACACCTGGTGTCTTGTACCTAAACCTGAATATTGCTCTGTTGTTGATTGCAAATGGCTTTTTAAGGTTAAAAAGGAAGAAGAAAATGTTAGGTTTAAAGCTAGACTTGTGGCTAAAGGTTTTACACAAAAGAAGGCATTGACTACTCTGAAATCTTACTGACATATGTTGATGACATGTTTTTGATAAGTCCATGCTTAAAAATAATTGAATGTGTTCAAACCAGCCTTAGTAACAATTTTGATATGAAGTACCTTGGTGATGCTAAAAGAATCTTAGGCATGAATATTGTTAGGAACAGGAAGGCCAAGACATTACTTTTAAATCAATGCTCCTATGTGGAAAAGATTTTGAACAAATTTGCTATGTCTTCTGCTAAACCTACTTCTGCGCCCCTTGCTGCCCATTTTGAATTAAGTAAGGATCAGTCCCCTAAAACTGATCCTGAAATTGCTGAAATGGAAAAAGTCCCTTACTCCAATGCTATTGGGTCTGTAATGTACCTAATGATCAGCACCCAGCCTGATATTGCCTATGTTGTCAGCTGCCTTAGTAGGTACATGTCTAACCCAGGTCTCACCCACTGGGAAGCATTGAAATGGCTTCTCAGGTACCTTAAAAACTCTCAAGATGTGAGTTTAAAATTTTCTTACTCTGCACAAGGTATTAATTTAGTTGGATATGTTGATTCTAACGATAATAGAAAGTCTACTACTTCCTATGTGTTTACATTATGTGGTTCTTGTATTAGTTGGAAATCACAACCCCAACACATTGTTGCCTTGTCTACCACTGAATCTGAATATATAGCTATAACTGAAGCTTTAAAGGAAGCTATATGGTTAAAAGGATTGCTTTCTGAAATTGGTTACTTGTCTGGAAATGTTACTGTTTTCTCTGATAGTCAATCTGGCATCCAATTATGTAAAAACCCTGTTTTTCATTATAGAACAAAACACATAGATGTTAGGTTCCATTTCATTAGAGATGTTGTTGAAAAAGGTGTAATTTATTTGGAAAAGATTGCTTCTGAATTTAACCTGCTGATATGGGTACTAAATGTCTATCTGTTGAAAAATTCATCTCCTAGTTTAAGAACTTTAAATTTTGATCTTCCTTAATCAAATCTTGAAACTATGAAATCTGTAGAATATGACTCAGTGTCATAATACATGTCTCTGTGACATTCCTCTGCTTTGTGCATTTTAATTTTTTCTTATTTTGTGTATTGAGTTTTGCAGGTAATTTGGCAATGATGATGCCCTTTACACCGGTTTTAATTTATCGAACTGACCAGTGGGGGATTTGGGCCTAAGGTGGAGAATGTTGGAATATAGGCCCAAAGTTGTACTGGGCCTGTTTATTATTATTCCTAAATCTAGCCAAGCCCAAGCCCAAAGCCCATAACCAACCCTAGCCCATTTCCCCGGAGCCTTAAAAGGCACAGCCTCCTTGCTCCCCTCATTTTGCCCTAGCTGCGCCTCTGTCGATTCCTCTCCATCGCCCCTTCTCGATGGAAACCTGCTGAGCTTCTTGCTCCTCTCACTCACCCCTTCTTATGGGGCTCCAGTGGAGGAGCTCTGTGCAAGCAATATTCGAGCCTTCTCATTCCTCTGTTGTCTTCTTCTCTCTTCTACGAAAAACCCTAAATCACACTGAGTCGAGCTTTGTGTTCTTGCATGTGAGTGAGGGAAGAAGCGAGGAGCTTTCCTGTGGGTTTCCTGAGGGTTCTGGGTGAAGGGGTTTGTGGGTTCTTCGATCTCTAAGTGAGATCAGATTCTAGGGTTTGTTCTTGAGTCTCTGTGACTCTGTGAGAGTGTCCCTTCTTTCCCACTGGTCCTTGTGTTCGATCGGTGTAGGCTCAAGGCTGTCTGAGCCATTGTTGACCACGAGGTCCTCCCAACAACAGCCTAACACTTAGAGATTAATGTATGACGGAATTTAGGTTCGATAGAGTTTCAGCAAACAAATTTGTTTCAGTGGAATTTTGGATTATATTGTGGTTTTGTTAAAGACATCTCACACGCATTCTTTTTTCAAGAGACTTTACATTTGGGTGAGAAATGGGTTATAGTCCATTTCCTTTTGGGCCTATATCTGGGCCTAACTTCTTTTTTATATGTGTTCTATATCTTTTCAATCCATTGAGAAAGAAGAACGAACTTGAACTATATAAATTTAGACATATCAGATGTTGGCCCAATATTGAATCCATCACCCCAATTTTAATATTGATTATATCTATAAATTGTGGCCCAGCTTGGGCTCATATAACCCAAATGTTACATATAGTCTTCATAAATTCTGGATCACTTGATGAACTGGTTTTTTACGATTCACTTTCATGTGTTATGAGATTTAAGTATATCTTTAAAGGTATAACTATATGTTTTTTAGAAATAAATATGTGTTTTATAAATATATTTTTTACAATATATTTTAAATATTTTTTTTACAACTATAAATGTAAATGTCACACGATGTGACGGTTGCACCTGAATTATTATTTCTAGTTAATTAACAAGGGGAGTTTGGAAATTCTATACGTTTAATGATTTAGATCGTTCAGTCGACATAAAAACACTTTTACTATATCCTAAACTAAATCACTACATTTCGATCGATTTCTCGACCATAAAATCGAGCATAACTCTCGTGAGATCATTTCATTTTCATGTTTTTAATATGCTCATCTATAAGAGGGTTGTCTCCACACTTTGTTGCCCAAAAAGGGTGAAAAGAACTTAAATTTGAGAATGAGATAACATTGTATAGTGAGTCTGGATCTTCTATTACATTTGGTGTAACATCTCGTGTTACATATCACATATTAATTAATGATGTCATTGAATACACGTGGCGTGTGGTAATTAATTTGGATTCTTGGAATAGAAGATGTAACACCAAATGTAATAGAAAATCTCAATCCTTGGATAGTTGGATAGTTGGATAATTGACTTTGTATCAATTAGTTATTAATTAATTAGTAATAATTAATTGAATTAAAAGTGTGAGAGATGGGCCCATGCATCAACACGGCGCAACCGTGGTTTCTGGGCCTCCTCACGTGAGCCCATTTGTTTAATCTTCTCCATTTAACTATTAATTCTTTAATTACTTACACTAATTATTATACTATCAAGAGATGGGTCCCACATCTTTATCTATTCATATGAATGTTTTCAAGATCGGATTATTCACTAGCTTTTTCTTATTTCATTTAATAAGTTCATTTAGGTCATCTCATGACCCATATAAAATTAGCAAATACTAATATCGAACTTACATTATACTGGTCTCGAGAATATCGTAGCATGAGTTTTTTTATTTGGAATAAAAGAGAACTATGTGTTTGATAGATTTTTATATGTAATACACGTACATGGCAAATATTGCAGTTTCCATTGGATCTAAATAAATAGATAAATAAACCATATTTTGTAAAATAAATAAATAAAGCAAATGAAATCAAGAATTCAATTGCCAAACATGAAAACCTTGTCTGGTGGCGCAAGAAAAGGGGTAATAAATCAGTGGGGATTTGGGCCAATTATTTAATTATTTTTTCTATTACTATCATTAATTAATTAGTGTGTGAAAATGAAATTAAGGATTATATGGGTGGGTATTGGTCAAACCTTGGAGAGTGGACTTTTGCAAAGTTGCCAATACAAGAAACAAAGATTTGTGATACACCACTCTCACCCACGCTATTCTCTCCTACGTGGGCTTCACACTCCAATACTACATTATTAGCTTTTAATCTAACAAATATATCAAATGAGTGTTTTGTGAGATGAGTAAACGTACAATTCATAACCAAAAAGTAAAGATTGATTTGTATATATGGGTCTGGCTAATCAAGTCTGTCTCAACTCTCATAACATTATATCCGTGAAATAATCTCATACACTAACACAATTCAAAATCATATTTATATATCAAATTATATTTTCTTGAACTTTTTAGATTTTAGATTGATTATCATATCATGAAAGAAATCATCCATACATATGATTATAAAACCACAAATACTTGTGTGAGACCGTCTCATTAATAGTTTTCGTAAGACGGACTCTTTTTCATCCATTATTTAAACTCATTTCTACAAATCTATATACGAATTGTTGGGCGTAGGTTGACCCGTCTCACATAAAGTAATTTATGAGTCAGTCTCATCTAACACTTACAAAAATATATTAAAAGGAAGATTCAATATAATTTTGATGCTTGATTTGCATTCATTGTCACATGTATCAAAGAGTTGAATTTTTTTTCTTCCTATATTTAGCACATAGTGTCATTGTTTCACATGTACCCATTTGCTTGGACCAATTTAATAATGACAACAAATAAATGATTATTACTTCATTTGCCAAATAAATGTACAAACAACTCATTGATTAATTACACAGCTGTCACTCTGACTAAGCTTATTACCCTTTATTTTTTAATTAATAATTGTCTTATATGTCTAATAAAAGTTGTGTATTACATATTACTCTATATAGATCAACATATATGGCAATGTACATGTTTATGTATGTACAAATGATGAATATCATGTCTAGGGTATAAAATTTGATAGAGGCATTTTCTTGTGAGACGGACTCATGGATCAAGATCCGTGAGACAATGAAAGTAAATCGACATTGACATTCGGTAGCTTAATAATTTCATAGCCCAACTTGGATATTTATCAAATTAGGTGTATAATGATGATATCATACTAATATGGCTATGGCTAACAATACATTGCATTGAAGCTAAGAATGTCATAGCATATAACCCTTTCTCCAAACACAAAACATCAAATTTCATTGAAGATAAATCTCAAGAAAACATGTAACTAAGTTTGAACATGAATCATGAAATTGGCTCAAGTGTTTTTCTAGAAAACATTCAAATACAAACCCTAGGGTGGTAGTTAATCAACACTACATTCTAAAACTCAGAACAGATCGAATTCTTCACTTGTTTCTATGATCGTCGCTGCCTGAGCCCGTCACAATTATTAGCTTTCGCGCTTTCTTTATGAAATCGCTGCAATGAGTATAAGATTCAGTGCTAATAACAAACATGGAATTATAAACAAACAAGGGAGTATAGTAGAGCATTACCCAAAGGGCTCGTCTCCAATGTGTTTAGTTGTGCCTACTGAGTCGCTGTAAATGACATTGTTGGATCGTTTGATTTCAAACATGGACTCCAATTTCCTGCATAGTTCTTCATACGAGCCGAGAGTTGATAGATCAAGGGCCCGACCAACATCCTCAGAATCGACAAAAACTTTACAGAGTTTCTGATCTTTCAACCTCGGAAATTCCTCGTCTGACGAGGCTTCTGGTGGGTAATTCTGGATCACAGCTGAGCCTGAAGCATTAGACACATTTCCCACATTTTCTTGATTTCCATCTGATGAGCTGTTTCCACCACTGTCTATTGAGCAGCTCTGAGAAATCTGCTGTTCTGTGAGAATTGGCTGACCAAATAGGATAAAAACAGGCGTTTTCGCCTCGTTGGTTTTCTTCAAATACTGTGTAGAGGTGGGAGGCTCGACAGTGCAGTCGAGGGGCTTGATATCGAAGGGGCGAAGCCCCGTTTTGAAGTGGAGATCTGATGAAGATAACACATATTGAGCATGCCTGGCTCCCTGTATGCCTGCAGATATGTTGTCTAAACAACTCAAAGGACTGCTGGGACTGAGGGGATTGCTGAGTAGTGTCGCCATTGGAATCTGCCCGACGGGAAACTCCGATGGGTGGGGCAGCCGCGGCCGCTTGCCCGGCGGCGAGAAGCTGAAGTGATGGATGCCCGGGATACTTGAGACGAGCTCAACCAACCACGGGTTAACTCGCTTTACGTTTTGTAGTAAATCGGGTTCATCCCATGCTACCTACAATTACAAGTATCAAATTCATTACACATTATTACTACATCATACAAACTGATCGAATCAAGAAAACACGGGGTACAAGAACAAGAACTACCTGAAGAAGTCTCCAAGGAGAATTTGGCCAGTGAATCGGGTCGTCAACCTGGGCGGACGATATGGTCCCCATGAACCAGCTAATCCGTGACGAGTCCTCTGTTTCAAAAGCCATCTTAAACCTCATCCCAGGGCACCACTGCACCCTCATTGCAGCCCTCACAGCAGAGGCCCTCACCACAAACTCCGGTGTGCTTGCTCGCGGATAATAAACGACCTCAAACGCCTGGCCACTGACAGCAAGACTAGCTGCTTCAATGACCGATTCGACCCTCACCTTCGCCCCCGAATCACCGTTCCCATTCCCATAGAACCCCGAATTCCATCCCGACAACATCTCAGGTCCCAAACCAATCCCCATTTTAGCCCTGCGTATTCCCACGCAAAGATCACCGTTTTCAGCCCTCAAGAACACAATGGAATCCCCTGCAACGAGCTTCTTCTGATTCACAAAATTACTCCAACCGGTGGTCAAAAGATGCCGCCTAGGTGTCCCTCTAAAGATATGCCTGAACTTCCACACCTCACCATGAACATCCTTAGCCAAGATCGTCTGAACCGGGGGTTTAGCCGAGTAGTCAAGCCTCGGAAATATGGTCTCAGCACAGTACCTAGGCACAGAAAAGCCCCCACCATTGTTGGCATCAGATTGAGTCAAGGTCTTAGCAAAAGAGTTAGGCTTCTCCTTCTCCACATTCTCATCTAACCCCAGCACCCCACACTCATCATCAACATCACATTCATGTCCTCTCAATGGCACTAGCATAATCTTCGCGTAAACCTCATCAGTTTCGGAATCAGCCAAGTACTTAATCGATGACACTCTGCAGGGCATAAGAGGGGGAATTCTTGGAAATCGACGAAAATCGAGGTTTTTAGAGGCATGTTCAGCATGGCCCTGAGGGAAGTAGTAAACCATGGAATTCAAAGGTGGAATTTGAGCCATTCCACCAGCACAAGCATTCCATAGATGAGGATCCAAATATTTCTCCATCACATTAATCATATCTAGAGAAATTCACACCACCAATCACATGGAAATAAATGCTAACAAATCAAAGCAAGAAAACCTAATCTCAACCCTCTCAAGAGCTTCTGCATAACATCACAGACCAAAACCCTAGAACACAAATTGAATTGGATCAGCTCAAGATTACGAGTTCAACAAACTCAATCAATCATTTCAAGAAAAACCCACATCACAATCCAATGCATAAACCAAAAGAAAAGGAACAAGCTTCTTAAATTCATCAACAGCCAAAACAGAGAGGGTGAAAGTGAACTTACATAAAGATTGAGCCTTTAAGACAAAATAGAAAAAAGGGGTGTTGCTTTTGCCCTTATCTCAGGGTGAAAAAGACTGAAAGCCTTTAAATTTGTCAAATGAAGCAAAAGAAGAAATGAATGGAGGGGTTTTACTACAAGGAAAAGGGAAGGGTAACGAATTAGTGGTGGTTGGTTTTGTAAGGCTTTTTCACAGCACAATACTGTAAAACTGACTTGGTTTGATGAGTGAGAAAGAGCAGAGAAGTGCAGTGGGGATTTAAACACACTGTTTTCATGAGAGAGAGAGAGAGAGAGAGAGACAGACACAGACAACAGACAATAATACACACAACACACACTGCAAGACAGAGAGAGAGAGAGAGAGAGAGACACCTGAGTGTTGAAGCTTCGTTTGCCGACCAGAGGTTGGCAGAGAGAATTGATTTTGACAAATGACATTGCATAACTCCAATCTTATACTTATTTTACTATTTTTTTGGATTCTGTTACCCCCTTTTTGTTTTCTTTTTCTTCAAAATAAAATTACATTTCATTTTCACTTAATTATTTTGCTAAAAAATGAATAAATTTGGGGTGATTTTTGGATAAATTTGAAGGAAGATCATTTCTATTCCAACCTTGTCCCATTTAAGTTTCTCAAAGAAATATATATCCACTTAATTTTATTTTTTTAGTGCAAAATTATAGCATATAATTAATATATAACCAAAAAAAAACAGCAATGATTTTTTTTTTCTTTTTTGCATTGGTTCTTTTTTTTTTTTTTTTTGCCCAATGGTTCTCCATGTCTACTAATTGTTTTGTCATTACACTTATTTTTATTTATTAGAACTAATTTTAATTGTCGATATATTTCACAGCTGTAATTTTCAAAATTAATTATTTATTGAAAAATTATAAGATAAGAAACTAAGCATAAGTTCTCAAAATACAATGTACCATTATAAACAGTCACAATTTTTATAGATAATGGATTTCGATAATGTATTAAATATGAAATTAAACATTCCAAATGAATGAATCTATCTATATATATATATATATATAAAGAAAGGGTTGTGTCTCTCCTATGCTTGACAAATAAGCATTTTCAAGGCTTCATATTTCGACAAGTGGCAATCTATGTAATATCTTACGTGTCATTATATTTTTTATTTATCAAGAAAATATATGAAAGGTTGAATGGAGATAAAAAGTCTACATCTCTTAATTTAGTTATGAATATATGAAAAGTTTTATCTCTTAATTTAATTATGATTGATATGAAAAGTCTTATCTCTCAATTTATATATATACACATATATATGTATATATCATCTCCTATGCTTGACAAATAAGCATTCTCAATGCTTCTTATTTCGACCAGTGGCACTATATGTAATATATTACGTGTCATTATGTTTTTTATTTATCAAGAAAATATATGAAAGGTTGAATGGAGATAAAAAGTCTACATCTCTTAATTTAATTACGAAGATATGAAAAGTTTTATCTCTCAATTTAATTATGACTTACATGAAAAGTCTTATCTCTCAATTTATATATGTGTATATGTATAGATTCATGTTCTTTACTTTCCTAAATTCGTGATGTTCTTTATCTTCTTGAGTTTTTTGTAGAAATAGTTGTTTTTCCCATCATGATGTTTTTCAGGTATGTTCTGTCTACATTCCCAACTTTGCTTGAAGGTATATCTAAAGTCTTACTGAGTTGATGTCATGCGAAAGAACTAACAATTTATAACCTTTGAAGGAGCGTTACTTTGTGACAAACGAGCGATCCTAGCAGAACTCAAGTTGTAAGGCAAATGATGTAATCACCTTTATTAATTCTCCTGATTGTATAACGTAATTCTCTTATAGTAAGTTCATTCTTGAGTGCATAACTTTAATTTAAAAGGGCAAAATGGTGGCTTAATAGCACTTTAGTAGCTTAGTTACATGTTGTGCCTAGGAACACCTTGCTATGGATGTAATATTCACTTTTCAACTTAGAATTATACAAATTGTTTATGTCTCCAGTAACTAATATTAAACATAGCGTGACTTTCTTTTCCATTGTCATAAAAACATTGTTTATTTTGAAAATTTTTTTTTGAAATTGTCATTTTGTTTTTTAATTCTTATGTGATAGAATTGTATTGATTGGATTGTATGATATTTCATGAGGGATTAGTTTAACGCTTCATTTTCATTTTTTTAATCTTTTTTTTTCTGATCAACTTTGTATTATTGTTTCAAGAATCTATGAACGGTGAGAAGCATCCATGAGATCCTTGGTGTATATTTTGAAGTTTATTTTGTCTTTGACCCATTTTAGATGATATCTTTTCACGCAAAGTTTAGGTTTTAAAATTCACAATTCAATATTTCATTATTAAAAATGTGTTAATATGTTAAAGACGGTTATATTATATGCATGTATGCATGCTTATTTGGTGTATATTATGCATTTTCTCTCATAATATATAAATAACAAAAAGATGCATTAATTTATGTGATTTATCTATAAAAAAATGTAGAAGAACAATGTTTTAAGGAAATTGTTTCTCAAGTAACATCACTACAGGTCTTTCAAGAAGATTTAAGTGTACCTTGGAAAAATGATTCACTATGCATTCATAAGGAAGGAAGTTGAATATTGTATTCTTTATAATTATGTACAAATAATAAATTTACTTCAATACTAATGTCAATGATGTCAAATATATCTCATATTAAATAACAAAATTGTTCCATGATCAACGAAAAAATAAATCTGAATTTAAATTTAAATCATTACAAAAGATGATTTAAGATTTAATTTTATAGGAAAAATATTTAGATATAAATTGTAAACCAATCCCATGCAACGCACGGGTGATATCTAGTTTAGTAAATTATATGTGTGCGTATATATATTATCAAATTAAAAACAATTTAATTTCAATTAATGATAAGAATTATTACAAACCCTTGATTTACCAAATTTACCCTCAAGACATATGAAAGCTACGAGCACTATGTACCAATCTAAAACGCCAAAATCGTATCTAGAATTCTAAACAACAATATGTTAATATGTTAATAGTCCAAAATATTTTCTAAGATATTTTGACTTCTTCAATTAAAGATCTGATTACTTCATCTTCCATACCAAACATTTGTTATAACAATCAACAATATTAAGCCCATATATAGAATTATTAAGATGTAGAATAATCATTTCCATAATCAGGTTTAATGGTAGCTATCTCCTTGTTACTATAACAGTAGGTCCTACATGAGACAATTTTACGTAAGATCTTATATAAGAATGTAATTTTTATGGATCAATAAAAACGGGTCTATCAATTCAACATGGTCAATACTGATCTTATAACATAATACTATATAATATTGTGTCTCACGTAAGGTCTTACATAAGATAGTTTCACACAAGTTTTCGTATGTTTGTAATATTGGAAGGATTTAGTATGTATTCATCTCATTAATGAGTCAAAGTAGTAAGTCGTATAAACTATGCCGCGAATGTGAGGGGGTCAATTACAACCCGCACTTCACAATTCAGGTGTCAACTTGTAGAAATGAGTTATGTTTGTAGGTATTAAAGATCGTGTTTACATTGAGACCTTCTCATATGAATTTTTATGTGGCGAAAATCTTTATTTATTGAAATCATTCATTAATATTTGGAGTAGGGCCATTAGCATGAGGTACAAGATAGGCCAAACGCAACCGGCAATTGAATATCTTTATGTTGAGAGACAACTCTAATTAGTGCTAATCTTCTAGGTAACAAATTGTTAATTTAAAATAATTATGTTTTTTTAATAAAAAACCCATAATAATTAAATTAGCCAATTAGAAGTTGCCGTATGCATGGTTTTTGGGTTTTTGTTAACTATGTTTTCTTTGAGGTAACAAGCAATTAATTAGTAATTATTCAAATTAAGTTTCTTTTAAAATATGATAATAATTAAGTTAACCAATCAAAGGTTGCCGTTTCATATGGTTTAAGGTAAATGTTAACCATATTGTAAGGCTTGGTAATTTGTTTGATTTTACTAAAATTAAGCAAAATAGACAAAATTAGTACTGAAAATACCAATGTTAGGTGTGATTATGGGAGATAAAATATGATTATCCAATATAATTTTGAAACTAATAAGATACTTATACATATTTGTCTTTTATTGGAAGTTGAAAAAAGGGTTGGAATGAAAGGCCCAATCAAAGATAAGAAAAATGCAAATTTATTGGGCCCAAGACTTTATATAAGTAAAGCCCATATGGCCCATTAGAAGTAACAAACATCTACTAGAGTCGAAATAATATTAGAAGATCAAAAAGAAACTTTAGAAAGAAAAAAATCAGTATAACATAATTTTAAAATGTTGAGAAGTCAAAGCAACCACACTAATTAATCAGCATCATATATATATATATATATATATATATATATATATATATATAAATGATGTAGTATCTCGAAGGATATAAACTGTCCTTAAAGATGTTTCAACATCTTCATATTGGTTGTTGTGTTTTGAATCATTTTCTATATTAAATTTCATTAATTGTTATATTTGGATTGTTACATATGTTAACATGCATGAACAGTTGTAAAAAAATTGGGAAAGTTATCGTTCAAATAAAGAGGTAATATGTCATAATGGATAAGTAATTTTTAATCGGGTAAACTACAAAACTCAAGCTAAATTATGACCACTTTTGCACTTAGGTAGCCGAACTTTAAAAGTTTTTTGTATAATCGACAAGTTTTGCGAATTTACTACAAGCATCGGCTTATGAATTGAATCTCCAAGATTATTCCAAAGTTCTTGGAACGACTCTTCATGCCTAGGAACGACCACTACATTAACTAACAGTAAGATCATCATGAAATCCAACATAATGGTTGAATGATCGATATTGTACTTGAATATGATAAAGAAAAACCGAGCATTTTGGCGCGTCTCAAACTACCTTCCATTGGTGTGAATTTCTATGGCATCAACCTCTTTTTGTTTAAGTAGTTCGGCTGTAGCAGTTACATCTCGTATATATGTAATTGCTCCTATATTGGAAGAATGACATTATACCCTTAATCCGACAAGAATGACATTTCAACGAAGGTAGGTCTAACATAACTCAAAGTTAGGTCTAACTATATATAAAGGTAGGTCTATTGGAGTGAATTTGGATGAACTTGAACGTGAGTATCAGGCACGTGAAACGCAGGTGGAAACACATTTTTTGGCGTGTTGATCAGGTCAACCCTAATGCATAGATCTAGATCCGTATGTCCGACTCATATAAGTTTCGATCATAAAAGAATGATGAGAGTGCCACATATCACTCATATATTCCCTCAACATTAAATGCTCATATTAATTTTGTTTCTTCTATTTTTTATATTCTTATTTACATAAGAAATTGTTACTAATAAAGATTATTGCTATATGATAAGTAAAATGTAACTATATATTATTATTAAATTATTAATTAAATATTATATGTATTGTATTATTATGATTAATAACATGAATATATGTACAATCTCAATATTATTATTTATATTTTAAAACCTTATATAATATTATAGATAATATATTTATCCTAGATATAGAGATTATTTGTTTTAATAAGATCTTATATTTAATATTTTTTTACTGTTTTGATATCATAAGTAGTCATATCATTTCATACCAATATACTGAAATTTTCCGATATATCAAAATGAAAATTACATACCGATATATCGAAAATACAGGTATACCGAAATGAAAAATATTATATTTATTAATTTATTAATATGATATTAATATATATTTTAATTTATTCTATTATTTTCTATATTTCAGTATATACCGAAATTCTGGGAATATCATACCGATACCGCACCGAAATTTTTTCGGTTTGCTGAAATTTTCAATATTTTTGATATTTTTTCGATACGATAACCTCGGTATTTTTCTCCACTCCTAATCTTATCAAACCCATCAAAACGAGATCTTAAAGTTGTATACAAATGTGAGAAGAGCAAGAAGAAACTACTCGAGTTTAATTCGTATTTTAGCTAGGTGAAACAATTTTCATCGAACTTGTTCAAACGCAATTATCAAAACCAAACAAAAGCTTTAAACAACAACACTAGAACAAGAAAATAAACAATTCGATTCAATTCATCTACACTCTTATCTTGATCAGATTGTGACGACACGACAAGCTCAATCGTCGAGCAAGAACAACTCAAAAGGGAGCCTGAGACAGATCTCACTGCTCACATTAGTGTTTTCACTGTTTTAACTAAAGCCAGAGACTCTGCAAGTGCTTTGAGAAGATGATCAGGATGATCTTCAAGATTGGCATAGCCATACTCTGATTGCAAGGATTTCAAAACCCTACCAACGATCTGGAGAATGAAAATTCAATAAAAATAATGTAGCAAATAGATTAGTTCGAACAAATCCTGACAGCGATTCATGTCTTTGTTTGATACCTTACGAGCATAGCCACCAAAAGCAACTCCACTGATCAAAGCATTCGATGATTCAAATGCTTTCAAAGGCGCCTTCTTGCCACTCCAATTTTCTGAGTGATTATGCAAATTAGTAATGAGGATGCAATATAACAATGCAGAATGATAAAAGAGGACAAGGATCACAGTACAGTACCAACTAGTTTGAAATTTTGGGTGGGGCTACCCACACCGCTTAATTACTAAATACACCCTAAAAAATGTACTTGTATATCTCTCGTTTTACAAAAGAAGGGGTGTATTTAGTATTTTTTGGAGTGCATATAGTCCCACCCTGGAAATTTACCTGATACAGTGGTGGTTTGAAATAGTTTTTCCTTTTTTAACCCCTCTACCGTGTAAGCATTTGTACCACCAGCTAATTGAAGAAAACCTATTATACGAATAACGAAATAAACTCATATTACAAATCGTAATGAAAATGTTGAAAATTAATTTTCTTTAATCTTGAACCATTCTTGAAAATTATTCCAAGAATATTATGATATGCTTAATAAACCTCTTGGCTTGTCTCTGGCCGAGGCTAAACGTAGAGCAAATTTGATTGTTTCCTTAGTTGCCCCTCGTCCAATATCTCCACTCATGGGACGGCCATCCAACTAAAAGTAGAAGGAGCACGTAAAATTTATGAAGCTTCTCGATTTAAAAAGATTTGAATGAAGACAAACAAAGATTTACAAGATTTGAACCTGCCACAAATTGAGGCAATGCAAGTTGGGCTTCATTGTATCATACATGGAATTCATTGCAGGTATAGTTAACTCCCCTAGATCAGGCAAGCTAACCTATATAAGAAAGCACAAATAAATTTCGGTAATCATTATCACTTAATGAAAACGAAAGGGAGATTAACTTACGGCTACAAGCCTCAGCTTATGAATTGAATCTCCAAGATTATTCCAAAGTTCTTGGAACGACTCTTCATGCCTATGAACGACCACTACATTAACTAACAGTAAGATCATCATGAAATCCAACATAATGGTTGAATGATCGATATTGTACTTGAATATGATAAGAAAAACCGAGCATTTTGACGCGTCTCAAACTACCTTCCATTGGTGTGAATTTCTATGGCATCAACCTCTTTTTGTTTAAGTAGTTCGGCTGTAGCAGTTACATCTCGTATATATGTAATTGCTCCTGTATTGGAAGAATGACATTATCCCTTAATCCAACAAGAATGACATTTCAACGAAAGCCGCTTACTGATTTTATCATACGGGCAGACTGGTAAGCAGCGGCCACAGCCATAGCATCGTTCAGCTAAGACACCACCCTGTTTTTATAAGGATGCTATGTGTGAATGCCAAATTTAAGCAATGAAGTAAAGAGTGGTAAAAAAGTCAAATCCAAAAGAACCTTCAATGCACCAACTTTGACTGAATACGATATTGCATCAGCCGGACAAACATTCTCACAAGGCCTCGGGCAATCTGGTGGACAATCATCTGGATCAAATTCTGCCAAAAATATGATACATCCTGTTAATGATCCTTTTCTAAAGATACTCGAGAAAATATTCAAGTTTCATTTTTGATGGAGTCCAATGCTTCCATAAATCAACTTCTTATCATTGCAAAGAGTAGAATTAACTTAAATAATACTACAATATGAGTGAATTTTCAGGTATCAAACACAAAAAGATTACCAGCTTTACGAAAATGCAGATCTGCAGTATCATTGACACTGATCATCACCCATGGCCTTCGAACGGGAAGAATGGATCTTGCTGCTTCAATCCCATCATGCACGGCATTGACAACTGATGACTCAGCAGCACAATCGATGCAATCAACTACAAATAAATGCCACATGAGAACAAAGATTACGATTTTGAAAGTCGGTATAGATTATTTGAGTTTAATCTGAATATTCCAAAGATGAATTGCATAGCCAGTAAATGAAACAATAACTAAACCTAGTTTTCATTGAAAGGCTTCAATAGATAAAAAGTGCATTCACCAAAATCTTGAATTATGGAAAGGAGTTATTGGGAATTATAGTATTAGGGGATTTTATTATACTCTGGGAGCATAAATATCATTCAAGAATTCAACTAAAACAACCCTAAAATTGCATTCTTGTATTCTTAATCTCCTAATCTCCATCGACAAATTACAACAAAAAGAATTGAAAATAAAATAATCCATACTATTTCAATACATAACAACAATAAAGAAAAAAACTGACATAAATCCCAAAAAAATCAGTTAAACTATTTTACCTCCAGAAAGAGTGTAAACCAGTGAAAGATTCCTGATGTCTATCACATCCTACACAAAAAAATAAACAAAAAGCTGTGAATAATTAATGCAAAAGAATTTAATTTGTTACAGATTTTAAATTAAAGAAATTTTGATCTTGAAAACAACCTCAAAGCTAGCACCACAAATGAGCTTAACCCAATTCCCCTTTTGAAGGGATTCAAGAGGAGAAGTTATGGTTGAAGAAATCCCTGTTTTTGAAATTAGGGTTTTCACTTTTTCAAGGCCCTCAAACTTGTAGCTTCTTGCATGTAGCTGACCTGTGGATAAAGAACAATTAGTTACTGAAGTGTGTGTGTGTGTGTGTGTGTGTGTGAGAGAGAGAGAGAGAGAGAGAGAGAGAGAGAGAGAGGGAGAGACTTGGAAATTGTGAGAGGAGAGAAGCACAACAGGAGAAGTTGAAGCTGAGTGAAGTCATGTTAATGGAGAAAGATGAGGACAGATTTTGTGTTGGCAGAAAAATGAACATGGGCAAAAAATCATGGAGGAGAAGAGAGGGACAGAGATTTAGGAAGGGTAATGGTTTTCATCTTGGGAAGGGTGGTTATGATTCAATGGGGTTCCTTATAATTCCAGCAACAGAAGGTGTTTCCCTGCCTGCTGCATTAGCAAAAAACAGCAGAAATCATGCTTATTAATGAAAGAACCCAAAGTCCATCATCTTCTCAACAGTTGAGAATGCATGTAAGAGGTCAATCGATAGACAGAATACTGAGTTAACATTATATAAACTTTACCACAAAGGAAATCAAAATCAAGCATCCGCTGAATTGGCATAATTGTAAAAGAGTGCTTAATTGGGTAGTTTTGGAGAAAAGTGGTCCAGACGCCATGGTGTCGACGGAACACTCACCCGAAGAATAAACTCTCAATCAAATTTTCACTCATACTATGAAAAAGATTCCTCGAGAGAGTTCATAAAACACATTCATGCCCATATAATATGTGGTGAAACACAACATATTTCGTCAACACTCTTATCCTGTTTTGCTTAACATTTCAGCAAATGATTCTTGCTGCCAAACAGACCAATAAAACCTAAAGCAGATAACATGTACCTTAACTTCAATTAAACAGAAAAAAGAATTAACTTCAATCAACCATATTTCCGAAATCAATCCTAGTTTTTACAACTATCACGTCTAGTAATCGAAACAGGGGTTTTCAAGCACATCACTCCTAACTACATGATCCTTCTCTAGTTCAAGAACTCACATCCCACTACTTATATGCATTCTAGAATCATATTCTCTCTCTCTACACTATCTAGCTAGCCTAAGTTTTCGGAAAGAACGGATCATAAATTACCAACACTTGGATCCTAAACCAAAAACGAACATCACTCAAATTCACATCGCTTCTCAACTTCAGCAACATAACTATTGAAATCAAATATTATATTGTAAATATATATATATATATGAGGAAATGGCCCAGAATGCCAACAAAATACCCTTTTCTAAACTGGGTAAGAATGGGGAAGAAAGCATAAACTGTTACCCTGTGTCACCAAGCTTCTTCTGGTTTCTAAACAGGGTAAGAATGGGGAAGAAAGATAAGTGGACGTGTGAGGGATGCATACGTGGGATGACAAGGCTTCTCCAAAGATTGGCCCAACAATTGGGCCCGAACAGTGGCTTGTATTTGGGCCGAAAATTGGGCTCGTATTTGGGTTGGAAATTGGCTTCTTTTGTGCTTCAAAATAAATCATGTTTGTGGGCTAGAGCAATGTATCTGATTGATCCTTTCCTATAAGAGATGATTTGGATACACAAGTGTCTATTTCACTTCTTATGTAATAAATAAAAAATTATTCTACTAAATCTAGCTATTCATAACTTTTTAGGATGTTATATTATCTATATTTGGACTTAACATATCATGTTATTTGTTTTTATCTTAATTAACAAATGTTGTGGTTTTTTTTGCCGTGGATCTAAACAATGAAGATGATGACTTTGTACTAAATGAAAATGTTGATGCAATGTATATAAGCAATTTTGTACTGACATAATGAAAGTAGAATGATACTAATATAATTTTGTACTAATATATTCATGGTACCAATATCTCCCCTCATGGGACATCCATCCAACTAAAATTAGAAGGAGCATGTTAAATTCATGAAGCTTCTCGATTTAAAAAGTGATGAACAAAGGTAACTTCTACGCTATACCTGGTGGATTGCACCACGTGTATTAGATTATTTATTTTTTTATACATTTAATTTTATAATATTAAATGTGAATTTGAAGTTAGAGAAAATGAAACCGTACACATGTTATCATCTAATATACTGAGTGTAATCCACCGAGAATAGAATAGAAGAAACCACCAACAATCAAGATTTACAAGATTTTGAAGGTGCCACAAATTGAGGCAATACAAGTTGGGCTTCGTTGTATTTATACATGGGATTCAAATATTTTTATTAATTTAAGGAGGTGTGTTTATTATTTGAATGGAAACATGAAGGTTCTAGAACCCCTCCTCAAATCATGGCAAACCCCAGCTCAGCCAGCATGCTACGCCGCCGTATTCCAGGCGTTCACCGGAAAAAGCTTCCTGAAACAAGGGCAACAGCTGCACGCACACATGTGTCTCCGCGGCCTCCGCCCCACTGCTTTCCTCGCCGCCAAAATGGTCGCCATGTACTCCAGCTCCGGCGACATTGTCTCCGCCTCCCGGGTTTTCGACTCCGTTCAAGACGTCTCTCTCCTTCTGTTCAATTCCATTATTCGGGCCTTCAGTCTGTACAAATATTCGGATGAAACTCTGCAGGTTTATCTGAAAATGCGTTCTTTGAGCTTTCGCGGGGATCATTTCACTTACCCGTTTGTTTTGAAATCTGTTGCGGATTTGGAGTTAATTCAGGTTGGGAAATGTGTTCATGTGTTGAGCATGAAAGATGGGTTGCATTTTGATGTGTACGTCGGAACATCACTGACTGATATGTATGTGAAATGTGGTGAGCTGGGTGATGCGCGTAAGCTGTTCCATGAAATGCCTGTTAGGGATGTCTCCTCTTGGAATGCATTGATTGCAGGTTACATGAGAGAAGGCGCTGTTGATTCAGCAAGAGAGCTGTTCGATGAAATGCCGGTGAGGAATATCGTGTCATGGACGAGCATGATCTCTGGGTGCACTCAAAACGGGAGGGCTGGCGACGCCTTGCAATTGTTCGATGAAATGTCGAGCAAAGACTCAGAGGTGAGGCCCAACTGGGTGACTATAATGAGTGTTTTACCAGCCTGTGGCCATTCGTCTGAATTAGAGCGAGGAAGAAGGATCCATTCGTTGGCTCGAGAGAAAGGTTTCGACTCTCATCCATCAGTACAAACAGCGCTCGTTGGGATGTATGCGAAATGTGGAAGTCTGGCCGATGCCAAGTGGTGCTTTGATAGATTAAACCCGAGCTCAAGAAATTTGGTTGCTTGGAATTCCATGATCACTGCTTACACTTCTAACGGGCTTGGTATGGAGGCGGTTCGGACATTTGAGTCCATGATTCAAGCTGGGATTCGTCCTGATAGCATCTCGTTTACGGGTCTGTTATCAGGATGTAGTCGATCGGGTCTCGTTGACATTGGATTAAGATACTTCGAATCCATGAGTTGTGTGTATCTGGTTGAGAGAAAGCACGAGCACTATGCTTGCGTAGTCGACCTTTTGGGACGAGCAGGGAGATTGGTGGAAGCATACGAGCTTATTATTCGAATGCCAATGCAACCAGGGCCTAGTGTTTGGGGTGCTTTACTAGCAGCTGGTAGATGCCATCGTAATCTTGAGATATCGGAGCTAGCAGCTAAGAAGCTATTCGTTTTAGAACCCGAGAACAGTGGGAACTACGTGACACTCTCGAATATGTATGCTGAATCAAGAATGTGGAACGAAGCGAAAGCTTTGAGAGGTCTGCAGAAATCACAGAGAGTGAAGAAGAATCCGGGGTGTAGTTGGATAGAAGTCGACGAAAAGACACATATATTCCTGGGTGGCGATACGTCTCATGCGCAAACGAAGCAAATCCACTTGCTATTGGAGGAAATTCCGGAGAAGATGAAGGTGGCTGGCTATGTACCGGACACTAGCTATTCGTTGCACGATATCAGCGAAGAGGAAAAGGAATATTCTCTAACGACGCATAGTGAGAAGTTGGCCATCGCCTTTGGGCTACTTAACACGACGCCTGGAACAATTCTTCGAGTCACAAAGAACCTTAGGATTTGCGGAGATTGTCATACGGCTATCAAGTTCATATCCAAGATATACGAGAGGGAGATCGTCGTGAGGGATTTGAATCGATTTCATCATTTTAAAGATGGAAGTTGTTCTTGCAAGGATTATTGGTGATAAAAGCTTGGATTGAGCTCGCTAGATATAACCTATGATTTCTTGTAATTCAATTTTCAAAAAGTAGTCTTGATATAAACAAACTAAGAAAGTTGGGAAATACACACAAAAAAACATAACTGATCATTACCATCTGAAAATCCCTTGACTGCAAAAAGAATCCCCCAAGCAGGGATGACTGAGAAGCACTAAGAAGAGATATTTCGACTCAAAATATCGACGACTCAGACACCTAGCCCTACTCTTCCTCCTTATATGTATGACTAGCTAAATTATCGTCGTCTATAGCTCCTATTCCCCGCCCCCGTTACCTTACTGTACAACGAACCAATGAACAAAGAAATCGAATAAACTAGCATTAGATCAATAAAATAAAGCGACGATTGATGAAACATACGGCCTATGACAATATCCTTCTCTTTCTGATCTTCTTTTATCACATACTATGGATTTGGAACATGCTCGGTTTTGGTGGTAGTCGGGGCTGTAACTGTTTCTCCGGCACCAATCTTGATTCTCATCTCAACGACTTTCTTGTGTGAGTTCGAATGAAGAGACGGAACGAAGGTGGGACTTGCAGCTGGACGGTACTCAGGGTAGAGTCGGCCCGATTTGTAACGGACCCCACACGCGTTGCATAGTGTTTTCGGCCCCATAGGTACCGGCTCTCCATTGGGGAGTCTTTGTTATCTCACAATGCAAGCATTTTCGGACTGCTTGTGTCGGAACATTGTGATGACTCTCATCTTCGTTCATCAGCTGTATCTTCATCTTCTTTTTCTTCTTCTCGTCCGATTTCAGGAACTTTGATTCAGCAAAGTTCTCAGACTCTGAAGTCGGGACAAAAGTCGGGGGAGGCTCAATGAAGGCAGGCGGGGAGATAAGTTGAATGGCTGCTCTTGGATTGAAAGTTGGCGGACGGGGACGCTTGCTCCGAGCACGCTGCGGGCCCCGATGGCTCGGGCTGAGCGGCACGGACTTCTGGCCTGAGCAAGAGCTGGTGCTGCTGCTACTGCTCTCTAAGACAGAAACAGGGCTCAACGTCTGGAATTGGTTGTGAGAAGGTGACGGCTCCTTGCTGATGCACACGTTTTCTTTTCCGAGGGTTAACCCTCCCCCCGAAAACGAGTCCTCCACGAAAGCTGAGAGCCATTCCAGCTGTACGATATCTTCATACTGAAACCACAACATCACGAAGAAGATCAAGAAGAGATCGAAATCGAAGACAAGGAGAAAATCAAAATCTCATCAAGAAAGGTAATCTGAACATTATGCTTGTCACTATCACAACATCTCAGAATTTGAACATGTAAAGCTATAAACTTTTTGGTCACATCAGACAAACTTGCACTAAATTCCCAAGCTAAGTTTGGACCACCTAACCAACAACTTGAATTTTTAAATAAACTACACCATTTTAAGCCTCAAATATCATCTGATAGTACTAATCAACAATGTCTATATAACATTTAAACACCCTTCAAAGTTCACAACTACTAATCCAACTAAACCGGTAATATCTGGTTTCGAACATGATGTTACACCTAACAACTCCTAACTTACCAAAGACAGATGATTTGCCATAAATTAACAGATTAATCAGAATTCAACTAATATGAACTTAAGCCCCACATAATGTGATCAAACAAGCTCGAACGCTCAAGAACAATCGTGCAAAATTCATACAACAACGATATGTCAACTGTCAAGACTCCAATTCGAGCAAAACTAGGGATGCTCACCGGAACGGAGAGCTCAGCGGAGAGGTCAGAGGTGACGTTGTCATTGGAGAAAAGATTGTCGGATTCCGGCAATGCATGGCTCCACATGCTAGGAAAATCCTTGGAGCCACCGGAGGTAGCTAAACTACCATCACCGTCGCCACATTCCGGGGGGAACTCGATCAAGTCATCAATTTGGTCAAAGAAATTTCCACAATCAATCTCATCCATGATATTTGGTCCCATTTTTTTTTCCTGAATGTTAAACAGTAAAGACTTGAGCAACCAAAATTTGAATGTACGCAACAAACACTTAAATTGGCAATCTCCAAAATGTGGGATTTTATGATGTTTGGAAACAGGGCTGATGCTAACATGCGCAGGAGGTGGGGGACATGACATTGCTTTGCTAAATGATGCTTGCCAGCTTATATGTAGTTGGGGCCATCGTGCGCATGTTAGCATCAAGAGGCAAGAATTTTAGCTAAAGCAATTTTGAGTTCCTTTTTTTTTTTTTTTTCTTTTTTCAATATTCTGCAAATTTTAGGCAAATTTCATATAATCCATTGAAAAAGACAGTAAATTGAACTCAAATGTGTGAACAAGGCTTATGTTAGACTGCACCGACACTAAAATTTCTTCATTTTTTCAAGAAAATGCAAGAAAATAGAAGAAGAAGAAGAAGAAGAAGAAGAAGAAACAAACCTTTGAAGATTTTTGTTCTTTTCAAGATTTAATGGTCAGAATTGAATCTCCTCTGTAAGAATTCTTGTCCTGCAGAGACAGAAGAAAAGTGGTGAGATAATGCAGAATTGGCAACATATGAAAAATATAGTTTTTAATGAAAATACCAAAAATCTTCAACAAAATTCCAAAAATCTTCAACAAAATTCAAACTTGATTTATTTGGGATGAAAGATAATGACCATAAAGGTTCAAACTTTACTCAAGAAAAAGAGGAAAAGCTGCTCAAAATGGCAACAAATCTCAAATGATGCCATTTCAAAGGCTCACTTTTCCATCTTGGCCTCAGAGCAGAGCTTGAAGATGAGAGAGAAACGAGTGTTCTTGAGAAGAAGATGAGAGAGAAAACTGAGGCAAACCTGTGCTTGAAAACGCCCCCACAAAATTCCCGCCCAAAAAAGAAATCCAATCTATATCAGAGAGATTGGCAGAATTCGATTTTGAAGTGGGCACAACTTCCAAGACAGACAGAAGGGGCAGAGCAGTGAGAGAAAGAAAGAGAGAGAAAGACAAATGGTGAAGCCCTATTCTATTCAATCACCACTCCCATTTCTCCCTCCATTTCTGCACTCTTCTGTATCTCCGAATGAGGAGAGAGAAAGGGTTGGAACCAGAAATGGAGGAGTGAGAGTGATTATGTAGAGAGAGAAAGAGAGAGAGGCTAAAAAGAAAGAAGAAATGGTAGGTGGCCTTCTTGCTTCATTGCAAGCTGTCTTTTACACTCACCTCTCACTGTCTTGATGTTTAAGTCTTCTTCATTACCCCCCCCCCCCCAAGATTACACATGGGTCCCATCTCTCTCTCTCTCTCTGAATCTTGTTATTGTAATACAGTTTGTGATGAAATTGTATTACTGCAAATACATGTATATATTTACTACTATTAATTAACATGGATAATTTGTTTGTGTGGGAATGGTAAGTGGATAAACATGCTATTTTGATGTCTTTTCATTGATTTTATGACCCTCTTTTTTTAGAATTAAAGTGGGATTCTATTGCCCTTTTACTTCTTTTCCTTTTTTTTTTTTTCTCTTTTCAAGAGATTATTATGGATTTAATGCTATAGAATTTTAATATACAAAAATTCTTATGAAAATTGTTGCAATCTTTACCAGATATCGGTAATAGTTTGTAAAATTATTACATTTTCTGAAAGTCAAATCTTGTTTTATAATTAATATTATATTGTGAAAGTTAACTCAAAAATCTTGAATTATATGTATATTTTAAGCGTACATAGCCTGATGGATTTGGAATAGGAATTGGATTACTCAGAATTGGGCTTAATAATGACGAATCGGGTGTGAAGTGGATTCTGCAGGTGCATGAACCGGACCTATAAAATTAGGGCTCATGCGCAATAGTTATTTTTATAACTTAAATTCGTTAGGATTGAGCGGATATTTCGGTGAATTAGTTGAGGGCTTTTGCTGCTTATATAAGCATGCATATGAAATTACAACATTCATACGTGAAATCAGTGAGATCAAGTGTGTGTGTGAGGATAGTTAGGGTTCTTAAGTGTTGAGTGATTCTGCTACACTTTTTCTCTTTCGTTTCTATGTGAAGTTTTTTGATTCTTGTGTAGGGTCAGTAGGCTCAAGTGGTAGAGCCGAACCACTATAATTCTTGATGTTCTTTATCGCTTTAGTGTGTGTTTGATCCGATCAAAGTTACTTGCACGATTTAGTGTTTTCTGCATAGTTTCTGTTTTGGGTGTTGGGTTTATTATCTCCGATCGATTACTTGTCAGTCTTACATATATTATTGAGATAAGGAGTACCAACCCATAATATCGTTTGCATAATAAAATTCCTTTCTGAAATTTATAATTGGGTTAGAAGATTATTAATTAAAATAACATTTTACGTTACAAAAAGATTTTACATTTATCTTGAATTTCAATAATCATTCCTATAAACAATCAAATTTTAAATATTTATTATTTATATTTAAAATTTATTTGGAAGCAAGAAAAGAGGTTGAAAATGTAATCTTGACGACTTGAGTGAGGTACATCTTTCAATGAGTAAAGTACAAGACTTAACTTGGAGTACATCTTATAATTAGTGTGGTGCAACATTTGATGGGGAACAAGTAATATTTATGTATTTTTCCCATTTCAATTTATTACATGGAACAAGTAATAATATATTGGTACTTAACAATTCTTGTGTATGTTGGCTATTTATTGGAAATCCTCATTAATAGTATATCCTTCAATTTCACATTATATGTTATATGAAAATTGTGTTAAGCAAGTTGTGAATGTGGAGGAATCATCATCTATTTGTATTATATATCAAGATGATACAGTTCCGATGACAAAATACAATTGTCATAACTACATTGTTTTGACAATGATAACAGATGGTTATCTAACAGACTTACATTCAACATACTGTGTCCTTATTTGAAGAAACTCTATCCCTGGACGCACGATATATTTATGTGCATTAATTTCACCGATAATTGTTAATGCAACTTTCAATGCACCATAAATGTATTTGTGTGTTTATAAAAATAAATTATCTACATGCATTAGATCAGCATAAAAAAATGGGTAATTTTATCAATATATCCACTAAATAATCACTATCATCATGTGCTAATATTTTGGTTTGGTTAAACTCAAAACCTATTAAATATATATATGAGCAATTAAATAATCAAATTAAAGATTTGTGAGGTTTCTCTTGGTAGTAGGTATAAACAGCTAGAAAAGCATTAGTTGAAACTGAACATGCAATTTAACAAAGAAATCTAATCTAATAAAAGTGACTTCACATCTGCTATAAAATATTTATCTTAATTTTGTGTTGACGTCATAATTATTTATAATATATATAAAAGGTAATTACCACGATAATAATCATAGAGAATTTATTTATCATGATAACTTTATAAATTAGATAATTATATAAAATTGTGGTAGAATTTAGTAATAAATTGTGTCATTTGCGTTCTAAAATAGAGAGTATTTTATACTATCACATGAGATGATATATTACATATGAAAGTGTTTCTTTATTTATTAGTAACTAATTGATGCCAGTAGAAACCACATTTCAGAAATGAGATTTAAACAAATGAATAATTACATAAACTAATATGAAAATATAGAATACACTATAACGTAATTATATAAAAAATCTAATTTAAAACGTAATTTTGATTTATTCAAAAGAAATATTTGTAACGTTAACTAAAAAAATCTTTTTAAGGAAAGTTAGTTGAGTAAAGTTTAGATATTTAATTTAAATGTAAATAACAAGACTATATAATTATATATAATCTCATAGTAATTAATGAATTAACATGACACGTTTCTTTAATGGTATGGAAATCCAATCTAGACAAAAAAAAATTGTGTAACTGGTGCATGAATCCGGCCCTTACGCGCCTCTGACGCGTGTTTTTACACGCTCTCCATGCTCTAAGTGGTGCGCTCAAACCCACCAAAATTCGCACATGAATGTAACTCAAACATAACATGATGGTCACTCTAACATAACGTGAATGTATGATTAACATTGTTTTTTACCTTCATGTTACGTTAATATTACTTTCATGTTATGTTAGTATTACCTTCATATTATATTAGTGTTACCTTCGTGTTATTTTAGTTCAGTGATTTTAAACTAAGGGTATGAAATCTGGAGATTGGGTCATATTAACATAACTCGAATGTAACCCTAACATAATACTTAGGTAACATAACATAACGTGAAGGTAACGACCAAAATACGCGAAAAAAAGTAAAGAAGTGCGGGCTGGACGGGTCAGCCCAGCCACGCGCGAGATCCTAGTTACACGGATCTCAGAGATCCTGTGCAACTAGTGCACATTAGAGTCTTCAAAGTATCTTTGCAAGAATGATTCTCTTTAATTTCAAATTAAAACTTTATTAATTGTTTAATTTATAAGAAATAATTTTAAGCTCAATATTAATGTTCACTCTATTTCAATAATTAATAAATACACCAGAAATAGTATATTTGTCCTAATGTTTTTTAATTAATTAGTAAATGATGGATCTCAGTGCTTAAACATGTTCTCAACACACGATTCCACATATTTTATAAAAAATTTAAGTCTTAGTTTCAAAATAACACACAAACATTTACTATAAAATTATATTTTCAACTTAAACTTTCGAATTTAAAACAGAATCACAACAGTAATCTTATTAAGCAATTCCGATCATCAATTTATCCAAGTTACATATGGTGGGTCGAATTACTATATAATATAAATTGTGTTTTATTTTTTTATTTATCCTAATTAAAGTGTGATGTTAAATAGGGTTAAATATATTTCCTAAGTGAAATATTCATGATTTAATATTTTTTATATAAATTTTGAAATGTCACATTTTATCGTATGAAGATACATTTTATCAGACAAATTATTTCTGTTAATTTAGGAAATATACAGCTGTGATTCTTTCCATATCGGAGAATGTATAAAATTTAAAATTCATACAAAAAATGCAATACTCCAAAATTTATATAATAAATATATAGAACCATATAAAATTGGAATGAAAAAATGATTTTAATCTTCTTGTAATCACCTCATAATGACAAATTTACCCTTATACTTGGCCAGTATTTATACTTAAGTGAAGTGGTAAATTGGTAATTGCAGCGTTGAGCGCTGAACGCGGGGGATCACATTTGCGGCGGAGGGGCTGGGCCCACTGCCACGTCACAGATAGGGTGGGTCCCGCACCAAGTTGAAGGTGGTGGAATCTAGTCCGTTGATTGTCACACGTGGCAGGATCTGATGCTGTAGGACCCACGCGGGGGAATTAGCTGGCTGTTTGCCAGCAAGGCAGCAGACAACACTCACGTTGTCTACGTAGGGATTCGAGCCTCACACTATCTTTCTTACCAATTTTTATTTTTTTTATGACAAACAATTATATGACAAATTTCAAAAAGTTATATATTAGAAAATAGAATTCATGGCAAACAGTACAAAATTAATACTAAAAATTAAAGGTCTCATAACGTAATAATGTCCAACTATGTTGCTCTCACTTCTCATTTCAAATAGAGTTGCCAAGATGTTCGAAAACAAGTTAGTTATAGTTTTTAGTATATTAATATTAGGGGAAATGCTCTATAATACCCAATATTATATAAACTGTGATTATTCTACCCACCAATATACTGAATTGTCACAATTTACCCAATTATATAACAAAATGTTTCCAAATACCCACTTTTCATTTTACTGTCAGTCAATGATTGGTAAATTATTTCATTGTTTTTATTTTTTACTTTCCTTCATGTTTTATTTACGGATTTTTATTTTGCTTTTTATTTCACATTTAGTTAATTGTTGATTGGTTAATATTTAGAAATGTTTAAAAACTAAGTCTAAAATATTAACCAATCAATAATTTACCAATTCCTAATTTTTAAATTTTTTTACATAATTTTTTAAATAATTTAGTGTAAATTAGTATAGGGCTTCCCGAGACCTTGACACCTTTCTGGAAACCCTATATTTTTAGGGTTTCCCGAAAGGTGTCAAGGTCTCGGGAAGCCCTATACTAAAAAGTGAGTATTTGGTGACATTCTTTATAAAAAGTGGGTATTTGATGATAATATGTTATATAGGTGGGTAAATTAAATAATTTTTATCTTACATTGGGTATTTCAAGTAGCGAACCCTTAATATTATTCTTAAATTTTCAATGCATAATTTATCGTTGTTAAATTCATAATATTAATGTTCAAAAACATGTTTGTGATCAATTGTTCGTGTGCGATGCGATCAGACATGCATTCTATGTATTTTATAGACATTCTATTTCAAAATAATATATGAAAATTAATCTAATAACAAATCATGTTTAAAAATGTGCATCAAGTTTTTATATTGATCATATAACCTAAGAAAAAAAAAATAGATGAGATCACATTCTGTACATGGAAGAAAATGGGGAAAATGTTGCTCCCCGACATTGTGAATTATTGGTTGATTTACAAATATCATAATTAATTAATTAATATGTCAACTTAATTACAAATTTTATATTGGAAGAACCAAATGCACATGCCCCATTGGAAAAGCCATGTGACCATCAAAGAGAACATCACCACTTCCACTCATTCATTTATTGCTTTAATTTTATGTTATAAAAGTAGTGTCACATTTTCAACTTATAGGTCATACTATAATCAATACTAGCTACTACAACATATATGTGTATTGCATGAGTTTTTATCTAACACATTAGGATATCATGAGAAGCTACTAATTATTAATTTAGAATCATTGATCTGAGTCAGCAATACATAATATCAAAGTACACATGAATCGAGGACAACATGATATATAGATTTCGAACTGCATGAGTGAAACTATATACATATATATGACTTCAAGATTTGAACAACCAATCCAAAACTAAGTCTGACTTGTTAACTTGAAAGATACTCAAAAACGATCTTTCGTTCAGTAAGTTTGCAAATGCGATTCATACGCCACAAGAATGCAGGGGAAACCAACTACTTACAAACATATGAAAGAAAGCAATTTAATCATTAGTGATACTAAATATTGTTTGATACATTGAAAGTTGCTTGAGATTGATGAAATGTAACATCAAATCAAATGAGATTAAGCATAAAATTAATATAAGAATGGGAATAGTGAGACGTAGTGAGTAGTGATAGTGGTTGAGGAGTGGGGGTTGAAGGGTCTAGATCATGTTGGTGTGCCAAATCCTTTTTCTTGGTTGTATGTCACGTGCACACACCTAAGATCATTTTAATTTTTTTAATTTTCAACTATTAATATTCTCTTTATTTTAACGTCAAACCCTAGAGAAGATAAAGTCAAACTATTGGGAGTTTGGAATTTGGGCTCAATAGTTAATGGTTATTGTAAAATTCCATTTTTGAAGATGTACTAAACATGTACTACCTCCGTCCCGGTTAAATGTGTTTACTTTGATCGGCACGGATCCTAAAAAAAAATTGTTGACTTTGATTGGATGTGTTATTTTAATGTTTTTGAGTGACAATTTTATAATTTAAAGGTATAATTTGAGTGTAAAAGTTGTAAAATGAAAGAAATTGAGGGGTAAGAGAGTAAATTTTTTTTTTTTTTTTTGCCATTTTTTGGCTGACAGTTTTAGGCGGGACAAACAAAAATGGAAAATAGGCAGTTTTAAGTGGGATAGAGAGTATTAGTTAATTAAGAATTGTTGAATCTCTTAAACATTCTTGCCTAAAATTATGAAATAATATAGAACTAATAAAATATTAAAATAAATAATTAAATGGGACCTCTTAAACTCATTCATATATATATATATATATATATCTTTTTTTATACTTTATTTGGACGAAATCCATTATAACATTATGTATGCATGATTTGTATAATAATAATTAATAGAATTAAGAAGAAATTGGTGATGGGTTTACCGGTAAAGAAGTGGCGTGTCGGTGCCGACACCAAATGGTGCCGACAGTGTCACCAGTTACATCACCTTCACAAGCTCTGTCACACCGGCAATAGCAGGTCATCTCTTGTCGATCGGCACTTCTTTTCCGAATGCGAAAAATTATAAAATGTCCAATTGAAAAAAGATGTTATAATGTTTGAAGTAAGGAATTTTTGATATGTTGATCTTTGATTTGTAATGATCTCATCTGCTTTAATTAATACATATTCAACATATTAATGATAGGAAAACGAAAAATTGCATAAAAGTCCACAATTCATCTTACACGATATGAAAAAACATATCGTGTAGCAATGGTACTATTTCATAGTATTACATGTATATGATCATGATATCATATAACCACAAACAAAAAATTCTGACTTATATTTATTAGAAAGGGTGAATTTTTCAAAATATTTTAATTGGAGTAGAAAAATTACAATACTTTCTTGTGTAATATATCGGAACCCTTATAAAAACTCAAGTTATGAATAAGGGTCTCATCTTTAGAATGAATGTTATGAATCATGAGATGTAATGTGAATTATATATAATGAATAAATAAATATGTGTATATTATGTATTTTACTAAAGTTTAATATTTATACAGTTAAATTTGAATCGAGTATTTTAAAATGATTTATTAACATGTTAAAAAGGTGAGGAATGATTTATATCTCATATATAATTGCATTTTAATTTTATATATTATATCACATAATTTTATATAAAATTATTATTATATACACTTATGATATATATTGACAAAATAATATATATATATATATAAATACAATGGTTTCTAAAAAAAACAAGACCAATATTTTCTCACCCAAAACACATTTCTAAAATTGGAAATATTTTTTATTTAATAAATATATAAATAAATAAATATCATAATTCAATATATATATATATATATATATGGAACGTTTATGGTAAATCCAGTTTTTTAACATATTTAGATTCCAATTTGTGAATTTATAATATGGGTAAGTCAAACTCATATGGTGGAACTAATGGGTAAATCAATATATATATATATATATATATATGTGTGTGTGTGTGCACGCGCGCAACAAATGGGTAAATCAATATATTTTAGTGCAACAAATGGGTAAATCAATAATATTCTCATCGCAGGGTTATAATAATATATATTATGCACTAATGATGAAAACTAATTTTTAAAACTAATTATTGTATACAATGATGAAAACTATATATTTAGATTTCGTACCATAAATATATTTAGAATTTTTGGATATATATATAAATATATATAAAAGGAAGTGTTATGGAAAAAGAAAAAGTTTAAACATGTTTGTTTATAGGGTGAATCAAATTTAATTAATAAATTTTAGTAGATATATGTATTTTATTTTATTTCAGTAGATATATGTATTTTATTTTATGTTAATTAATATCTATTTTATTTTAAAATAAAATAGATACAATGAAATTCGTAATTTTAAGCTAACTTCTTATTTGTTTCACTTAACTTTATTTTTAAAAAGATATTTATTTATATTAAAAAATATGTACTAATAATCAATAACTCATCCTTTATTTTATAGCTATATCTAGATTAAAGATAACTAGATTTCAATAATTATTTTAACATATGCACACGTAAATAAATTGATGAAGTAGACAATTATATATATATATATATAAACATTTTGATATATGGTATCAATTGAATGATATAAATTTAATGATTTCATTAAATATACAACTACATTCCAATAATTATGCACTAGCCATATCATATCAATATCAATATACCTTTTAAAATTTGTATTTTTACCATATTTATCAATTTGTATGTTAAATAATTAAAATTAATTAAGCTTTATACAATCACTTTACTAATTGAATCTTACTAATTGAATTGAATTTGTATATATGGTAATTATATTACCTTTTGGAAATCCATTTTGAAGTTCAACACTCACTTACATGATAATTCGTCTCCCTTATTTAATTTGTTAATTACCATAAATTTTATGTATTTGTTATATAAATACCATATTATTAATTTGTAATATAAATACCATATTTGTATACAATTCTAATTAATTCAAATTCAAGTTAATTAATAAATCAATCAATAACTTACTCAAAATATTTTTTCCGAAAATTATCATCCAATGAATATGCATATGATATAAGATTGAAGATACAATTTCTTCATTCTCTCATGCTCTTTTCTTTTCTGTGTTTTCTCTTCTACCTTTTCTATCACGCATCTTCTCTCATCATCATGGCTCCTGTATTCAACATGGTGAAAAATGTAAATCCTTCAAAACTCTTTGGGCTTTAAAACTTCGATTAGTGAGAGCTAATTATGAGATTTTAGGTTATGGAAATCGTGGTTGTACCTTTAGTTGCGAGACCATTTTTCGTGACAGAGAGGTAGTATTAAGACAATTATTTTACTAATATATTGCCTTTTTTTTTTTTTCATATATGATATAATATTTGATCATAATATTGCAGGGCTCAACAATTCATGGATCAATTCATCATCCCTATATTGGGAAGTTAAATGAGGGAGGTCTTTTCATTGTTTCTGATTTCATAGTGGCAGATAGCAATTTTAAATATAAGATAACCATGCACAAATATAAATTTAATTTCTATCGTAAGACAAAAGTGCATGAGATTGAAGATGACACACCCTCTATGATTTCAAGCCATTTACTAAAATATTGGCTAATCAAATTGATGAAAGTCATTTGTTTGGTAGGACAATTATTATTTTTTTATACACTTTTAAATAAAAATATTAGGCATTGTTTTTCATTGACTATTTTAACCATTTGTTGTTTAAATAAAGATGTCATTGGAAGATTAGTTTCCATTCAACCACTTCAAATCAAGGAGCTACGGGATGGTCCAAAACGGCTTATGGATGTTGTTCTTGAAGATTTAGAGTACATATTCTTTGTTTCATGTTAATTTGTGAGGTTAGTTTATCAATATGATTTATAATATTTTATATATTTAATTATATGATTTATAATATTTTTTTATATTTATTTAATTTTAAACAATCAAACGACATGTCTTAATTAATTTAAATTCACATTCTATCAATCCTTTAATAAGTTGGATAGCACGTAGGTTAGTCTTTAGTTAGTGTTAATTATTTCCTTCATGAATTATTTGTCCTTTTTGTTAATTAATTTTTGTTGAGAAATTGCCTAGAAATCACAACTTGATCCTTACCAAGAACTCACTCTCTCAACCGAAGAAGACAACCAATAACCCGATCAAACACGCAATTAAAACCAATGAAACGACGAAGAAGACGATTTACGTGGTTCAGCCAACCCTTGAGCCTACATCCACGATATGCAGCAGCACAGATAACCACTATAATGAATCAGAATTCGAATTACAAAGAAACACCATGATTAGGGTTTTGCATGAACACTCAAGCTCACAACTCTAATCTAATCTCTCTCAGAGCTTAATGAATCTAAGTGGGTACAACTGCTATTTATGCATGCTTATATAGCGCATAAGAGCCCTCAATCAATTTCAAGAAACCTCGCTGAAATCCCGCTTAATTTTGGTTACGAAAACCGTATGTGCGAAACTAACCTTAACAGAAAATAAGAATCCTAACAGCTTTAACTAACTTGGACCGCTCGAACTCAAAACGCCCAGTTCACCCGATTTTAGGCCGGTTCTTGTCAGCCCGTTTCCGGTTCCTGGACCTTCTCAATGTGCTGGATTCAATTTTTACAATTCTCCACCTTGAATCTAGCTGTCCATTCTCCAAAAACCTGCCAACAAGAAACACTTACAAAACACATAGTTAATTGTTAGAATTCCAAGACTGAATCTTTACCAAATTCATACAATGTACAAACTTAGCATAATTCAATGCCTTGGTGAGCATATTGATTATTCTCTGTACTTCACTACTTTGATCAAACCTTTATCAACTATGTCTCTTACAAAGTGTAATTTCACATCTATATGCTTTGACCTTTCATGAAAAACTTGATGTTTCACTAAATGCAAGGCACTTTGATTATCACAGTGAACTCTAACACTTTGCTGGTATACCCCCAATTCCTTAATCATCCCTTTTAACCACATGGACTCTTTGATAGCTTCTGTCATGGCCATATACTCAGCTTCAGTTGTTGAGAGAGCCACCATGGACTGATGTACACTCCTCCAACTAATAGTTGTACCATAGAAAGTAAAAATATATCCAGTGAGTGACTTTCTTGTGTCTATGTTGCCTGCAAAATCTGAATCAACATATCCTTCAATTGGAAATTTTCTGTGCTGATCAGTTTGTTGTTCAAATAGCAATCCTCTATCTGCAGTTCCTGACACATATCTCATCATCCACTTTAAAGCTTCCCAATGTGGCTTTCCAGGATTAGCCATGAATCTGCTTACCAAGCTCATTCCATAAGTTAAATCTGGTCTACTGCAAACCATTGCATACATTAAGCTTCCTACACCACTAGCATAAGGCACTCCATGCATATACCTCTTATCTTGATCAGTTTCAGGTGCTTACTGATTAGATAACTTGATGTGCTGTCCTATTGGAGTCAGAGCTACATTTGTCTTGTGCATATTAAACCTCTTTAACACCTTGTTAAGGTAATCAGTTAGATACATAATCAATCTTCCAGCCTTTCTATCCCTCTTGATATCCATTCCAAGAATCCTTTTGGCTTCACCTAGATCTTTCATTTCAAATTGAGAGCTCAACTTAGCTTTTAGTTGATTTATCCTATGCATGCTTTTACTGGCTAGGAGCATATCATCTACATAAATCAGTGAATAAGTCACCACCACTTCTCTTCCTTCTCTAGATAGACACAACTATCATAGGGACATTTATGAAGACCAATGCTTAACATGAATTCATTGAATCTCTTATATCATTGCCTTGGACTTTGCTTAAGTCCATAGAGAGACCTTTCTAGTTTACAGACTTTATTCTCATTTCCAGGCAATATAAATCCCTCTGGTTGTTTCATGTAGATAGTTTTCTCCAAATATCCATATAGAAAGGTTGTTTTGACATCAAGCTGTTGTAGTTCCATGTCCCATTGAGCTACCAGAGCCAAGAGCAGCCTAATAGAGCAGTGATTTACAACTGGAGAGAAGATTTCATTGAAGTCTATCCCCTCTCTTTGGGTAAAGCCCCTTGCCACCAACCTGGCTTTAAATCTGATAGTTTCAGTTCCTGAGACTTCTACTTTCTTCTTGTATATCCATTTGCTTCCTACAATCTTCTGTTTATCTGGTTTATCCACAAGCTTCCAAGTGTTATTCTTGTCCAGAGATAAGAGTTCTTCATTCATGGCTTCTATCCATTTTTCCCTGTCCTTTGACACCATAGCTGATTTGAAGTCCTGTGATTCTGAGTAATCAATGTCTTGAGCTATTGTTAAAGCATATGAGACTATATCCACCTGTCCAAATCTTGTAGGAGGGTGAATTCTCTTTCTTTCCCTGTCTCTTGCTAGACTGTAGTTCCTTAGATCCTATCGATCTTGGTTTTCTTCAACCTCTGGTTCATGTTCTTGATCTGAATGGTGATCATCATGTGTTGTTTCTTCTTGCTGCTGAATATCCTGGGGTATTGTGGAGTTACTACTCTGATCTTCCTCAAGCTCCACCTCAAATGAAGTTTCCTCTTTAGTTTGAGTAGGATTTCCCATGGTTTAATATCCCATTACATTCTCTCTAAATGTAACATCTCTACTAACAAAACATTTCTGATATCCAGCTTCCAAACACCACATTTTATAGCCTTTTACTCCAGTGGGATAACCTATGAATATGCATCTTAGAGCTCTAGGCTCCAACTTATCCTGTCTTATATGAGCAAAAGCTAAGCAACCAAAAACCATAAGGTAAGAGTAATTAAGCATATATCCACTCCACACTTCATCAGACAATTTAAAATATAAAATAGAGGAGGGTGATTTGTTTACCAGATAAGCTGCTGTGGAAACAGCTTCACCCCAGAAAGATTTTGGCAACCCTGCATCTATGAGCATACACCTCACCCTTTCCAAAAGGGTTATATTCATCCTCTCTGCCACCCCATTTTGTTGTCGATTTGCTGCTACTGTTTTATGCCTTGTAATCCCTCTTTCTTTACAAAAGTCCTGAAACTCAGTAGACAAATATTCTAGCCCATTGTCAGTTCTCAAAAAGTTTAGAGTGTTACCTGTTTTGTTTTCTTGTTGCTTGAGCCAATTTCTAAAGGTTTGAAATGCATCAGCTTTATGTTTGAGAGTGTGTACCCAAACCTTCCTTGAATAATCATCTATCATGGTCATGAAATATCTAGCTCCTCCATGTGTAGTTGTTCTGGCTGGTCCCCAAATGTCAGAGTGGACATATTCCAAAGGTTGTGTGGCCTTATGTCTTCCAGTAGGAAATTGCAGCTTAGTAGCTTTTCCTAAAGCACATTGATCACAGTCTTGAAGATTAGCCACAACCTTTGTTCCCAGCACACCTTTCTTTGATAGATGAGTTAAACTTTTTTCTTCAATGTGACCAAGCCTTTTGTGCCAAAGGCTGGTTTCTTCATTGCTCTTTATTGCATTAGCAGTTGAATTCAGTATAGATCCCAGTAGAATATATAGGCCATTATCATTTCTTCCTTTCAGCACCACTGTATCATTCTTAGTCACGAGAATCTCTTCAGATTTTGTATTGAATTCATAACCTGCAAATGTTAGTAAACCTAAGGAAATTAAGTTTCTTCAAATCTGGAATGTACCTCACTTCTGTCAATAGTTTGATTGTTCCATCATGAAGCTTCAGTGAGATTTCTCCCACTCCTTTCACTTTGCATGCTTGATCATTTCCTAGCAGCACTGAACCTCCTTCCAGCTTCTGAAATTTGTTAAACCAGTCTCTCCTTGGGCACATATGAAAGCTACAACCTGAATCTAACACCCACTCCTCAATCATATTAACAGTAGAGATACACAGCATGTCAGCTCTTTCATAGCTGCTTTTAGCCACTGCTGCCTCTGGTGCCTTTCCCTAAGTCTTTGGTTTATTCATCTTTAGATGACCCATTTTGTGACATGAATAACACTTTCTTGTCTCAGTGTTACCATCTGCAGGTTTGTGTTCTTGATTAGATGCTTTCTTGTTCTTCTTGTCATGATTCTTCTTGAATCCTTTTCCTTTGATACTTAGCCCTTCTCCTAAGGGTTGAGGCTTGCTCTCTGCATGATTTTGCAGTACCTTGGTTTTGATCGCCATGACCACTTCATCCAAGGTTAGTACGGATAATCTCCCATAGATGAGTGCATCCTTAAATGCATCCAAAGACTTAGGCAATGAGTTCAATAACATTAATGCCTTATCTTCATCCTTCACCTTCACATCTATATTTTCCAAATCATCCACTATCTTGTGGGAATAATTCTTCCAGACTTTCAGCAACCTTCTTTTCATCTTGGATTCTGAAATTTAGGAGTTTTTGTTTGAGATAGAGACGATTGGCTAGAGACTTGGTGAAGTACAAGGTATACAACTTCTTCCAAATTGTCAATGTTGTAGTTTCTTTACAGACTTCGCGCAAAGCCTTTTCTCCTAGGCACAGAATAAGAGCACTCTGAGCCTTTCTCTCAATCTCTGCTCGTTTGTCTGCATTCTCTGAGGTAGAAGAGCTATCATCCTCCATTAAAGCACCTTTATGGTTATTCTGAATTAAGAGCGCCTCCATTTGAACCTTCCATAGGTTGTAATCTCCCTTCCCTGTGAACTTGGCCATATCTAGCCTCATCGAGCTCATCTCTACCGTGGTAAGCTTCCCATAGACGGCGCCAATTGTTGAGAAATTGCTCGAAAATCACAGCTCGATCCTTACCAAGAACTCACTCTCTCAACCAAAGAAGACAACCAATAACCTGATCAAACACGCAATTAAAACCAATGAAACGACTAAGAAGACAATTTACGTGGTTCAGCCAACCCTTGGGCTTACATCCACGATGTGCAGCAGCACAGATAACCACTATAATGAATCAGAATTCGAATTACAAAGAAACACCCTGATTAGGGTTTTGCATGAACACTCAAGCTCACAACTTTAATCTAATCTCTCTCAAAACTTAATGAATCTAAGTGGGTACAACTGCTCTTTATGCATGCTTATATAGCTCATCAGAGCCCTCAATCAATTTCAAGAAACCTCGATGAAATCCCGCTTAATTTTGGTTACGAAAACCGTGTGTGCGAAACTAACCCTAACAGAAAATAAGAACCCTAACAACTTTAACTAACTTGGACCGCTCGAACTCAAAAGGCCGGTTCACCCGGTTTTAGGCCGGTTCTTGTCAACCCGTTTCCGGTTCCTGGACCTTCCCAATGTGCTGGATTCAATTCTTACAATTTTAAATTTTATTCTGCCATTCCTTTAATAACATGGAAACTGGATGAAGTATTCCTTTAATTCTGCCATTCATCGAACAACATGAATTATTTTTATTAATTTTCATTCGTTTGATATCTTCCTTTTAATTCAAATTATTATATTGGATGATTAAATGATATCTTTTATATCTTTTATTGATGTAAGAAATTCAAACTATAAGTTATGTTATATGGATTGTAATAACTATTTTTTTTCTCCATTAATTAGGTTGGAAGTTATTGGATTTATTGCAAGATTGTTGCAGTTGTTAATGATGATGATTGTC